>SJYA01002431.1:7880439-7940394 GCA_006410615.1 Neotragus moschatus | reverse complement strand
AGTTGATGTTTTAAAGAGAATCAGTGTTCAATGTGCTGAGTAGGATTTTCCCTCCTTTTCTTTATGTATTTTCTTCCTGCCCAACCTCCTTTCTAAACTGCTCTTCTAAGATTCAAGCACATCTGGGACCGTTCTGAACCCAAAATTCTGAATAGCAGTCTGTCCTCATGGTCACACACCTCAGACTCTCCATTGGACCCACCGACATGCATCCTAATTCCTCCCTTGGTGCTTTGTCTACTTCAGAAGACAATCTATATGGAGATTTGAGAATCCCTAATGGGTAGGGAATTTGAATTAGCATATTTTCTAATAATCATATAAAATGACTCCTTAACCCTTTTCACAGCTGATGGTTAGAAGCTGAATATATTTCAATAAGCCGTTCTTTTCTACTCCTTGACTTGGAAAGAACTCGCATCATCCCCTGGAAAGAATCTCAGGTGAAGCAAACGTAACGGACTGTTTGTCTAAACAGCACTACACTTATGGACTTTAAGTTTGAAAACAGATCCAAGACGCCATCATCCATGTCCAACAGGTTCGAGACGCAGTCAGCTACCTCCATACTAGGGAGCAGGATAGTGGGGAGACAGGTATTTTGGGTGATATGACAACTAAGTAACTAAGTTACATTTACAATGGATTATTTGTGGGGTAGGCATACATTTTCATGGTCCTGATAATTGACAAGACTCAGGTGTCTGTAAATACTGCTTATTAAAAAATCTCTATGATTCATGCTGATTTTTCCTTCTTGTGTCCAGTTCTGTTCTTGGCAAAAAAATATAATCTGGTCACCTCTTTCTGGGTTGTTTTTCTATCCAGCTTCTCTGTCAACATATCTCTACACCTTATTTTGTTTTCTATCCTACATTCCAATCCCAGGTTTGACGTGCACAATTCTCAAACACAGTAAAGTGAAAGTTCTGCCCTTTCCCTGCCTTTTCCTGGAGGGTAGAGAGAGGGAGGCATCAGGGTTCAGGGGAAATGAATGCATCAGTGCGTACGGGCGGTCCATGGTCACAAGTCTTTCACAATAGATGGTATTTCTCTGGCTGAGACTCTGTCCCATCCTCACCTCTGAGCCCAGGGGCAACTCAGGGTCACCAGGGGCACAGCACCATCCCCTAATGCCCTCATCACCTTCTCTGTGAGATGCCTCCTACCGGAGAAGCAACTGAACAGACGCTAGGGCTCTCACTAGCTTTCTCAATGTGTACAGCAAGCTTCCCTCCCATCTCTTGTCCCCACAAGAATTTGAAGGGGTTGACTGGAGGAGAAATTTTCTTCTACCATAAAATCTCCCTCTCTTGCTTCAGTCTTTATTGTCTCATTCCCAAAGTGTTGCCTTACAAAGCTAAAGAGTATGGAACAGCCTCTACAATATCATGGGTGTACTTTGGTTTAGCTGCCAGTTGGGGTGGCGGTGGGGTAGCCACCTAATCCAGACAAACAGGAAGAAGAACACTTTCCCATGTTACATCAGAATATGAAGCTGTTTGTACGAAGCTGTTAATATATGCTGTTGTTGGTGATGGACAGGGAGGCCTGGCGTGCTGCAATTCATAGGGTGGCAAAGAGTCAGACACGACTGAGCAATTGAACTGAACTGAACTGAAGGATTAAAAGTCTGAGTTCTCACATGAGACTAAAGTATTGGATTGGCCAAAATGTTCGGAAAAACCCGAATAAATTTTTTAGCCAATCCAAGATACTAGTATTTGAGACAATTTGTGCGGTTTATAATATAAATTCCAAAAAATCAAATTAAAAATACAAGGACAGTAAAGAAACCAGGCTGATCTGGGATATATATAGTTTAAAGGTAGATTTTTATAAACGTATAATGAAAAGTAAACATATGAGTCATTACATAGCTCTGAAGGCAGTGCACTTACAATTTGCTCATATTTGGGAAAGTAGCCTATTTAGGACTACTACCATACATGGTACTGGGAACATACAAAAACCCCGTGAGGCAGGGAACCCAGCCTGGCACCCTGTGATGACCTAGAGGGGTGGAATTCCAGGAGGGAGGAAGGCTCAAGAGGAAGGGGGTGTATGTGTGTGTGTGTGTGTGTGTGTGTGTGTGTGTATAGTTATGACTGATTTGCACTGATGTATGGCAGAAACCACCACAACACTGTAAAGCAATTATCCTCCAATTAAAAAAAAAACAACTGTTAAATAAGAAAGGTCTTGAAAGGTCAGGCCTGATCCAGTCCCCAGGTAGATAACACCATAACACTGTAAAAAAAAAAAAAAAAACCTTCCCCCAAGCAGGTGGGAAGCTGGGAGGAGTCAGGAAAGGAAACAAATGAAGGTTTTTGGTTTTGTTTTCTGGTTTAGGAGAGGATGCTACTATATGTGCTGGAAACACATCAGTTGGGAGCATGCTGGTTCTTTCTGTGGCTTTGCACTCAATTGGCTGTGACCTTGGTCATATCTTTTAACATCTCTGGGCTTCACTTTTCTCATCTGTTAAGTGAGATCCATGCTCTCTGAAGGGCTCCCCAGGTGGCTCGGTGGTAAAGAATCCATGTGCCAAGCAGGAGAGGCAAGAGATGCAAGTTCGATCCCTGGATCAGGAAGATTTCCTTGGAGTAAGAAATGGCAACCTGCTCCAGTATTCTTGCCTGGAAAATCCCTTGAACAGAAGAGCCTGGTGGGCTACAGTCCATGGAGTCACAAAGAATCGTACATGCTTGAACATGCATGCATGCTCTCTGAGATTACACGCTGAAGAATAATTTCAAATTGCTACAAAAAGAATCATAGATTCCAAGCCTAACAATATGCAGAATGATTACAATTATTTACAGGTGTGTGTGTGTGGGGAGGGTGTGTATGTGTGTGTGTTTATTTCTCCCCAAACTGTGAACTTTTTTAAAATTACAGATAATGGGTCTTTCATCTATATAGTCCCCATTTAGTCCCAGTACTGGACACGTATTGGGTGTTCACTGAATGTCGAGTGAATAAATGAAGAAGAAATATCTCTATGATAAGTCAGGGAACAGGTATAACATAAATGAGGCTGTGGATGTATGGAGAAACTGGACAGTCCTGTTGTACTTTTCCATCTAGTTTTCACGGAGACTTTATTGGTATAAAAAAATGTAAACTGTTGCCTCAGATCCTGGGGAAAGGTGCTGAGCAAAGATATTTTTCTAAGAGNTCAGGGAACAGGTATAACATAAATGAGGCTGTGGATGTATGGAGAAACTGGACAGTCCTGTTGTACTTTTCCATCTAGTTTTCACGGAGACTTTATTGGTATAAAAAAATGTAAACTGTTGCCTCAGATCCTGGGGAAAGGTGCTGAGCAAAGATATTTTTCTAAGAGCTTTATTTATGCCTTTTGTCAAATCTTTAAAAACAGTTCTGAAGTGTCTGCATTTACTTTTTTTTTTTTCAAACAATTAGCATGTTGGTTTTGACCTTGCAATACCTAGAGATGAACACTCTGAACATAAATAAGCAAAACCGTGACGTGGGAGAATCAGTTAGAATCTGCTCTGGGTGTAGAGCATTTTAGGAAGTTCCTTGGCCAGTTAAACGACTGCTATTCACTTTTTCACAACCCTTACCTTTCTTCTCTTTCATGTGGCAGGGCCAAGATCTGGCTAATGGAGCATTTTGTTTCAGTGTTTCACGGAACAGATTTAATTGATTCCAATTACATAAGTCATATTTAACCCGAGCCATAGATGCGCCTTTTCACATCATCAACTCCTGCTGAATTTGTCTTCCTTTGTGATGAGGCTCGTACATTTGCTCCATTCTGCTGGGTGAGCAAACAGTTAAGCATCTTGCAGTTTGCTTTGCCACCCAGGGTTAGAAAGAAAACAAGTCATTTATCCTCAAAAGCCCCCATGAGGCCTGAAAGAGGGTGTGCTACTTTTAAATAGATTTCTGTAGCAAAGTGCGCAGTCATTTTAAAGCTCGTGATGTATTTTGAGAGTTATTCATTTCCTATCTGTCAGCCCCTACCTTTCAGTTTAATCTTTCCTTCTGGTGCCCAACAGTTAAGGCCAAGTCGACTGGCTGCTGCCCCCAAGTGGCATTTTAGAACATGGGCCCTGAAAGGAAAAAGCAAACAAAGAACATAAAAATGAAACACATTATCAGAATTCATGGTGTATCTTGAATTAGTTGTCCTGTTCCTATTTAAAGAGAATATCTTATGCAATGAAATAAACTGCAAACATCTTTGGAGAAGCTTCTCTCTGCAAAGCCCTGGGCTCTGTGTAGTGGATACAAAGAAATAGAAGACAATTCAAGCTTTTAAACGCTTTTAAACAAATTAAAGAGACAAGAATGGATAAAAAGATTAAATGAAAACAACTAATAGATGTCACCAGATCTATTACACAAACGTAAAAATAATACGGAACGATCTAACCAGTGTAGCTGATTTTTTAAAGTATAATATACAATGCCATTTTCCTAGGCCTTGTGCTAAATATTTTGCATTTATTATCTCATTGAATCCACACAGTAACCCTGTGATGATGGTAATAGTGTACCTTTTAAGTTTTTTTTTTTTTTTTTCCTGAATTAAACTGAGGCTTATAGCAAAGTCACCCAGCGGTGACATGGCAGAGCTGAGACAATAATAGGTCTGGCTGGACCGAAAGCCTTTGCTCTTTCCTGAGATGCTGTGAGGGTCTCAGATGCTAGGGTAGGGTGGTGTCACTCAAGCAGAGGTGGCCCCATGGGNTTTTTGTTTTTTTTTTCCTGAATTAAACTGAGGCTTATAGCAAAGTCACCCAGCGGTGACATGGCAGAGCTGAGACAATAATAGGTCTGGCTGGACCGAAAGCCTTTGCTCTTTCCTGAGATGCTGTGAGGGTCTCAGATGCTAGGGTAGGGTGGTGTCACTCAAGCAGAGGTGGCCCCATGGGGTTTCCCATGGTTGTAGAATTTCCTCAGCTCTTTAAGCTCCCATAAAATGTGGAAAGCTTTGAAAAAAATGAAGTGAATCAGGGAGGCACCAGCTTTTAAAATGAAGCAGCAGCACTGTTTGGTTGTTCAAAGAACAAGATGGTTTTAATCAAGCAGACCTATGAGCCTCGGTTTGAATCCCAGTTCAGCCACTTAATTTGTGACTTGGGCAAACTTCATCAGCCCAGCTTCCTTTCCTGTCTCATGAGGATACAGTAACCCTATCCCTGAGATTTCCAGGTTGTCCAGTGGTTAAGACTATGTTTCCAATGCAGGGGGCATGGGTTCGATCCCTGGTCGGGGAACTAAGTTGGTGAGGACAAGAAAATAAATTTTAAAAGAATAAAATAATCTTTATGTTTCAAATATGTATGAAATGAGTTTGATTCATTGGTGAGCAGCTCCTAATTTCAGTTCCCTTCTTCTTGCTCAGAGAAAACAAGTCTAGGAACCAATGGCTCAAGGCCACGAGGGCCAAAGATGTGAATTCAGAACGTGTTCTCTTTCTAGGGAATTTTTTTTTTTTTGGTCCGAACCTTGCAGCATGCAGGATCCTAGTTCTCCAACCAGGGCTTGAACTCATGCCTCCTACAGTGAAAGCATAGAGTCTTAACCACTGGATCACCAGGGAAGTCCCTCTAGGGGAATTTTTATAACACATTCAGGCTACTGGAGATGTCACAGTTTTATAGATTATGCTTTTATAAGTTTATACTTTCAAACCACAGCCTAGAATGTATTGATTTCTTTCCATAAATGTCTCTGGTCTAATCCCTACAAACTCCTAGGGATGTAGCTGAGAAAAACACACACAATAACTATAAAAGATAGAAAGAAAAATCACGAAGGTCTTTCTAAATCAGATTGACACCTTGTATTTATGAGTCTCTCTAAGCCATTCATTACCATATGTAAAATTAGATCATANAAGCGACTTAGCAGCAGCAGCAGCAGAGAACCTGACTATTCTGTTATACATATTTTTCTCTCTCTTTTTTTGAATTTTAAGAAATGTTAATTTTCTATCGCAATGTTGTTAATCAACTGTACTCCAATATAAAATTTTTAAAGGAAATGTTAGTTTTAAGAAACTGTTTTGAGTATTGCTATCTTCATTGCTATTAATTGTGATTTTCTTTATTAGTTAAAAATGATAATTTTAAAGAAGGAAATCAAAGTATCAAGATCCTTAGCATCTCTAGACTGATGACTATTCAGTAAATAGTCATCAGTAAAATGGAAATTAAGTAAAAATAAATCATTTGTGAACAGGTCCTGAATACAGAAACATCCAAGTCAGGCGGCAAGAAGCACCTTCCCCTTGGTTTGCCAATATCTGCTTCTGCATTTCCCTCAGAAACCTGAGAAGAGCATCTCATTGCCCAGGCCTCCTTTTTTTTTTTTTTTCTCCTCTTCTCCAGATTCAGGTTCAGGAAAGAGATGGGTTCTCGTGATTTGAGTCACTCCATCATTTCTAATCACAGAATGCCCTCTCAGAACATGGCCAGAATGCAGAAGAGCTGACCTGCTTTGACTCTGAGTCACTAAGAGAAAAATCCAAGTAAAAACAGGGGAAACAATCATCTCTGAAGGAGTTCCCTGTGGAAAGCTATGTGTAGGTAATGCAACCCTCACCTTACTCAAGAAATGTGTACCTAGCGTCACATATAAATTGATTTTCGGGAATTCAAAGACTTTCCCTCCAAAATGTCCTGTTATTTATGGTCCTAGGTGAGGGAAGAGCCATTTATTCCACCCATAACAATATTGGTTGAGTTGATTGGTTGCACTGACCTCAGAGAACAAAGGCTGAAGTTGAAAAGAGAAAGAGAGAGAAAGGAGGAGGAGGGAGCGGTAAGGCGGAGAGGGAATTTCATATTTTCTTGAGTCCAAGACCAGCCTAAATTAAAAAGAAAAAAACACGCGGCGCTTGGCGATGGTTTTCCCCACCTCCTTTTCTGACTCCTTCTCTGTGCTGTCCTGAGCACTTCATTGTTGCTGTTTCTCTTTCTTCCAAAGGGACTCTGCTGCTGTTCACTCAGTCATGTCTGACTCTTTGCAACCCCAGATTGTAGCCAGTCAGGCTCCTCTGGCCATGGGATTTCCCGTTCAAGAATATTGGAATGGGTTGCCATTTCGTTCTCTAGGGGGATCTTCCTAATCCAGGGATCAAACCCATGTCTCCTGCATTGTAGGCAGGATTCTTTACCACTGAGCCACCGGAGAAGCCCCCCAAAAGGGACTCAGGCTCCAAAATTGTTTCCTACACCCTCCCCTCCCATGCTTATCCAAATGATCATTCCCTGGGCACATTTGGTCTCCATTAAGGCATCAGGAGCCTTGCAAATTGATTCAACTAATTAACTTTACAGTAATAGCTCTTTCAACATCCCAGAAATAGCCCGTTTTTTTCTAATTGCATTTCTAAATGTGTGGAACATCAGATTTTCTCCAAGAAAAATGACAAAAGATGTGTTGGAGGTCTATACTGCCTGTGCTATTTCTGTCTGTTTTAGTTCCATCCTCTCCTTTCCTTCCAAAATATGTAAACCTTTGGTCCTCATCACAACTGGCAGCAGTACCAGCTGGTGAAGTGGGGATAGAGGTGGAAGGGGCCCACAACAGCATCTTCTCTGAGGGAATGAGTTCTGAGTTAGGTTCTGCTTTGATCAACCCCTCCAACTCTGAATGTCTCCCTGTATTGACATAACTTTCTAACCTAAGATGCTAAGTGTTTAGGTTTCTCCTCATATCCTTTCTACATCTTTATTAGATAACGACTGTCAGGGTGAGTGAAGGGAACACAGGGAAAAACGAGCTCCCTTAGCAATTAATTGGAACAGTCCATATTTAATTGAAGCTCTCAACTCAGACTTTATAATTTAAGCTTCACTAATAGTCTCCTTGATTTGTCAGCCACTTCTCCAGGCTGTCTGTGAACTAAGAGCCTAGCTTATCTTCGGAATTAAGCAGGCAGCCTTAGCCTCCAGTCTTCAATTTGGTGTGAGTCACTCAGTGGCTAAATCAAACAATGTGTCAGGAAGCAAATTGGTTCCCCTGGACCTCAGTCACTGATAATAAACCAGACAATTCTTCTTTAACACCTTTGGGCTAATTTCCCAGTTCCTTGACATGCTGATTTCCATAAATACATTTGGGGTCTCAAGTACATAAGTCACTTTTGGTATTACTATAGAAGAAGGTGCTTGACATCCAATACACTTTTTTGAAATAAATATGGAACCAAAAGGTAATAATTTAGATGATCTTCCTCACATTACATGTTTTTGGTGACTATGCTACCACCTGTTGGCTAGGAGAACACATCTTCCTTATCCATGATCTTCAGCAGAGTGGGAATGTGAATTTTATGTTAAGAAGAGAGTTTATCTTAAAGATCTGCCTTAAACTCTTTGTGAATAAGGTTACTCAGCTTTAAGAAGTTGTATTTGCTTAAATATTATGGAAAGGCAAGTCATCAAATTCTGATAGACTCCTTAGAGAAATGTAAATAGCATTTACTTATTGAGACAGTTCAAATCAAATTCAGATGGAAAGAATGTACTTATAGTTCTGAAATAGGATTTTAGTACAGAATCTTAATGCTCATAAAATATAAATCCTATATGATCTGAAGTAGCAGGAATGATTTGAAATTAAGTCACTTTTCATAATTCAATATCATGCTCATCCATATAAATAAGGATGTTTGAATTTTCATGACTTCATCAATGTGACTTTTTCATCATCATCTCAATTCTATGTGGGGATTAACCGGAAAACAGAAAAACTCTAGGCTGAATGCTATCCTATAAAATAACTAAAATGTCAATTTTTGGTGCCTGAGGGGTGGGGAGGAAGAAAATTAAACATTTGTTTCTAATATGGTGGCATATGCATACATATGGATATGTATAATGGATATCCATAATGGATACACTTTGAATGATCACTTACCACGGTGATAAAAATAATTAAATCAGCTATCACATCATTTTCAACTATGCAAAATTTATTAAAATTTAAATACAAGAATTTAAGTTGTTCCTAAGGAGAAACGTCAGGAAGAAAGTAGCGCCTGGGATTTGACTTGGAAATTAAACACTGTGAAGTAACTCGTGAAATGAGTGGAGTTCACAGAACACACAAACTAAACAAACCAGTGGCTTCATATAGACGTGTTTATTCAAAATGTCTCATCTTTGAAAATTTTTCTCTTGCCTTGATGTTCTCCTTCCTGGCAGAACAATGAAAATCCTACTGTGAGAATGTACAAACTCACCGAATAGCAAAGTTTTCACTCTAGAAATGTATGGAAATCACTGTGGGGGTTGAAGGAAGGAATGTTGCCTATGAGCTTCTTTTTACAGATTTGTTCTTCCTGAAAACAAGGTTCATGATAAATCACTAGTTGTCCAAGATTTTTCTAGAGTGAAATTTTGAGATGATTCTCTCTTATAATTCTCCAACCTGAAACTTTTATCAATTTTCACTTCATGATAACAACTGCGTCTCAATGGCTATGAAGAGTTAGCTGCATATTATAAAGCTGCCTTTTATGAACTCCAAAAAGCCATGAAATCATCAGTTTCCCCACAATTTCACATTTCAATCAAATCAATTGTGTGGAAAATCAACCAGTCTGGCAACATTGCTAAAGGGTATGGTCCAAGTTCCATGTGCTTTTTCTTTTTTAATAAACTTTCTATTTTAGAATAGTTTTAGATTTATAGAAAAATTGTGAAGATGGTACAGAGTTCCCCTATACCTACCATACTCAGCTTTGCCTATTATTAACATCTTATATCACTACAGTATATTTACCAGAGTTAAGGAACCAATACTGATGCATTTGTGCTGTATTGTTCAGTCACTAAGTCATATCTAACTCTTTGTGATCCCATGGACTGCAGCATGCCAGGCTGCCCTATCCTTCACTATCTCCCAAAGTTCGCTCAAACTCATGTCCATTGAGTTGGTGGTACTGTCTAACCATCTCATCCTCTGTTGTCGCCTTCTCCTCCTGCCTTCAATCTCTCCCAGAATCAGGGTCTTTCCCAATGAGTCAGTTCTTCACATCAGGTGGCCAAAGTATTGGAGCTTCATCTTCAGCATCAGTCCTTCCAATGAATATTCAGAGTCGATTTCCTTTAGGATTGGCTGGTTTGATCTCTTTGTGGTCTAAGGGACTCTCGAGAGTCTTCTCCAGCACCACAGTTCAAAAGGATCCTCTCACATCCACATATGACACTGGAAAAACCATAGCTTTAACTATGCAGAATTTTGCTAGCAAAGTCATGTCTCTGTTCTTTAATACGCGGTCTAGTTTGCCACAGGTTTCTTTCCAAGGAGCAAGTGTCTTTTAATTTCATCGCTGTAGTCACCAGGCACAGTAATTTTGGAGCCCAAGGAAATAAGATCTGTCCCTGTTTCCACTTTATCCTCTTCTATTTGCCCTGAAGTGATGTGACCGGATGCCGTTAGTGTTTACCTAATGTCCTCTGTTCTAGGATTCCATCAAGGACAAAGCATTACATTTAGTTCTCTGTCCCCTTAGACTCCTCTGGACTGGGATGGGTTTTTTAGGTTTCCCTGGTAGCTCAGTTGGTAAAGAGTTTGTCTGCAATGTGGGAGACCCTGGTTCGACTCCTGGGTGAGGAAAATCTGCTGGAGAAGGGATAGGCTACCCACTCCAGGATTCTGGCCTGGAGAATTCCATGGACTGTATAGTCCTTGGGGGTCACAAAGAATCAGACACAACTGAGCGGCTTTCACTTTCTTTCACTTTAATTTTTAATGACATCAGCAGTTTTGAGGAATGTGTTATGGCTGGGTGTTTGTAGACTGTCCTTCAATCTGAGTTTGTCTGATGTTATTTTTGTGGTTAAATGAGTTATGGGTTTTCTGGAGGAAGATTTTGGAGATAAAGTGCCCTTCTGTCAACATGACTTCT
The DNA here is from genome assembly GCA_006410615.1 of Neotragus moschatus. Lineage (NCBI taxonomy): Eukaryota > Metazoa > Chordata > Mammalia > Artiodactyla > Bovidae > Neotragus > Neotragus moschatus. The sequence continues at coordinate 7,929,491 of SJYA01002431.1, read as the reverse complement.
GCTTGATGTTTACCTTGACCACAAGCCTGAATTTGTCAGGGAAAGATGCCCTTGCCCCCTCTTACCATTAATAAGGAAGTCACTGTGTATAGTTCACATATAAGGGATAGAGAGTCATCTTCCACTTCCTTCAGAATTAAACTTTCTCACATTAAAAAATTCTATTTAAGAGAGCATCCCCAAAAATAAAATGCCTGAAATTATAAAACTCTTAGAATAAAGATAAGAGAAAATCCTCATGACATTAAATATGGCAGTGATTCTTTAATGTAATAACATCAAAAGCACAGGCAACAACAGAAAAAATGATAAATTGGACATCATCAAAATTAAAAAAATTGTGAACCAAAGGATACTATTGAGAGAGTGAAAGACAACCAATAGAAGGTGAGAAGATATTTGCAAGTCATATATTTGATGAGATTGCTGCTGTAATATTCACTGTATATGAAGAAGTCCAACAACTCAACAACAACTAAAACCAAACATCCCAAATCAAAGATGCACAAAAGACTTGAATAGACATTCTTCCAAGAAAGATGTCCAGTACGTACATAAAAAGATGCTCAACATCACTCATCGCTAGGAAAATGGAAGTGCAAATTAAGACCACAATGACATACCACTTCACTATTAGTGTAACGTATATATATATATAGAATACTAGGAGAAATTGGAACCCTTGTGTATTGCTGGTGAATGTGTAAAAATGGTGCAGCCACTGTGGAAAACAATCCGACAGTTTGGAAAAAAGTCAAATGTAGGACTTCCCTTGGTGGTCCAGTGATTAAGAATCTGCCTTGCAATGCAGGGGATGCAGGTTCAATCCCTGTTCAGGGAACTAAGATTCCACATGCCACCAAACAATTAGCCCTGTGCACCTCAGTGACGGAAACTCCCGTGCTCTGGAGCTCATGCAACACAACCGTGGAGTCTCTGAGCCACAGGAAAGATCCCACATGACACACCTAAAACCCAATGTGCCAAATAAGTAAATGAAATATTTTTTTTAAGTTAAAAAAAAGTAAAATGTATAATTAATGTATGACCCCACAATCACTCCTAGTTATATATACAACAGAATTGAAAGCAGGACTCAAATGAATATCATACACCAATATTCATAACAGCATCCTTTATAATAGCCCAAAGGTACAAATGCCTCAAATGACCATCAACTAATGAACAGATAAACAAAATGTGGTATATATACACAATGGAGTATTATTTTAAGGGAAAGAAATTCTGGTACATGCCACAACTGAGATGAACCTTGAAAATATTGTGCTAAATGAAACAAGCCAGACACAAAGGGTCATATATTGTATGAATCCACTTACATGAGGTACCTAGAATCGACAGATTCATAGAGACAGAAAGCAGAATAGAGGTTACCAGGGGCTGGGAGAGAGGAATTGTTGTCTAATGGGTATAGACTTTCTATCAGGATAATGAAAAAGTTCTGGAAATGAATAGTGATGATGGTTGTAACAACATTGTGAATGTACTTATCATCACAGAGCTGTTTACTTCAGTTCAATGCAGTTGCTCCATCGTGTCTGACTCTTTGTGGCCACGTGGACTGCCTCACACCAGGCTTGTCTGTCCATCTCTTTTCCAATGAGTCAGTTCTTCCTATCAGGTGGCCAAAGTATTGGAGCTTCAGCTTCAGCATTAGTCCTTCTAATGAATATTCAGGGCTGCTTTACTTTAGGATTGACTTGTTTGATCTCCTTGCAGTCCAAGGGATTCGCAAAAGTCTTCTCCAACACCACACTTCAAAAGCATCAATTCTTCAATGCTCAGCTTTCTTTATGGCCTAACTCTCACATGCATACATGACTACTGGAAAAACCATAGCTTCAACTAGGCAGAACTTTGTTGGCAAAGTAATGTCTCTGATTTTGAATATGCTCTCTAGTTTGGTCATAGCTTTTCTTCCAAGGAGTAATCATCTTTTAATTTCATGGCTGCAGTCACCATTTGCAGTAATTTTCGAGTCCAAGAAAATAAAGTTTGTCGCTGTTTCCATTGTTTCCCCATCTATTTGCTAAGGAGTGATGGGACCAGATGCCATGATCTTAGTTTTTTGAGTGTTGAATTTTAAGCCAGATTTTTCACTCTCCTCTTTCACTTTCATCAAGAGGCTCTTTAGTCCCTCTTCACTTTCTGCCATAAGTGTGGTGTCATCCTTGTATCTGAGGTTATTGATAGTTCTCCCAGCAATCTTGATTCCAGCTTGTGCTTCATCCAGCTCAGCATTCCACATGATGTACTCTGCATATAAGTTAAATAAGCAGGGTGACAATACACAGCCTTGATGTACTCCTTTCCCAATTTGGAACTGTACACTTAAACACAGTTAAAATGGTAAATTGGTCACTACATGTGTTTTGTCACAAAAAAAAAAAAAATCCATTGACAGTATTTGTGTAGGTTTATTTTTGGAATCTCTTTTCTGTTCCACTGATCTAAGTGCTTGTTTTTTCAAAAATATCACTCTTTCCTGGTGACAGTAGCTTTAAAGTATGTCTTGAAACCAGGAAGAATGAGTCTGGACATTTTGTTCTTCTTCACTCTTATACCCCAAGTTCTTCTCAGTCATTAATTTCCTTTTGCTTTGATAAGATGATAGGAACAGAGCATTCTGCAACCTGCAGGCTACCCAACTTCCCTGCAAANGATCTAAGTGCTTGTTTTTTCAAAAATATCACTCTTTCCTGGTGACAGTAGCTTTAAAGTATGTCTTGAAACCAGGAAGAATGAGTCTGGACATTTTGTTCTTCTTCACTCTTATACCCCAAGTTCTTCTCAGTCATTAATTTCCTTTTGCTTTGATAAGATGATAGGAACAGAGCATTCTGCAACCTGCAGGCTACCCAACTTCCCTGCAAAAGGAACATGCATACTTTATGATCTGTTTGTATGAAGTTCAGCAATAGGCAAAACCAGTCTATGAGAGAAAAAGATGAGAACAGTGGTTGCCTGCAATGGTATAAGGCACAGATTGACTGGAAGTTGAATGGTAGAAGGAAAGCCTGTGACAGAGTCTTTCCTTTCCCCAACTCGACATCCGAAATTGAGAGAGAGAAGTCATATATCAGTGGAAAATGGAAGCAGTAACAGAAATGTGGCAAGAAACCTAAAGCAATGTGGCTTCATAAAGTCAAGACAAGAACTGGCTTTGAAAGTGGGTGGCCCATGGACAATCCAGAGGGATGGGGTGGGCAGGGAGGTGGGAGGGGAGGTTCAGGATGGAGGGACGCATGTGCACCCTGGCTGACTCATGTTGATGTATGGCAAAACAAACAAACAAACAAACAAAAAACACCACAATATTGTAAAGTAATTATCCTCCAATTAGAATAAATAAATAATTTTTTTAAAAAAAGAAAGTGGGTAGTTCATGGTGTCCAGATCTGTTTTGTTTGAGTTCAGAACTGAACAACTCTCCATTCTCCTCAGGTTTAACAATAAGGTCATTGTAAACCTTGTGTAAACAGTTTAAATGCCCTCAGGGTTCAGGAACAAAGCAGCATGTCTTATGCAAATGTAAACCTGTGATTTCTGAAAATCTGACAAGAAAGCCTGAAGCAATGAAAGTAATTATCAGAAATAATACAGTGTGACTGATGAGAACTGTAGTTTTAATTTCTGAACATGATTCCTTCTGTTGAAAACAACCCAATTCTGTTTCCTGTTCTATTCAGATATTTCCACAACATACCAGAAATCTCTCATAAGAATAGAGAATGTTTAAGAAGCCTTATATATAATCACAGTTCATGACAAAGTATGGTGTCATGTCCTTGAAACATATTAAGTTTCAGTTCAGTGTAGTTCAGTCGCTCAGTCGTGTCCGACTCTGCGACCCCATGAATCGCAGCACGCCAGGCCTCCCTGTCCATCACCCACTCCAGGAGGTCACTCAGACTCATGCCCATCGAGTCAGTGATGCCATCCAGCCATCTCATCCTCTGTCGTCCTCGTCTCCTCCTGCCCCCAATCCCTCCCAGCATCAGAGTCTTTTCTAATGAGTCAACTCTTCGCATGAGGTGGCCAAAGTACTGGAGCTTCAGCTTTAGCANTCCCCTTCTCCTCCTGCCCCCAATCCCTCCCAGCATCAGAGTCTTTTCCAATGAGTCAACTCTTCGCATGAGGTGGCCAAAGTACTGGAGCTTCAGCTTTAGCATCATTCCCTCCAAAGAAATCCCAGGGCTGATCTCCTTTAGGATGGACTGGTTGGATCTCCTTGCAGTCCAAGGGACTTTCAAGAGTCTTCTCCAACACCACCGTTCAAAAGCATCAATTCTTCGAGGCTCAGCCTTCTTCACAGTCCAACTCTCACATCCATACATGACCACTGGAAAAACCATAGCCTTGACTAGACGGACCTTAGTCAGCAAAGTAATGTCCCTGCTTTTGAATATGCTATCTAGGTTGGTCATAACTTTTCTTCCAAGGAGTAAGCATCTTTTAATTTCATGGCTGCAGTCTGTCTTCTTACTCTGGAAATGGAATCATAAGGCCAGTTTCAGGACCAGACTAGGTTTCATTTTCTGTAATTCCCTCTGCAGGAAAGAACAGTCATTTCTCTCTACAAGTGAAAGATGTTATTCTAGGACAAAAAAAAAAAAACAAGAAACTCTTCAAATTTTAAGACAATGACATGCCATCTGGAAGCAGGGTGGTTGCTGTACTTCAGTCACTAAGTCTAAGTCACGTCTGACTCTTTGCGACCCCACGGATTATAGCATGTCAGGCTCCCCTGTCCTCCATTGTCTCCCTGAGTTTGCCTGTTTGACCACATTCCATTTACCTTGATTCGTGGGCCTAACATTCCAGGTTCCTATGTAATATTGTTCTTTACAGTATCGGACTTTACATTCACCACCAGACACAACCAGAGCTGAGCACTGTTTCCGCTTTAGCCCAACCCCTTCATGGATCACAGCCTTGTCATGGTAAAGGGTTTTGCATAACTCAGTGAGGCTATGAGCCATCCAGTGCAGAGCCACCCAAGATGGACGGGTCATAGTGAAGAGTTCTGACAAAACGTGGTCCACTGGAGAGGAAATGGCAACCCACTCCAATATTCTTGCCTGGAGAACCCTTAGAGTAATATGAAAAAGCCAAAAGATATGACACCAAAAAAGGAGCCCCTCAGGTCAGAGGATGTCCAGTATGCTACTGGGAAAGAGCAGAGGGCAATTACTGACAGCTCCAGAAGGAATGAAATGGCTGGAAGCAGGAGAGCACTGCCCTTACCCTTGTCGCTCTATGCTTTGCCCTGGTAAGCAGGCCTTTTTAACCATGGGCTCTGGGTCCAATGGTAAGATTCCCCCTTCCAATTCAGGGGGTGTGGATTGGATTCCTAGTCAGGCAGCTAAGATTCAGCATGCCTTATGGCCAAAAAAACAAAACATAAAACAGAAGCAATATTGTATCTTCCCAACCCAGGGATTGAACCAGGTCTCCCTCATCACAGGTGGATTCTTTACAGTTCGAGCCACAGGAAAGCCCAATAAAGACTTTGAAAGTGAAAGTCACTCAGTCGTGTCTGACTCTTTGCAACCCCATGGACTATACAGTCCATGGAATTCTCCAGGCCAGAATACTAGAGTGGACAGTCTTTCCCTTCTGCAGGGGATCTTCCCAACCCAGGAATCGAACCCAGGTCTCCCACGTTGCAGGCAGATTCTTTACCAGCTGAGCCACAGGGAAGCCCAAGAATACTGGGGTGGGTTGCCTATCCCTTCTCCAGGGGATCTTCCCAACCCAGGAATCGAACCGGGGTCTCCTGCATTGCAGGTGGATCCTTTACCAACTGAGCTATGAAGGAAGCCAGTAAAGATTTTAGTACACACACACACACACACACACACACACACACACACAAAACCCAGCATATTAAAAAGCAGAGATATTACTTTGCCAACAAAGGTCCATTTAGTCAAGGCTATGGTTTTTCCACTGGTCATGTATGGATGTGAGAGTTGGACTATAAAGAAAGCTGAGTGCTGAAGAATCGATGCTTTTGAACTGTGGTGTTGGAGAAGACTCTTGAGAGTCCCTTGGACTGCAAGGAGATCCAACCAGTCCATCCTAAAGGAGATCAGTCCTGGGTGTTTATTGAAGGGACTGATGTTAAAGCTGAAACTCCAATACTTTGGCCAACTATTGAGAAAAGCTGACTCATTTGAAAAGACCCTAATGCCGGGAAAGATTGAAAGCAGGAGGAGAAGGAGATGACAGAGGATGAGATGGTTAGATGGCATCACTGACTCAATGGACATGAGTTTCTGTGGACTCCAGGAGTTGATGGACAGGGAGGCCTGGCGTGCTGCGGTTCATGGCGTCGCAAAGAGGGACACGACTGAGCGACTGAACTGAACTGAAAATAAAAAAATCTTACAAAAAGACTCTGGTCCTCAGTCCAAAGAGATCTTAAGACAAAGCCTGACGATAAAGAGCTTTAAGTCATTCCATCTGCTATTTGCTAGTCTCTGCTTTCTTCTAACAGTTATACTAGGCTGTGTTAACAATCGTAGTCATTAGGATTAGCAATGCTAACATTTATTGACCATATGCTATGTCTCAGGTGTAGTTCTAAGTGCTTTAATCAATTACTACTCACAAAAATCAGATGAAATGGGTAAAAGGATTATCTTTCCTTTAAGGATAAAGAGACTGGGACTCAGAGAGGTTAGGTAACCAGCTTATGAGCATGGAGCCAGGGGGTGATGCTGATAAAGATGGGCCTGGAGCACTCAATCTAGATTTCCCTCTGCCTGAACCACACCCAGCCCCTGACCTCCTTGTGTGTAAGTGACTCAGGAGTTACTGTTTCAGCTGCTGGACAACATCAAGGACCATGTGGTCCAGATAAAAGAGGAGCCTTGCGGTTCTGCAGGCGGCATCAGGCTCAGCCTGAGAGGATGTCTAGAGTGGCCGGAACGAAGCTGCACTCAGTGCAGTTTCCCCCCAGGGTGCAGGCCTCGAGTTTCTCTCACTTGCCACACACTGGAGCCAGAATCCTAGAGCACCGAGGAAATGAAGAAACAAGGTACGAAGCGCTGAGTAAAGGAGAGGATCAAAAGGAAGAGAGAGAGGGAGAGGGAGGGCCAGAAAGGCAGAGGGATGGACAGAAACAAAGAGGGAGGAAGGGAGGACCTTCCACTCAACTCCTGGCTGGCGGTGCCCTTTTCCTGTTTAACCTTGTAAAATATTTCTGCTGTAACAAATGTTCCCTTTGTTTAAAATAATAAATGTTTCGTCCAAGTATTTAGGCGCTCAGGGTTACTAAGTTTTATTCTTCACAAACCCGAAAAGAGGAAATCTCAACACACATAGGTTGGAAGGGAGAGAAGAGGTCAAATACTCATGTAATTACTTAGCATTGTGGAAGGAAAAAAAAACGCAAAGCCAGTGTTTTTCCATAGACAGCCACCTAGTGGCCAGGAATGGATGCGCTTGTATATTAAAATCAATCACCTTGGAATGAAGAGTGAAAATACCATAGGCAGCCACCTAGTGGCTAGGAATGGATACGCTTGTATATTAAAATCAATCACCTTGGAATGAAGAGTAAAAACTGGCCAGACAAAAAGTACTGAACAGAGAGGCCTTGGCAGTTCCCATCTCAGTTTTCTCTTGATCCCTTTTGAGGGACATCTACAACTGTAGCTGTACAACTTATCGTTCAAAATGAAAATTATTTTTTTCCAAAGGGCCAAATTTATAAATTATTGTTGCTGTTGTTCAGTTGCTAAGTCATGTCCAACTGTTTGCAACCCCATGGACTACAGCACACCAGGTTTCCCTGTCCTTCACTATCTTCCAGAGTTTGCTCGGATTCACATCCATTGAGTCACTGATAGAGGTAAATTTAATGCCATTATCTGCTGTCTCAGATCACAGGTATAATGGGAAAGGCAGTAACAATTTTTTAAAACGGATATAGTAGGAAAACCATCTTAATACACCCAACTTATACTTGTTTTATCTCAAATACAAGTAGATAATGATAGATTTAACTGTTAATAAAATCCTCTCTAACTCTATAAAGAAGTAATCTAACAATTTTTCAGGAAAGCATGGAAACAGCAGCATGATTGAAGCTAAAAAACTTGCAAACAGACTCAATGCTCAAAGTGTCCAATAGATGACAAATGATTTTGTAAATTATGATGCCATATTGCATACAAAACTGAGCAACTCTTAAGAATAACGTGGTGCCACATTTATTCATGTGGCGAGTTTTTCACAATGTACTCAGTTCATTAAAGCTAAGTTTTAGAACCGTATCTCAATGTATTTTATTATATTTTGGGGTATATGTTAATTTGTGCATAGGCTAATGTATTTGTGTGTCTCTGCATTTATTTCACATTTTTTCCCGTCACATTTGTTCTAAGATCAATCCTTTTGACTGAACACTCTGTGGTAGTGTAACTGGGTCCAGGTATTCCAATCCCATGATCAGACCTCAGACTCTCTTCATGTCTTGCTTTGGTTTCCTCTGGGCTCTTTCACTCCCAGCTGTACCTGCCCCACATCATGGCCATCGGTTACCAGAAGCTCCAGGCTGACAAGCCACCCGCAGAAAGAGATTGGATCCTTCCCCTTGATCAGACAAAAGTGTACAAGTGAACTCCCTTGATTTTTTACCCTGTTTGGATCCTGTGCTCCTAATAGAATATTTGGAATGGAGGGCCCTGGAGCCAGAGGGATTGACCTGAAGTCCTAGCCCGACACATGGACAATGAGTGAGGTTGGCTGATCCCAAATCAACACTGAGCTAAGAGACTGACAGATGCAGGATGAACAGAGGCCAGGCAAACACCACAGACATCTATTACAGTTGTACTTACAGTGTTTTTCAAGATGACCTGGATTTCTTGTATGTAAATAAGTAATATTGAAATCTTTAATCTCTTTCTATCCTGGTAGGTTTTTCAAAACATAATTTATGTTTCATTCAGTACTCTTGCCTGGAAAATCCCATGGATGGAGGAGCCTGGTGGGCTGCAGTCCATGGAGTTGTGAAGAGTCGGACACGACTGAGCGACTTCACTTTCACTTTTCACTTTCATGCATTGGAGAAGGAGATGGCAACCCACTCTAGTGTTCTTGTCTGGAGAATCCCAGGGACAGCGAAGCCTGGTGGGCTGCCGTCTATGGGGTCACACAGAGTCGGACATGACTGAAGCGACTTAGCAGCAGCAGCAGCAGCATCCTTTGACTCCCAGCATAGAGCACAATTACTGACACTGTGACAGTTCACTGTATTAGAATCAAAGTATCTTATTAAAAATAAAACATCTCCCCCAAAATAAAAAAAAATAAAATAAAAAATCCTTAATAAAGTTGGCCACAAGATGTCCCTACTGCTCTAGAAGATCCATTCTATGCAGTCCTAGGCAGGCTTTTTCGTTTCAATTGATTTACCTGGAGAATGTTAGCCAGGTGCTATTTAATGAGAGTTTTGTGGTGGCTCAGATGGTAAAGCATCTGTCTACAATGCGAGAGACCCGGGTTTGAGCCCTGGGTTGGGAAGATCCCCCGGAGAAGGAAATGGCAATCCACTCCAGTACTATTGCCTGGAAAATCCCATGGACAGAGGAGCCTGGTAGGCTACAGTCTATGGGGTTGCAAAGAGTCGGATATGACTGAGCGACTTCACTTTCACTTTGTTCTCAATCTCATTTTAAAATGTTGTACCCCTAAGAAATCAGGCATTAAATGTTCGGAGTGGTAGACATTTTCCAACCGGGGTTAAAGGAATATTCCCAAATGGCAGTCATACATTTATCTCTAAAAGGTCTATGTTAAACTGTAGTTTTTCTTAAATTGTGATAGTCCTTTGTGGCCATTTTGAATTTTTAAATTACCAGAAAATGTTATTACTGTAATATGGAATTTATAGCAATATTACTGTCTGTAAAAGCTAATAAAAAGTAAAGAATTAAGATATGTCCTATTAATGTTTTCTTGTAAGATACAAAAGAAATACAAATGTTGCATTTGTTTTATTTATAAATATGAGCTCTGAGGAATACTGAGCCTACATAGGAAATAGGGAGACTTGGCTTAGTTTTACCAACCAAGTCTAAATCGTGGTTATTCCAGGCTATAAGCAAGGATCTATTCTCTTCCTTACAGGCCACTTACAAACCCCTGGATCAAATCAGGTGGTCTAAAATAAATATTTTGTTGCTTCCAGAATTCCTGAAGTGGAGTGTTCTGAAAAATAACTTCTAAACCTAATGTGTAAATGAATTGGAGGAGAAAAATATATTAACTAAAAGGATTGGGAAAATTCTAGAGGTAAATAGACTTTATTGCACCCCTAAAGTAAGATCCCTTTTATAATCAAGACTATCTTTTTAGCCGACTTACGAGATTTTTCTTAATTGAGTTTGAGTAGATTATGGATTAAAAGTATTATTACAGAAATCTAGGCACATGTTGATTAAGCCTGAGTTTCTCTTTTTAAATGGAAGAAGTGGAAGGTTTAAATACTTTTTAACCCACTAATGAGCAGGGTCATGGGTTGAATTATGTCTCCCCCAAAACGCATGTGTGAAAGCCCTAACTCCCAGTTCCCAGAAGTTGACCTTATTTGGAAATAGGCTGGTGACAAATGTAATTAGTTAAGATGAAGTTATTGGAGTTGTTGTAGTTGTTCAGCCTCTAAGTTGTGTCTGACTTTATGATCACATGGACTGCAGCTTGCCAGGCTTCCCTGTCCTTCAGTATCTCCCAGAGTCTCCTCAAACTCATGTCCATTCAGTTGGTGATGTTATATATTGGAGTGAGATGGGTTATCGGAGAAGGCAATGGCAACCCACTCCAGTACTCTTGCCTGGAAAATCCCATGGATGGAGGAGCCTNTGGTGTCATCTGCATATCTGACGTTATTGATATTTCTCCCAGCAATCTTGATTCCAGCTTGTGTTTCTTCCAGTCCAGCATTTCTCATGATGTATTCTGCATATAAGTTGAATAAGCAGGGTGACAATATACAGTCTTGATGTACTCCTTTTCCTATTTGGAACCAGTCAAATCACTGTGGATAGAGACTGTAACCAGAAAATTAAAAGAGTCTTGCTCCTTAGAAGAAAAACTGTGGCAAACCTAGACAGTGTATTAAAAAGCAGAGATATCACTTTGCCAACAAAGATCGATGGTCCATATAGTCAATGCTGTGGTTTTCCAGCAGTTATGTATGGATGTGAGAGTTAAGAAAGCTGAATGCCAAAGAATTGATGCTTTTGAACTATGGTGCTGGAAAAGACTCTTGAGAGTCTCTTGGATCAAGGGGATCAAACTGGTCATTGCTAAAGGAAATCAACCTGTAATACTCATTGGAAATACTGATGCTGAAGCTGAAGCTTCAATACTTTGGCCACCTGACGGGAAAGACCCAACTCACTGGATAAGACCCAGATGCTGGAAAATACTGAGGACAAGAGGAGAAGGGGTGACAGTGGATGAGATGGTTGTATGGCATCATTGACTCAATGGACATGAGTTTATTTAAACTTTGGGAGATAGTGTAGGACAGGGAAGCCTGGCGTGTTATAGCCCATAGGGCTGCAAAGAGTCACACATGACTGAGTGAATGAACAGCAAAAATTATGTTCTATAAGCTCTAACAATAAGTACTCAGGTCAGTACAGTCACTCAGTCATGTCTGACTCTGCGACCTCATAAATCACAGCATGCCAGGTCTACCTGTTCATCACCAACTCATGGAGTTCACTCAAACTCATGTCCATTGAGTCTGTGATGCCATTCAGCCATCTCATCCACTGTTGTCCCCTTCTCTTCCTGCCCCCAATCCCTCCCAGCATCAAGGTCTTTTCCAATGAGTCAACTCGTTGCATGAGGTGGCCAAAGTATCCGAGTTTCAGCTTCAGCTTCAGCATCAGTCCTTCCAATGAACACTCAGGACTGATCTCCTTTAGGAAGGACTGGTTGTATCTCCTTGCAGTCCAAGGGACTCTCAAGAGTCTTCTCCAACATCACAGTTCAAAAGCATGAATTTGTCTGCACTCTGCTTTCTTCACAGTCCAACTCTCACATCCATACATGACCATCGGAAAAATCATAGCCTTGACTAGATGGACCTTTGTTGGCAAAGTAATATCTCTGCTTTTCAATATGCTGTCTAGGTTGGTCATAACTTTCCTTCCAAGGAGTAAGCGTCTTTTAATTTCATGGCTGCAATCACCATCTGCAGTGATTTTGGAGCCCCCAAAATAAAGTCTGACACTGTTACTACTGTTGGCAGGAATCCCTTAGAAGAAATGGAGTAGCCATCATAGTCAACAAAAGAGTCTGAAATGCAGTACTTGGATCCAATCTCAAAAATGACAGAATCATCTCTGTTCATTTCCAAGGCAAACCATTCAATATTATGATACTCCAAGCCTACACACCAACCCGTAATGGTGAAGAAGCTGAGGTTGAACCGTCCTATGAAGACCTACAAGACCTTTTAGAAATAACACCCCCAAAAGATGTCCTTTTCATTATAGAGAAGTGGAATGCAAAAGTAGGAAGTCAAGAAACACCTGGAGTAAGAGGCAAATTTGGCCTTGGAATGCGGAATGAAGCAGGGCAAAGACTAATAGAGTTTTGCCAGGAGAATGCACTGGTCATAGCAAACACCCTCTTCCAACAACACAAGAGAAGACTCTACACATGGACATCACCAGATAGTCAACACCAGAATCAGATTGAGTATATTCTCTGCACCCAAAGAAGGAGAACCTCTATAGGGTCTGTGAAAACAAGACCAGGAGCTGACTGTGGCTCAGATGATGAACTCCTTATTGCCAAATTCAGACTTAAATTGAAGAGAGTGGGGAAAACCACNGAAATCTTGATTCCAGCCTTTACTTCTTGCTGTGGTTCATGGGGTCTCAAAGAGTCGGACATGGCTGCACTCAACTGAACTGGAGCACTCAGTAAATTTTGATTGTTGTCATTATGATTACATTCTGCTATATTCTTCTGTTGCACCTTTTGCTCTTTGGGAGTAGTTTATAACTTAACCTTCTAGTGCTGCTTTTGACATCTTATGGGAAATAATCTCTTATGTGGGAGTTGGTGTGAGTCCCTCTTCTCATTTCCCATCTGCTCCAGATCATGTAATCAAGACTCCGCACTCANACTGGAGCACTCAGTAAATTTTGATTGTTGTCATTATGATTACATTCTGCTATATTCTTCTGTTGCACCTTTTGCTCTTTGGGAGTAGTTTATAACTTAACCTTCTAGTGCTGCTTTTGACATCTTATGGGAAATAATCTCTTATGTGGGAGTTGGTGTGAGTCCCTCTTCTCATTTCCCATCTGCTCCAGATCATGTAATCAAGACTCCGCACTCAATGGGCAGGGCTGGCTTCTGTCTTTTCACTCTGGTGCAACTAGCCCTAATAGGAACCGATACACACTTGCTGATGGCTTGCTGCATTGCATCTCTTACTGTGATGGAGGTACACTTGAGATGCGTGTGCTTTTCATGGGCTCAAGACCCACATGGAGTGAGTTTGGAGAAACTTTTGGCAGGGTTGAAAAACTGGGCTTTTCAGGTGCTGCTGCTAAGTCACTCAGTAGTGTCCAACTCTGTGCAACCCCATAGATGGCAGCCCACCAGGCTCTGCCATCCCTGGGATTCTCCAGGCAAGAACACTGGAGTGGGTTGCCATTTCCTTCTCCAATGCATGAAAGTGAAAAGTGAAAGTGAAGTCACTCAGTCCTGTCCGACTCTGCGTGACTCCATAGGCTGCAGCCCACCAGGCTCCTCCGCCCATGGGATTTTCCAGGCAAGAGTACTGGAGTGGGTTGCCATTGCCTTCTCAGGTTTTTCAGGTGGGTCTGACTTTAATCCTGGTTTATCCACTTTCCCTAGCTGTGAAACTATGGAAAAATTACTTAAACCCTTAGAGTTTTGCTTTCATCATCAGTTAAGTGTAAGTAAAAAATTGCAAACTCTAAAAGTTGCTGTAAGGATTAGACATAACCTACATAAAGGACCTAGTAAGTGCACATACCTCAATAATTGGTACTTTTTACGCTCTAATAACTGTCATTTTTTGAATTACTTTAACCTCTGCTTTGATTTCCTTAATTTCCTTTCTATTCTGTATCTTTAAAAATTTTTTCTCTGTTATTTCAATGAGACATTTTTTGAAATTTATTTAAAATAAAGATTGTTTAAATTTTATTTAAGTGAGAAATTATTTCATTATTTCTCAAATAATGAAACAGTATATTATAAGAAATAACACCCCTTGCTTCTCTCTTATACAATTATGCACCAGGAAATGGAACAATATTCACTAACATGAGTAGGCTTTCTTATCCTACAGGGCCTCCTCCCTACCTATCTAAGAGTCTTTTCCTGGCCAGTCAAGTCCTTGGATCTTTTGATGCAGAATCAGGATAACTAGTGATAACATGTCTGACTCTTTGTAGCCCCATGGTCTATAGCCCACCAGACTCCTCTGCCCATGGAATTTTCCAGGCAAGAATACTGGAGCAAGTTGCCATTTCCTACTCTAGGGGATTTTCCTGACCTAGGAGTTGAACTCGTGTCTCTTATGCTTCCTGCAAGACAAGCAGGCAGGTTCTTTACTACTAGTACCANACACAGATAATCACAATGGTGTGATCACTCACCTAAAGCCAGACATCCTGGAATGTGAAGTCAGGTGGGCCTTAGAAACATCACTACAAACAAAGCTAGTGGAGGTAATGGAATTCTAGTTGAGAATTTTCAAATCCTGAAAGATGTTGTTGTAAAAGTGCTGCACTCAATATGCCAGCAAATTTGGAAAACTCAGCAATGGCCACAGGACTGGAAAAGGTCCGTTTTCATTCCAATCCCAAAGAAAGGCAATGCCAAAGAATGCTCAAACTACCACACAATTGCACTCATCTCACAGGCTAGTAAAGTAATGCTCAATATTCTGCAAGCCAGGCTTCAGCAATACGTGAACCGTGAACTTCCAGATGTTCAAGCTGGTTTTAGAAAAGGCAGAGGAACCAGAGATCAAATTGCCAACATCTGCTGGATCATGAAAAAAGCAAGAGAGTTCCAGAAAAACATCTATTTCTGCTTTTTTGACTATGCTCAGGGATCAAATCCATGTCTCCTGCATTAGTAGGTAGATTCTCTACTGCTGAGCCACCAGGGAAGAAGCCCTATACACATATATAGGCATTCTATTTTTTATATGTTATTTTCTTTTCCATAACGGTGTATCCCACATTTGACGCAGTTCTCCATGCTATATAATAAGATCTTGTTGCTTATCCATTTGAAATGTAGTAATTTGCATCTGCTGCTGCTGCTGCTAAATTGCTTCAGTCGTGTCTGACTCTGTGCGACCCCATAGACGGCAGCCCACCAGGCTCCCCTGTCCCTGGGATTCTCCAGGCAAGAACACTGGAGTGGGTTGCCATTTCCTTCTCCAATGCATGAAAGTGAAAAGTGAAAATGAAGTTGCTCAGTCGTGTCCGACTCCCAACCAACCCCAAACTCCCAGCCATCCCTCGTACCTTTGCTCTCACCCCCGGCCACCGCAGGTCTGCTCTCTGCGTCTGTGAGTCTGTTTCTGTATTGTAAGTAGGTTCGTTTATGTCATATTTTAGATTTCCCATGTCATTGATATATGGCAATTGTTTTTCTCTTTCTGACTTATTTCACTTAGTATAATAATCTCTAGCATCATCTGTATTTCTGCAAATGGCTATTTTGTAGCTGAGTAGTATTCCATTATACACATATATGTTTCACATCTTTATCCGTTCATCTCTCAATGGACATTTAGGTTGTTTCCATGTCATGGGTATTGTAAATAGTGCTGCAGAAGTGGAGTTGCTGGATCATATGGTACTTCTATTTTTAGTTTTCGGAGGAACCTCCATACTGTTTTCCATAGTATCTGTACCAGCTTACAGTTCCACCAATAGGGTATGAGAGTTCCTTTCTCTCTACACCCTCTCTAGCATTTATTATTTACAGACTTTATAATGGAGGCCATTCTGACCATTGTGAGGTGGTACTTTACTGTATTGATTTGCACGTTTGCAGGTCATCTGTATGTCTTCTTTGGAGAAATACCCATTGAGCTCTTGTGCCAACTTTTTGATTGGGTTGTTTGTTTTTTTTGTTGTTGAGTCATATAAGCTATTGGTATATTTTAGAGATTAAGCGCTTGCTGGTTACATTGCTTGCACTTTTTTTTTCTTTCCCATTCTATAGATTGTCTTTTCCTTTTGTTTATGGTTTCCTTTGCTGTGTAAAAGCTCATAAGTTTCATTAGGTCCCATTTTTGTTTATTTTTGTTTTTATTTCTATGCCTTGGGACACTGACCTAAGAAAAAATTGGTATGATTTATGCCAGTGAATATTTTGCCTATGCTTTCTTCTAGGAGTGTAATGGTGTCATGTCTCAGGTTTAAGTCTTCAAGTCATCCGGGTCTATTTTTGTACATGATGTAAGGGTGTGTTCTACCTTCATTTATTTACATGCAACTGTCCAATTTTCCCACCACTGCTTGCTGAAGAGACTATCTTTTTCCCATTTTATATTCTTTCCCCCTTGTCAAAGATTAATTGACTAGAAATGTGGGGTTGTTTTTGGGCTCTATATTCTGTTCCATTGATCCGTATATCTGCTGCTGCTGCTGCTGCTAAGTCGCTTCAGTCGTGTCCGACTCTGTGCGACCCCATAGATGGCAGCCCACCAGGCTTCCCTGTCCCTGGGATTCTCCAGGCAAGAACACTGGAGTGTTTTGCCATTTCCTTCTCCATTGCTTGAAAGTGAAAAGTGAAAGTGAAGTCGCTCAGTTGTTTCTGACTCTTAGCGACCCCATGGACTACAGCCCACCAGGCTCCTCTGTCCATGGGATTTTCCAGGCAAGAGTACTGGAGTGGGGTGCCATTGCCTTCTCTGGATCCGTATGTCTATTTTTGTACAAATACCACACTGATTTGATTACTGTAGCCTTGTAGTATATCTGAAGTCTGGGAAGTTGTGCTTCCTGCCTTCCCCTGCCCCCCACCTCAGGATTCTCTGTTTTAAAATGTGAGCCGTTGGCTGTCCATTCTCATTTTAACTGAGAATGAACATTTATGCCTTAGTAGGTACTAGTACTTGTTATTTTTTCTTAAAGAGTGCTTGAAAAATTAAATAAGTGTAGGGTCTCCAAAATATGTCCTGTCTCTAAACCTTTTCAAACTTTAGAGTTTGTGAAAGTTTGGTAGCAGTGTTAGGCTTTCAGAATCCAAAGAATGATAGCTTACATTTGGGGCAATGTCACCTAGGAATTAAGGGAAAGAGGACTCTAGCAGATGGGCTAAACATGTATACTGACCAGCCACATGAGGTAGTGCCCTCCTGCAGACCAGTGGTGCTCATTAACATATTAGTATGTCTGAGGATTTCTATGCCAAAGGTGAGGATTTACTGTGTTTATTCCAGCATTTCTCAGGGGTATTTAGCGACAAAATTCTTAGTCTTGATGTATATGTGGGCATATACATTTTTTGGAAATATTGAAATAAATTGTTGTCAATAACAAATATTGAAATTAAGAAAGAGATTTTTATCAGCCAGAGTGCATAAGACTTTGAAAATACCATTCGAGAGCATTTCCACTGATCTGTGTTTCACTGCTTGAAAATCCAGTGTGATAGTTAGTGCTATTTTCCTGTAGGGAAAAGGGATCTCAAACATGCCAAGATTTTCCCACAGGGGGTCTTTAACTAAATAACTGCCAAAAAAGACACTCCTTGTGGGAGTTGAGGGCGGTGGGGGGGAAAGGGGGGGGCGGTGGATTAAAATCCAGCTTGAACTGCTGCTTTTTAAGAACAATGTTATTTTCAAGGACAAAGTTGGTGAACATTGTCATTACCTTTATTGGGCTATTCTGGAAACATCATTCACTGATAGAAAATAATTTTAGATATGAAGAGGAGACAGTTGAAAAATTAATCTTCACTTTGTGAGAAGTCTACTTTTCTTGATTTCTGCTTAATTTGTGAGTGATTGATGAATTCATTTTTACTTTTCAAGGAGAAAAAGTAGGCCTATCTTAATTGAGAAAGCTTTGATTGCATGTTCACATGACAACTCAGGGAAAGTTTTGTTTTTATCAGAATACTAATTCTCTACTTTTAGCTATGTTGTTTCTAGTAATCTTCTAATATGTACTTACATTCAAAAGCAGGTAAAAGAAAGGCCTTTTGAAATTTGACTTTCATTTTGAAAAATTAAATATGACAAGAGAACCAAGATTTTTTTGTAAGTGTGGATAGTTATTTTGATTTTCAAATTGCAGATGTTATTGAAAACTACTTTAGAAAATTTCTTCATTTTTTTTTCTTTACTGTCTGTGCTTTTCGAGACTATTGGCTCATGTACTTGGCATGAATATAAACAACATAAGGACAACCAAAGGAAATTAATCCATCACAGTTCTAATTTCAATTTGCTATTTTTATCATTCACATTTTTGCCATCTGGAAAATTTTCCATCACTAGCTAAAAATCTGATACCCTTTTTCAAATACTTTGGAGTTTTATAGACAGCCACGATGTATCTTATTCTCATTGTGTATGACATTATTTAGTATGCTTTAAAGAAATCTGCTAATTTTAATGAATATATAAAACACACTACATACATATGTGTATGTTAAAAGATTGATATTTGTATTTATGTGAAATTAAAAAATCAGGAAAATAACTATAAAGATACCAACTAGAGTTATATTCATTTTGCAAAATTACATTCATCCTTGCAAAATCTAAAAGAAATTAATTTCATATAATATGTTTTCTGATCATAACTAGTAAAATTGTTATGAATATTCATGAAGTTTTAAAACCTAACGTTAGGCTATTAAACAAGTAGATATTTACAAATTGATTGGAAAAATTTTAATAACATAATTTTAACTGTTCAACAGTTTTTTTGGGAAAAAATGTAAGCTAATAACAATATAATTAGAATTTTCTCTATGCTTTTGTGAAAAATGTATAATATTGTGAACCCATATGTGTGTTTGGTGGATACGTGTGTGTATATAATGTATATGTTGTACATAATTACAAAGATAACACATTTGATGCAAATATTCAGTTGGTCTTGATTCTAAAGCTAGTAGAGTCTCAGATTTTCGGGAAAGTTTCTCTTTTATAGCAATAATTCTAGTGTCACTCTACCATATTAAAGATGTTTTTAGGAAATGAGTAACTTCTATACACTAGAGACCTAAATGGTGTGAGATTTCACTTGCACATTTGTAGGGATGTACCCATGTCATCCATAGTGAGGGAAAGAGTAATTTCCAAAGTTGGAATGAGCAAATTTCTCTTTCTCTCCCAAATAACCCCATCCTGTCTCATACATCTCTAAGATATTGGTTTCTTCTCAAAGTCAGTGTAAATGCTAAATGTCTTATATTAATAAAAAGAGATGTTTTCTTACAGAGCAATTTTTCCTGTCTTCCTTTCCTTTCTAATTTTTTTAAAATATAAGTTTTTTGTTGATCCCTCCTTAAACATTTTTGATACTATAAGACTGAACATTTTGGGCACATACATGATGTGTTGTTTCTGGATCCCACAGATATTTTGCTTCTTAGTTTCATTTATTTCTATCATTTAATTTTTATTAGATGTTTATATTTTAGTATTTTTCTCTTTTTTTGCTTTTTATTTTTTTAATTTTTTTTCCATCTCAGGTGTACATGAGTTCCCAATTTTTCTTATGATTTTTCTTAATATATAATGCAAACTTTTGGAAAATAATTGACTATGTTTTAATACATACTCATATTTTTATATTACTAAACCTCTAAAGATTGAATCATAAAAATAATAATACTTGTTAAAGTTAAAACTCACAAAATTTTAATAAGCAATAAATGATCAAAAGTATTATTTTTATTTTATCTGATATAAGTATTGCTACTCCCGCTTTCTTTTGGTCTCTATTTGCGTGGAATAACTTTTTCCACCTCTTCACTTTCAATCTGTATGTGTCCCTTGTTTTGAGGTGGGTCTTTTGTAGACAACATATATAGGGATCTTGTTTTTGTATCCATTCAGCCAGTCTTTGTCTTTTGGTTGGGGCATTCAACCCATTTATGTTTAAGGTAATTATTGATAAGTATGATCCTGTTGCCATGTACTTTATTGTTTTGGGTTTGAGTTTATACATCCTTTTTGTGTTTCCTGTCTCAAGAATATCCTTTAGCATTTATTAGAGAACGGGTTTGGTGGTGCTGAATTCTCTCAGCTTTTGGTTCTCTGTAAAGCTTTTGATTTCTCCTTCATATTTGAATGAGATCCTTGCTGAGTACAGTAATCTGGGCTGTAGGTTATTTTCTTTCATCACTTTAAGTATATCCTGCCATTCCCTCTTGGCCTGAAGAGTTTCTATTGAAAGATCAGCTGTTACCCTTATGGGAATCCCCTTGTGTGTTATTTGTTGTTTTTCCCTTGCTGCTTTTAATATTTGTTCTTTGTGTTTGATTTTTGTTAATTGATTAATATGTGTCTTGGGGTGTTTCGGTTTGGGTTTATCCTGTTTGGGACTCTCTGGGTTTCTTGGACTTGGGTGATTATTTCCTTCCCCATTTTAGGGAAGTTTTCAACTATTATCTCCTCAAGTATTTTCTCATAGTCTTTCTTTTTGTCTTCTTCTTCTGGGACTCCTATGATTCGAATGTTGGGGCATTTAACACTGTCCTGGAGGTCTCTGAGATTGTCCTCATTTCTTTTAATTCGTTTTTCTTTTTTCCTCTTTGATTTATTCATTTCTACCGTTCTATCTTCTAATTTTAAAATTCTAGTAATGCTTATTTTTTAATTAAAAATGGCACATTATTTTACAACTATTTTTTTCTATATCCTTTGTTCATGAAATATTTCCCCCAACTTAACATGTCATATTTAAAAGGATCTACTAGTCCATAAATCTTTCACATTAATTTTCTAACAAAAGATTTTTTTAAAAGTATTCTTCTATATCAGAGTTTGGTAAACAGGAACAGGCTAACCATGCAGTTCTTTACAAGAATTCCTTAGAAGTCAACAATATATTATCTGTTTCCATAAAACACATAATGGGAATAAAATGCCTGAGGCAAAACATGTCTTCTGTTCCTTCAAAAGCAAAACATCAAAGAAAGATACTATTTGCATATGAATATATGAAAATGTTCATAAGTGAAATCTTTTTGCATTGAGATAAAACAAAAAAGCATTCTGAGAATTTTCTTTCAAAAGCAGATTTCTAAAATCACAATAAAGGGACTACAAGTATAAAACAGTTGACAGAAATGCCTTGTGATCCTTCTGTACTCAAAATATGCAAAGCTTATTTGGTGAATAGTAGNTGATATTTCTCCCGGCAATCTTGATTCCAGCTTGTGTTTCTTCCAGCCCCATATTTCTCATGATGTAATCTGCATAGAAGTTAAACAACCAGGGTGACAATATACAGCCTTGACATACTCCTTTTCCTATTTGGAACCAGTCTGTTGTTCCATGTCCAGTTCTAACTGTTACTTCCTGACCTGCATATAGGTTTCTTAAGAGGCAGGTCAGGTGGTCTGGTATTCCCATCTCTTTCAGAATTTTCCACAGTTTATTGTAATCCACACAGTCAAAGGCTTTGGCATAGTCAATAAAGCAGAAATAGATGTTTTTCTGGAACTCTTGCTTTTTTCATGATCCAGCAGATGTTGGCAATTTGATCTCTGGTTCCTCTGCCTTTTCTAAAACCAGCTTGCACATCTGGAAGTTCACGGTTCACGTATTGCTGAAGCCTGGCTTGGAGAATTTTGAGCATTTCTTTGCTAGTGTGTGTCTATAGAGAACAGTGTTTCTAAACTTGAGGACCAGAGGATGGCTGTTTTGTTAGAGCTCACCCCGCCCCCACCCAAGCTTTCAGACAGAGCCACTGAGCCACTGAGTCTGAAACCTTGGGTAGGGGCGGGGTGAACTCTAACATCTGTGTTCATAGCAAAGTCCTCAAGTGATTCTCTCACCAAAGCTTGAAATCCTTGGGGCTGTCCCATTGTATGAAAGAACAAACACTAGAGAGAATGGGGACAATGCAGACAACCGAGTTCCTTCTCAATGAAAGGCAGTCAATTGCCTTTTTTTTTGAAGGAGCTGTTCGGTGGCTAAGCGGTGTCTGACCCTGGAACTGTCATTTTTTTCCATCTATCAGTTATCTATCTACCTATCCATCCTTTCTTTCTTGTGTCTATCCACAAACAGCTAAGCTCCAGCAGATCAGAGACTTTCTTTTCTGTAATGACTATCTTTACTACACTGTATAAATGTAGAGACCCCATGGAGTGCAGCACTCCAGGCTTCCCTGTCCTTCACTATCTCCCTGAGTTTGCTCAAACTGCTGTCCATTGAGTCTGTGATGCCACCCAGCCATCTCATCCTCTGTCGTCCCCTTCTCCTGCCCTCAATCTTTCCCTATTCTCAATCGGCTCTTCGCATCAGGTGGCCAAAGTATTGGAGCTTCAGCTTCAGCATCAGTCCTTCCAAAGAATATTGAAAGAATAATGTAAAAAAAAAAAAAGGTAGAAGCAAACAATATCATGCAAACTAAATGCATCAGTGGTGACTGGATACAATGATTACAGCTGGCTCTTATTTAAAAATAATTTAAAGAGATTCTAATTCTCCTGGGTCTATACAGCNGCTTCAGCTTCAGCATCAGTCCTTCCAAAGAATATTGAAAGAATAATGTAAAAAAAAAAAAAGGTAGAAGCAAACAATATCATGCAAACTAAATGCATCAGTGGTGACTGGATACAATGATTACAGCTGGCTCTTATTTAAAAATAATTTAAAGAGATTCTAATTCTCCTGGGTCTATACAGCCCATATTATAATTCAGTAATAAGGTTCCTTGTCATTTCCCAGATTCTCAAATTTAGATTATTTAAGGAATATCCATGACATCAGAGACCACTATAATTCTGAGCTACCAGTAGTAATACGACTAACGGCAACTTCTTTTTCTTCTGAGAAGAACGTAATATCTTTAGGCCTCTCCTATTCCACTTTACCTATGGTTTTATCTAACAGCATGGGGGTACTTTGCAGGTCATTACACAGACCAAACAAGACACAGTCCAGATTCTGCAGATGAGCCTGGTGATGGGAGAATAATTCTTACAGGAGTCTGGGATGTAGGACTAACTGCATTTTCAAGTCACCCATGATTCTGGGTAATAATAATTATTTGTGATACTTAATCCAAAATATTTATGAGACTATATAAAGATATTAGGATAGCAACGAACATTATCATCATAATTGCTAATTCTGTGAACATTTAGTATGTATCTGGTTCTGAGACCTCATATAGATGAACTCATTTAATCGTCATGGCGACCCATGAGCTAGATACTGATATGTTTTCCCCAATGGATTTAAGAAAATAAAGCACAGAATGGTAGGTGTTGAGGTAATACATAAAATTATGTCAAGGCACTTACATAATAGAAAACAACAAATTTTTTAGAAGATCATTTCAACCTGTTACAGGTCTAAGGGGTTTTTTTTTAGTGTCTGTGACAAAGGAATCAGGGAGGTATGAACATTTGCATTGGATAGTACATTTCTTAAAGGAATTATAGACTCAGAGATGGGGTGTGGAGAAGAATGGGAAGAGGCAGGACGCGAAGTCATTGCAGGCAGAAAAATCCTCAGCGTTTAAGTCATGCCTAGATTGGCATCTGGGCGCCTGTGTTGGAAGGGCCCGTGCCCAGCCAGGTTGAGGATTTCGAGGGATGTCACATATTTATTGCTGGACTTGAGGCCTCACCTTAAACTCTGACTTGGGCTCTCCAAGTCAGCTCACCTGGCTCACTGCAAATTGCCAGGAGGCAGACCAAAAAGTATGAGAGTGAGATCTTTGTCAAAGAGTATTTGTTTGTTTGTCTGTGTTCCTTTGGCTTGCGACATTATGAAAATCAAGACCTAGAATGAGCCCCACCGTAATTTATAAGTCTTGAATATGAAGCACTTTCACTGTCTGCTCCTGGATAGCACCAGGGGGCGCTCTCACATATTCGGTGATTTCCTTAGCCCCAAGGCCATCGCAGTGAGGCAGGCGGGTAGGGAGACTCACCCTGCTTTTGTGAAAGGCTTGCTTACAGGCCCCTGCCTTTCTTGTGCTGAACCTAGCAGTGAGGTCTATGTCTCAGCTCCTGGCTCCGAGCACAAAGCTTGGAGCTTCATGTTGTGGGCCAGGCCTCCCGTCCTCTTCTCTGAGGCCTCGCTGCTGGTCAACAGGGCTGCAGCCTGAAAGGCCGTCCTCTTCTGGGGTTATTTCCATCATGTATCCTCAAGACTAAGAACTTCCTGTTGCTCACCGCGCTGTTTCCTGTCTTCACCTCATCTTCCATCTGAAGCAAAACACGGTAGGTTTTGTTTTTGTTTTTGTTTTTTTAACGTGGACCATTTTTAAAGTCTGTATTGAATTTATTACAATATTGTTTCTATTTTAGTTTTTTTTTTTTTTTTTTAATCTGGGTCACAAGGTATGTGAGATCTTAGCTCCCTGACTAGGGATCGAACCTAGACCCCTTGCACTGGAAGGCCAAGCTTTAACCACTGGAACACCACATGAGGTCTGCGGTGGACCTTATGACAAGCAGCTTAAGTTGCTGCTCTGTCCTCTGTGTCCAGAAAGCTGGATACAAATTCACTGATGGCTGATTTCAATATCTTCTGCATTAAGCCCGCTTGGAAGAGTATTAGAATTATCTGGGTTGAGAAAGATTTCTGTCCTTTTACCAGAAACATCAGCTTGTTCACTTTAAATTTGTCAGGGAAAAAAAACTCCCTGCAACTAAATCAACCTGTAATTTCGATTCCCTGTAATCGAAATCAGCCTCAAGTAAGGAGCTGAAGCAGAGATGGAATGGGGGTTGGTTTACCAGGTAGAAAAATCTGTGCATTAGGAAAAGAGGGGGGTGGGCTGGGGGTGGGGCTAGTCTCTAGTCCTGGTGCAATCTACTCTTCTATGATTACATATTTATTTGTACATACAAAGCTCTTTTCTAAAAAAAGGAAGCTTAAATAATGAATTTAAGATCTTTAGAGTGTTAACAATAATGATTGTGTTCGTATGTTGAGTCACATAACATGAGCACAAAATAATCACATTAATATATTTTCCTAAATAACTTTCGCTTCGTAAGACTCTTATTTGAGTGGAGAGTAATACAATCAATTGAGTTTTTCTTTTTCTGGACAGAAGTTCCAAATTCATATTTAATTCCCTCGGCTTCCTCCAGTGCATCTGGTACAAACCCGAAGCCCGCGTGGGGCCGCACTGGATTATAAACTGTAAACAGTGGGTGGAGAGAGAAGCACAGAAGAAAGAAGCTACCCTGAGCTTCCCTAATGAGAGAAGACTTAACACTTTTTGCTGCAGGTTTGAAACGTGGCCTCAGGGACCGCTGTTTGCTCACTCATCTCAGGAATGCAGCTCCCTTTCTCCTGCAGTTCTGAGATTCACCACTAAGGGACGCTGCTGTCTCGAGTTCCACCGCAGAGATACCAAACTGAAAGTTGAGGGGAAAAAAATCAATGAGGGTGAGATCATTTCCTCCGCGCGCCTTTCCACTTCGGGGAATGTTTTTCAATTAAAACGCCAGACACAGACAATCATCATTCATGGCCTGCCTCTTTCGGAGCTCGGTTGGAGGCAAGGGCCGGCAGGACCAAGGCTCTTTATTTTAAGGAGCTGCCTGCGCCATGGAAAGTGAGGCCACAAATAGACCTGGGAAAAATAAGAGAATGGGGACTTAGCAGATGCTCAGAGCCGTTTTCCTTTATAAATATCTCTGTCCACTTCCCACTCTCTTCCATGTCACTGCAGGCCATTAGCACTCTATTTTTGTTGCCAAAAGGTCTGGGCTAGGGGCCTACCCTGCTTCTCCTCCCAGCAGATAATCTCATGGGGGCAGCACTCCTGGGCCCAGGGTTTGACATCTTGTTATTTGTATGCCAGTAGATTGCAGTATCATAACAGCGTATACCTTGTGCCAAAGAATGGCTTCCAAGCTGACAAAGTTTAGGAGCGATTATCTTGAAGGTAGACTCCAGGATCTCAAAATGCTCTCTGGGCACTTTATTTAAACGCACTGCAAAACAGGTGACAAAAATATATACATCTCGAGGGTGACCTAGAAAATAGTATCATATCTTCTCCAGTTGCATAATCACCAAAAGAAGGCCTGCCTGAGTCTAGATAACATAGACGGCCCGCTGGTTGTGATTATAATTGGAGTCAAAGAAAGGAGTCCACATCACCCTTGTTCTGTTGTTCGGTCTCTCAGTCGTGTCTGATTCTTTGTGACCCCATGGACTGCAGCACACCAAGCTTCCCTGTCCTTCTCTATCTCCCAGAGTGTGCTCACACTCATGTCCATTGAGTCGATGATGCCATCCAATCATCTCATTCTCTGTCGTCCCCTTCTCTTCCTGCCTTCAATCTTTCCCAGCATCAGGGTCTTTTCCAATGAGTTGACTCTTCACATCAGGTGGCCAAAGTATTGGAGCTTCAACATCAGTCCTTCCGGTGAATATTCAGGGTTAATTTCCTTTAGGATGGACAGTATATAGATTATGAAGATTTAAGGTTTACCTCCTTGCTGTCCAAGAGACCCTCAAGAGTCTTCTCCAGCTGTGCAGTTCAAAACCGTCAGTATTTCAGCGCTCAGCCTTCTTTATGGTCCAC
Source organism: Neotragus moschatus (assembly GCA_006410615.1). Lineage (NCBI taxonomy): Eukaryota > Metazoa > Chordata > Mammalia > Artiodactyla > Bovidae > Neotragus > Neotragus moschatus. Next base: position 7,902,678 of record SJYA01002431.1, on the reverse strand, counting down.
CTCTCACCCTAGATGTATCCAAAGGCATCCTCTGCTTTCCTACTCGAATTGCAATTCTACTGTGAATCTCTTTGTGATTAAATTGCGATCTGAGGGTAGAAGGTGGATATTGTCTGAAGCTGCAGCCAGACCGAAGTGTGATTTCTACCTGGAGAACAATGGATTTGGATTCAGGGGAAGGAAACAGAGTCCAAGGGCAATGCTAAATAGAGGATACAGAAAGAGGTCCCCCAGCCACCAGGCACATGGAGGCTGTGGGTATAACAGGAGGATGCCTGGATCCCCAAGGGGCGCTGAAAACAGGACCCGAGGCAGCAGAACTTAGCCTGATGTTGGACCATGTGAAATGGCTCTTTTTTGGGGGGTTGGGGGGCAGAATCAGATGGCTCTGGAGCCAAGCGATCCTGAATACACACAGGCTCTGGCAATGCTGGTGGGCAGCCCTGCTCCAATCTGGGGCTGCTGGCTCCTGAACTCTTAGACTATGGAGCCTGCACTGATCACACCACCCAGGACCCCTTGCATCACTGCACTTTCCCTAAACTCATTGGGTTTTGGTGTCAATTGTCCTGAACCTTTCTTCTCTAACGCATCCAACAGATGGCATCTCCATGGTAGACTCTCTGTCAGTCAGCTTGGCACAGTGCTGCTTGCTATACAGTTAAACCAGAGGATGGCTTAGGCACATTTCATGTCCTAATAATTCTTATTATGCCTTTCTTGTTTCCAATCATCAGATGACCCTGTGGCCTGGAAGGAGGTATTTGAGGGCCTGCTGGTCTATAAGATGGGGAACAAAGGAGAATCTATAGGAACACGATTTTCACAGGTGCATTTATTTATCAGCATCTCTACTGCAAATCAGTAGAAACTGCTGTAAAAAGTCTAATATGCTTAGGCTTCATTTGGGGGACTCTGGAAGATGTCATCATGAAAAAAAAAAAAAAAAAAAGAGGCAGCTCCGGTCCAGGACTCTGTACTCCCTGGACCAAACGCCAGCTTCATGGGAAGCATCTGGGTGCCATGACAACCAGAGCTGCAGTGGATGGGAGGCTGTGGGCTGAAGTGGGTGCTGCAACTTCCAGAAAGGAAAGAAAAAGAGAAGGGTACACCTTCTAGTTCTCGGCTCTGGCTCCTCTTTGCCAGAAAGCTGGGTAAAGTGTGCAGGTACACTACTTGATAAGTCCTGAGGAGGGGTACCTCTGGGGCTAGGAAAAAATCCCAGAAACCCAAAAAGTTCCTGTAAGTGATCTGACAGATTCAAAGGCACTTGCTTCCTTCCAGGTTTACATTTTAGAGAATTTCCCTACAGAGGAAATTTGAAGAATTTCTTAGAAAATAGTACAGAATAGACACCCTATACCAAAATCCAATCACATTCATGATGAGTTTTTTCATGCTTGTCTTCTTTCCATTCACGAGCAAATAATAGTGACAGTTGTCCTGCTCGACTCATCTGTACACACTCCACGATCCAGCCCTGAGTTGTTCAGCTCCAGAAAGGCTTCCTTTAAACTATGATGGGTGGTCATACCTCTCAGCGGATTCATCACTATTAAAATATTCTGAGTCTGTGCTGTCTGTTGTACTGGCCTCTCATCCAAGAGCCTCAAGGTAAACAGATTTATGAGACGTGAATGTCAGATGAGGGGAAATTTTTTATAAACACCTTCTCAGGGTAACACCAACAGTAGTGCCTACTATATTTTAAAGAATAACCTCATCTTGGGAGTGAGTGTATGGGCTCCTACAAAGACTATCTTGAAGGGAAAAGCATGCATTGGTCAAACTGCACTTTATGCATTCATATGTCAATTTCATTTCTCAAAATTGACTCATTTCTGGACCTTGACGGGCATTCACCTTTGGAAAGTGAATGTATTCCTTTTGAAAGACTTCAGATAGTCAGCAGTCGACTTCTCTTTGCAGAGGTTTCCCATTCAGCCCAGCAGATTGCTAGCCCAGGGTTTTAGAGAGATAACATTGACAAGGGTGATAAATGCAGGTAAAACACTCAAGAGTTAAGAGGCTGACTCTGGGGCCAGGCAGCCCAGGGTGAGAGCTGAGCCTCGTACCAATGCTGGCAGGCCCCACCTGAATTCAGAATTCCTTGGCTCCAGAGCTGATTTTTTACCCTTTCTAGTTTCCAAAAATGGCCATTTCATTCGATTCCATTCAGTTGTAAGCTCTGCTGCCTTAGGCTTGGGCCTGTAATCATAAACACAAACCAGATTTAATTTCCATGGGTGGGTTACTGTAGTTATGGTAGTACTATAGAACAAAAGTTAGGTAACCGTTTATATGGAGAAGGAAATGGCAACCTACTGCAGAATTCTTGCCTGGAAAATCCCATGGACAGAGGAGTCTGGCAGGCTAGAGTTCACAGGGTCACAAAGAGTCAGACATGACTGAATGACTGAGCACAGCCATTTATGAGTGCAGGCGTGTAGCTATGCTTTTGAGTTTTAAGTAAGTGTCGTAAAATACAAACGCCAAAGTTTGGATCTAAAGTAGCCTACATGCTCCCACGGGGTCCAAGCATCTTGGGTACCTGATAGTTTTTCGACCGCACAAAGCCTAAAAAGAGTTATTCGCTCTGACTATTCTGCAACGCAGTTATAGACTAAGAGCTGATGATGAATTGACAGTGAGCTTCTATTAGGTACAAAGCAGAAGGGTGACTCTTTGATGTAATTACAGAGAGTTACACACAGAATGGTAAATGCCTTTCAAAACCATTTGGTCTGCAAAAGTTCAATTCAACCTGCACTGAGCCACCAGTCACACCAGGGTTTACCCGTTGTTTATTTTACTCTTCTGTACCCCACACAATTTCTTTTGTCAGGTCACCTCCTAAGGCTAAACAGAAGCTAACTTCTACCCACAGAAAATATTGCAGTTGACCAAAGAATTTCTTTTGGGTTTTTCCGTAAGATGTTATGCGAAAACCTGAACGAACTTTTTTGGCCAACCCGATATATTCAGATCGCTTGTTAAGCAGCTTTATTTAAAAAGCGTTACAAGGACAAACCAGAGGGAGAAGCCAGTTGTCACTGGACTCAGACTGAGTAGTTGGATTTTTCATCTTATTTTATGCTCCAAGGAAACAATTGAATCTAAAAAACATAGAATCTTGTAGAATGCATACTACGCTTCTACACTTGTCTTCTAGTGTGATGATCAGTTTTTCCACAACTTAAAAAGACAGCTTTGTACTTTTGTTGTTGAACTCCATACATGTGAAATTACCCACAGACAAAAAAACTCTAAAAGAGTTTATTCTTATGATCTCCAAACTTTTAAAATACAATGGTAACATTCTCTAATAAATCAAGGCCTACTATATACTTGGGGGTGAAATAATCAGTAATGAGAAGAGAAGTAATTTATATTTCAAGTAGTCATTTTGATAAATGCACCTTTGGGAGCCTCTTTTTTGTGAAATGGATGGTATGGAGATTACTTTTATTGGAGATTTGGTTGGCAGAGGGATTTGGGTAAAAAGTAAGGTGAATAAAGACTGCTATTTTCTTGCTGTTCACCTTTGCTAAAATGGTTAGCATTATCATTGATGTATAACTTCTCAGCAAAATTCTTTTAAAGTCGGTTGTTCCTTTTATAAGGATACATCTATTTTATTTTATTTTTATTATCATTTTTTTGGATGTGCAGCCTGGCATGTGGGATCTTAGCCCCCGAGCTAGGGATCAACCCAGCCCCCCCTACAGTTGAAGCTTGAGCCTTGACCATTGGACTTCCAAGGAAGTCCCAGGATATATCTATTTTAAAATTAAGAAACGTCATCTATGAAGTTACTTCACCCAATGTGAACCTAAATTGCAATGCATCACAAAACACTGAAATCAAACCATCACTGAAGACACACCATTCCTTATGATAAGAGACTCCTCCTGCCCCCATGTGGCATCTAAACCATATAAGACCAATGAGGGCCTTGGTCTTAACACGTATTTTAAATAGTATTCAAAAGAATTTGTTTTTAAAGAAGGCAAGTGGAAACAGAATACAAAGATTTCCTCCTAAACCCCAATGAATCACCTTATGTACTTGCTCACTCACCCATCTGAAGACCATGGGTTTAAGATTGCTGTCTCTTCCTGTGTACCCCAATGTTCATTGCAGCACTGTTTACAACAGCCAGGACATGGAAGCAGCCTAAATGCCCATCAGCAGACGAATGGATAAGAAAGCTGTGGTACATATACACAATGGAATATTACTCAGCCATTAAAAAGAATACATTTGACTCAGTTCTAATGAGGTGGATGAAACTGGAACCTATTATACAGAGTGAAGTAAGCCAGAAAGAAAAACATCAATATAGTATACTAACGCATATATATGGAATTTAGAAAGATGGTAACGATAACCCTGTATGCGCTATAGCAAAAGGGACACAGATGTATAGAACAGTATTTTGGACTCTGTGGGAGAGGGAGAGGATGGGATGATTTGGGAGAATGGCATTGAAACATGTAAATTATCATATGTGAAATAAATCCTCAGTCCAGGTTCGATGCATGATACAGGGTGCTCGGGGCTGGTACACTGGGATGACCCAGAGGGATGGGATGGGGAGGGAGGTGGGAGAGGGGTTCAGGATGGGGAACACATGTACACCCATGGCAGATTCATGGTAACACCAATACAATATTGTTAAAAAAATAATAATTAATTTAAAAAAAGATTGCTGTCTCTTAAACTGTGAATCACTGGCACCAGAATTGTGAGAAATAATTATTTAAAATGTAGATTTCCAAAGTCTATTTTGGATGAAAATTTTCACGTTTTTAAAAGTGCAGTCTGATCATCTTTATTTGAATAATAATAAATATTGAATATGTATTGTTAGATATTCTCCAAAACTTTATATGTGTATTAAACAATTTAATCCTTAGACCAACACTATGGGGTATATATTCTTCTTATGCCCATTTACAAGTGGAGAAGTTGAGGCACAGAGAGGTTAAATAACTTTCCCAAGGGCCCATGCTAACAACTGGCAGAATCTGGATTCAAAACCAGAACTGAAATTAAAAATACTCTTAACCACTGTGATGTTATTTCTCTAGATGATTCTAATACACATGTGGTTTAGAATCTCTGATTTACATGATTTTCTGAACACTTGAAATTGGACGTATATGAAGAACATACTTAGCTGTTTCTGTGTCAAGTTATTTGTAAGATCAACAGGAGTTAATTTTTATTGATAAACATTAACCTCATTAGGTTAGTAAATAATATGTCCCAGAAAAATAGAAAATTAAATATGCCAAAATGTACACAGTATTTGATAACTTAAATAACTTACAAATAATGACTAAAATGCAAGTTGTTGTTGTTGTTTTCTCTCACTGTTTCAACAAGATGAAAGAGGTCATGCTGCTGTCTGAACCCACGTGCCACTTCTTAGCAAGAGTAACTGAGAACAAATGTTTCTAGAGCAGTGTCCCTGGCATGAGAATAAAAGAAGCAGCTCCATTTGGATGTTCTGTGCAGGTGGGGTCTATTTTTAGTCTCTCCAGCTCTATCTGTGAAGTGGGGGAGAGCAGATGATCCATCTCTTGACCAGTGCTCAAAGACAAGTTCAGTTCAGTTCAGTCGCTCAGTCGTGTCCGACTCTTTGTGACCCCATGAATCGCAGCACACCAGGCCTCCCTGTCCATCACCAACTCCCAAAGTTCACTCAGACTCGCACCCATTGAGTCAGTGATACCATCCAGCCATCTCATCCTCTGTCGTCCCCTTCTCCTCCTGCCCCCAATCCCTCCCAGCATCAGAGTCTTCCAATGAGTCAACTCTTCGCATGAGGTGGCCAAAGTACTGGAGCTTCAGCTTTAGCACCATTCCTTCCAAAGAAATCCCAGGGTTGATCTCCTTCAGAATGGACTGGTTGGATCTCCTTGCCATCCAAGGGACTCTCAAGAGGCTTCTCCAACACCACAGTTCAAAAGCATCAATTCAATCAGCCTTCTTCACAGTTCAACTCTCACATCCATACATGACCACTGGAAAAACCATAGCCTTGACTAGACGGACCTTAGTCGGCAAAGTAATGTCTCTGCTTTTGAATATGCTGTCTAGGTTGCTCATAACTTTTCTTCAAAGACTGCATTTAAACAGTGGCTGCACCGAAGGCACAGAGCTGTTGCTCTTGGGGTCTCAGTGCAGCCAGGATCTCTGACTAGGCTTCACTCTAAGGTGTCAGGTGTACGCGTGATCTGTGTCACTCACGTAACTGCTAAGGTCAGTAGCCATGGTAAAGCGCTGCAACATCACCAAGGGAGCGTGTTCAAAATGCAAGCCCGAGACTTCTCTGGCAATCCAGTGGTTAAGACTTCACCTTCCAATGCAGCCGGTATGGGTTAGATCCCTGGTCAGGGAGCTAAGTTTCCACATGGCCCCTTTGCCATAAAACCAAAACATAAACTACAGAAACAATATCATGACCAATTCAGTAAAGACTTAAAAAATGGCCCACAGCAAAAATAATAATAATACTTACAATATATCTTAAAAAAAATACAAACCCTTGGGACTCACTTTTAGAGGTTCTGTCCAGCAAGCTCTCCAGGACTCACATTTTATGAGAGATCCCAGGTGAGTTCAGTGAAGGTGGTGTGATCACCACACTGAGAAAAAAAATGAAGAAAAGAGTCACCACTAGAATGGATATAACTGGAACAGAAGATAACACTTTGAATAATGAAAACTATCAATCACATAGAGCAACACAGAGACGGACCTCAAAATTTTGTTTTTTCGTCTTTGCACCTCAAAAGACCATGGAAAATGACGAATGCAGGCAGCAAGGAAAGAAATGACGCTAATTCTCAAAGGTCCTTCCTTGGCTGCCTCTTTCTTTGGCTGAGAACAAGGACAAAAGAGCCATTGTGTATCACCCCGGGTCTGCACGACGTCTCATGGCCAAAGAGGGTGGCCATGTGGGCGCCATCTTTTGACCACCATGTGGGGCCACACAGAGGTCGTGCTGGGAATCAGCAGGATCAACCAGGAGCCAAGGGTGGTCTATTCTGGTGCCGTCTGGTCCCTGCAGGAGGACGCGGCTGGATTGTTTGACTAACGGGCTGGCAGGAGACTGATGCCTGTTACTCGTGGACTGTCCTGGTCCTCTTGATAAGCAGAGCTCTTTGGCGAGTGGGTCTCATCCACGAGAGCAAAGCAGAGAAAGAAACTGCCGCTAGGCCGTTGGAGTCTCTCCCAGCTTCAGAGGTCAAGGTGGCACATATTTGTAATATTGTGATTAGGGCTTCTCTGACAGCTCAGTTGGTAAAGAAATGTAGGCCTGGTCTTTATTCTGTTCCTGGCACAGAGCTTCTGAAATCCTTGGAACTTCCTAAGCACTGAGAACAATAAAGGTGTCTTTTGTTATGTTAATGAAGTGACTTTTGGAAAGCCTCTCCAGTGACTAAGAACAGAGACTTAGGTTGCCAGGGGAACCAGCCAGGGGATTAGAGGTGGGTATTTCCAGTCCCAACCCTAGACCTCCAGGGAGGAAAGAGGGGCTGGAGATTGAGTCCAGTCTATGGCCAATGATTTAATCAACCATGCCTATATGTGAAGCCTCTATAAAAATTCTGAAGGACTGGGTTTGGAGCACTTCCAGGTTGGTGAACACTTGGAGATTCAGAGAGACGGGTGAGCCCAGAGGGCATGGAAGCTTCACATCCCTCCCCCCCGCCACCACCACACATCACTTGCTCTGTGCCTCCCTTCCATCTGGATGTCCCTGAGCCTTTTATGATATCCTTTTATGATAAATCAATAATCTAGTAAGCCAAATGCTTCTCTAAGTTTGTGAGCTGCTCTAGCAAATTAATCCAACCCAAACAAAGTGGTTTGTGGGAACCTCTAATCTATAGCCAAGTGGTCACCTGGGCTTCTGATTGATGTCTTAAGGGGAGGAGGGCAGCCTTGTGGGACTAAGCCCTTATCAGTGGACTTTGATGCTGTCTCCAGGTAGATAGTGTCAGAGTTGGGTTGGATACTAGGACCCCTACCTGTGTCAGAGTTACTGGGTGGTACGGAAAGAGAAACCGCATGCATACATTGCAACTGGCATCAGGTAGGTTTCTTTCTCATCATTTGCTTCCTACCTGAAAACGTCAGGAAAATCCAGGCTGTGCTAGTATATTAAAGTTACCTGTGGTGCAACACTGCTCATATTTGCTGTGTTTCCCTACCTGTTGACTTCTTTCATTCACACAGTTTTTACCACTCAGCGTTTAAATGGCTGCTCCATTATTTTAATCTTTGGCTCAGAGGTGATCATGAGTAAGAGCCCTGGTCCTTAGGTACTAGAAGTAAATATATTTCACAGACAAGAAGACACTGTGCATATTTCTTTCCATGGAAATTTGCAGCATTGTTCAACAGAAGGGCTTAAGGGTAAACGCCAAGCTCCAGTGTTACAGCAGAAGAGCGGAGTTGTCCCCTCGTTGATGTGTGGTGTTCCACACCCACCGCGTGCACCCTCCTGAGACTCAACTTTGAGTTGAAGGTTCTTGATCAGGAGGCTCTCCGAGTGGTGGCTTACTGAAAGCACATGGGGCAAGAGCACCCTTTCTCCTTGGGGGGTTTATTTAGCATAACATCAAACAGACAGACACAGTTCGGGAGGTGTGAAGGGAGAGCCATGTGAATTCTGAGAGCTTGAAGATCTTACACACTGATTCTTGCATGGTGGCTCTCACATAGAACACATTCACCTGGGTGTTCATGCCAACACATGCTCATCCACCATCATGGCTCTGGGGCTGGATCAGAAATATTGAAATTAAGGGACTTCCCTGGTGGTCCCAGGGATTAAGAATTGCCTCCCAAAGCAGGAGACAGGTTCGATTCCTAAACGGGAAACTAAGATCCCAAATGCCATAGGATAATTAAGCCTTGGTGCCACACCTAGGGAAGCCTACATGCCTCAACAAAAGACCCAGCCCAGCCCCCCTCCTTCCAAAAAAAGAAATATTGAACAATTAAGTAAATGAGTCACTTTAGAGCCAGAGCCCCATGTTAGCTCTGTCTTTATTTTATGCTTTGGATTCTGACTGAATGACAACTCTAGCTTGTTGCCTGTTTTCTGTTGTCTTCCTTAATGCTCCTGCTATGGGGTTTAAACCAATCTGGGTTTGCACCAGCTGGGTTTACAATAATGAAATCCAAAACCTTGTAGCTTAGAAATAAGAATTTCTAAAGATAGTAAGTAGATTCATAATGGAGATAAAGAAGGCAAACTCAAAGATCAAATAATTAGATAACATCTGACGAGGATGAAACAAGGGAAGGAGGTACATGGAAATATGGGCGTGAAATAAATGATAGCACAGCAGGCTGTCTCCGCCAAGCATGAGCTGAACTTCAGTTTGCTCTTTGTAAAACAAGTGGGCTTCCTGATGGCTCCGATGGTAATCTGCCTGCAATGCAGGAGACTCAGGTTTGATCCCTGGGTTGGGAAGATCCCCTAGAGAAGGAAATGGCTATCCACTCCAGTATTCTTGGCTGGAGAATTCCATGGACTAAAGGAGCCTGGCAAGCTACAATCCATGAGGTTGCAAAGAATTGGACATGACTGAGCAACTAAGCACACACACAAAACGAGTGAATTTGGAGCAAAGTTAGCACTGTTGAGGACCAGCTGCAAGCTTCTATAGTGAAATGTTTACTAAACTGCACCTTAAAATAAAACTGAAGGCTATAACTCAGGAATGAGTGGCAATGCCAAGAAAGTCAGTAGACAACAAGGTATTCCAAAGTGGACCACAGCATCAGAAAATGCTTGAAAACACCAACTCACAGGGGGAAACAGCAACCCTGGGCTTAGGGAAGATGTTTTAAAACATGAACCTTGGAATTTCCCTGGTAGTCCAGTGCTTAAGAATCTGCCTTGCAATGCAAGGAACTTGGGTTTGATTCCTGGTCAGGGATCTAAGGTCACACATGGCATGGGGATACTAAGCCTGCGGACCACGACTGCTGAACCCATGTGCCAGAACTAGAGAGTCCGTGTGCCGGGACTAAGACCTGATACAGTCATTAAAGAAATAAACAGATTTTTTTAAATATAAAGAGAAATCTTGGACCTTTCCCAGGGGGAAAGGAATCTAATAAAGGAGACAGATGATGGGCAAGTAAACAATTAGATGCAGTAAATAGTAGATGTAAGGGGTTCCACCCTAGGAGGCTGGGGAGAGGATACATGGATGCATTCTGTTAGGGGAAACTCCCCAGTCATGGACCTTCCATGGGAATTTACCCTTGCCTTCAAGTGTCCTGACTCATGAGTGTAAGAGAAGCAGATCTTTTCGAATATGTCATTTTAGACCTTGTCTGTCTTCTAAAGTACTGAAGGCACAGTGGAGCTGCCAGTGTATTGCCTTATTCAAAAAAAAAAAGCACTTCCATTGTGGTGTTTTCCAGGCAACCATCTTCTGTTTTCATCTTTCCTTGACTCAAATTCATAAAGTCATTGAATTTTAGAGCTTTATGTAACCTGAAAGAGAATCTTGTCTGACTTATCGATTTGATGAAGAGTGAAAATTTTTTTGAGTAAAGCAGATTTGGGTTCAAACCACTGCTCCATTGCTGAGGAACCTTAGACAATTTACTTAAATTCTTTTAGCCTTGATGGCATAACTGAAATGAATTTATATCAAAATGAATGTACAGTGCTTGGTGCAGCAAGCTCTCATAAGTAATTCATGATTATTATTTTTTTCAGTCCCAGGTAGACTAAGTGACTTGTTCAAGGCCATTCAGCAAGGTGAGGAAGAATTCAGATTAATAAGGAGTTTTCTAGGCAGGTGCTCTTACTACTATATAACATTGGTTTGTGTGTCCCTCCCAAACAATATTTACTTTTCAAGTTTGATACTGAAACTCACACTAAAAATCATAATTTATCTACTTAAAAAGTAATTATAGTATTTAGTGGGACCATATGTAACTTTGTTTTGTATTTTCCAAGTCTCCTGTAAATCTGTTATCATACTTTCATAATTAAAAAAATTTTTTTTTAATTTACTTCTCAAAGAAAGGAAACTTATCAAAAGTGCAATTTAGGGCTTCCCTGGTGGTCCAGTAGTTAAGAATTCTCCTTGCAATGCAAGGGACACCAGTTTGACCCCTTGCCCAGGGAAGATCCCACATGCAGGGGGAACTGAGCCAGTGAGCTGAAAGTACTGAGCCCACTCACATGGAGCCTGTGCTCCTAACAAGAGAAGCCGCCACAGTGAGAAGCCTGCACACCACAGCTAGAGAGCGGTCCTTCCTCTCTGCAGCTACAGAGAGCCCAAGTGCAGCAATGAGACCCAAAACGGCCAAAAAATAAATAAATAAGGGAAGAAAGAAAGAAGTATATATACATTTTAAGTGTGATTTATTACAGTCCAGCTCCATGCTCAAGTACTCTGTTAAGTATTTACAAATGATATCTCATTTCATTGTTACCATAATCTGAAACACAGTTATTGTTCTACTCTAAAAAACTGAGGCTAAGAGAAATAATTCACCCAAAGTCAGGTCTGTCTGTCCCCCAAACCTACCTATGCATGAGTAGCATTGCATGCCTGTATTGTCCAAATGGAAACTGGGCTGGAGGAAGTCTCCTCGGTAGACAAAGAACATGCAGTTTCACATGGAGGAGTGATGAAAACCACCACACAAGAGTCAGAATTACTAATCTTTATTTGACTAAAAACCTTGTTAAATGGACCCTCCTACTTTGAACATCTGCTCTGATTCATCTGATTCACAGTGATGCTGCTCTGATAGGTCTGAAATGAAGAATGAAATGAGACGACTGCTAAACGTCTACCAAATGACACTCTCCCCTTCTTGTATGTTAATATACTTCAGCCTCAGCTCTCCAGCTAGACGGTGTTCTAACCTGTGATTACATGTGATTAGGTGTGGCCATAAGACTAAGTTCTCATCAATGATGTGTGAGTTTTGGATGTAAGCCATATGGATGTGCTCTCTTCTACCATCTGCTCTCCCCTACAACTCGCTGTTCTGGGACAGAAAGTGGCAGAAATCCAGCTCTGACCACAGAGGGTAGGCCTCTATGTGGGTGACTGATAGCATCATAATCAGAGAGGTACCCTGGAAGGATCTGCTTTGCTTACCTTGAAACTGACAGCTGAGAGAGAGACCTCCAAATCCTTCAAGGCACTGTGTCCCATGGTCTCTTTTCTGGCTGCGCTTCAGTTTTAAAATAACTTAAATAGGGATGGAATAACTGAGGAAAGACTCCCTGGAGAAATGGACTTGAGAGGTACCTCAAAATATTTATTAAAGATTAATCAAATGCAAAGAGAAAAGGCAAAGACAGAGAAGAAAGACGGTCATTTATCATTGTATGTTAGTGATCAGACACTCCTTTGTCCATTATAAAAGAAAGCAACCAAATCTATTCTCAGCGAGAATTTCACATTTTGACAGAATAGAATTGCTTAACAGTGTAAAAAGCATACTCTAAATGCAAATTTCCAATAGATTAAATATCTCTAATTTTCATTAAGGTATCTAGACCTAGCTTCTCTCTCCACAATTCAGGGAATTTTTAATGGAAAAGAGGATTTATTGTGGTTCTATTTGTGGTTACAGGAAATTGTAGGATAAAACCAACTCTAATTCTATGGCACAACTGGAAAAGGCACAAGCAGTTACAATTTGACTATATCTGCTGTATCCTTAGTTAAGCAGCCCTACAACCCATTGCTAGGAGAAGGCAATGGCACCCCACTCCAGTACTCTTGCCTGGAAAATCCCATGGACGGAGGAGCCTGGTGGGCTGCAGTCCATGGGGTCACTAAGAGTCAGATACAACTGAGTGACTTCACTTTCACTTTTCACTTTCATGCATTGGAGAAGGAAATGGCAACCCACTCCAGTGTTCTTGCCTGGAGAATCCCAGGGATGGGGGAGCCTGGTGGGCTGCCGTCTACGGAGTCGCACAGAGTCGGACACAACTGAAGCAACTGAGCAGTAGCAGTAGCAGCAACAACTTATCTTTTTATTTTTTTAAAAATTTTTATTGGAGTACAGTTGCTTTACAATGTTGTGTTAGTTTCTACTGTACAGCAAGGTGAGTCAGTTATACGTATACATATGTCTCCTCTCTTTTGGATTTCCTTCCCATTTTGGTCACCACTGAGCATTGTATCTTTTTAAAAGGGACGTTTCACTAGAGACATGCTAGAAATAACCAGCACCAGGCTTGCTGTCATAAACTGGAAAACCACTCTGAGACCTTGGATGAAAATCAATATAGGAATAATAAGCTAGTGAAAAGAAAAAGCAGTAAGCTCTACAAGTCACTCTGGTTTTCGCTTGGAGGCATCTTTGGGGGCAGCATTCAGGCAGGAGAAACTTGAGAAGATCATAAGCTCACTGAATTGAGGAAGCAGAGATCAGAGTCTGTCGAGATTGAGTTGAGTGGCAGTTATAGCACAAAGTTCCAAAAGGCAGAAAGGTACTTACATAGAAAAAGAGTCCCAGAGACACACATGAGATTACCTTAGTATTGTGGAGCACTAAATGGGTCATGCAAGAGGATAAAAGTCTCCAAGGCTGAGAAAAAGAAAGATTGAAGTCAGGAGGAGAAGGGGACAACAGAGGATGAGATGGCTGGATGCCATCACTGACTCGATGGACATGAGTTTGAGCAAGATCTGGGAGATGGTGAAGGACAGGGAAGCCTGTGTGCCACAGTCCATGGGGTTGCAAAGAGTCAGACATGACTGAGCAACTGAGCAACAACAACAACAATGGACTTTGTATGCTAAAAATGCCCACAGATCAGCCAGGGCATACAACGAACATGCTGCAGTGAACATAGACGTGCATGTCTCTTTTCAAATTATGAGTTTCTCCAGACACATGCCCAGGAGTGGGATATATGCCCCCACCTGGTCACCTCTTTTCTTTTTTTAGAACGTTTTACTCCAATAACAAGAGATGAGGGGGAAGCTCTCTTGCTCATGGTAGCCCACCTTAAATGCACAAAGAGACTAATTCACCTGCAGAGTCTATGTTTTCTGTCCAACAGGAAATCCCATTCATGATAACTATCAAAATGACAGAATTATCAATCCCAATTTAAAAGGTTGATAACTACCCATTGTGTCACAATGAATGTGATGCTAAAAACTAAATTATTTGCTATAGAGTGGGAACAGACAGATTAAAAAAACAAGGGGTAATGAAAGAGTATAAAAAAGATGAGCAAAACTTTTAAGGGTGATGAAAAGGCTCATTAACTTGACTGTAGTGATGGTTTCCTGGGAGTTTATTATATCAAAATTCATCAGATAATACACTTTAAATAGGGAAAATTTATTTACATCAATTATACCTCAATAAAGTCATAAAGCAAAACAAACCAACAGTTTTATATATACAAATCCTGAAAGATGATGCTGTGAAAGTGCTTCACTCAATATGCCAGCAAATTTGNTAGGGGCAGGAGGAGAAGGGGATGACAGAGGATGAGATGGCTGGATGGCATCACTGACTCGATGGACATGAGTCTGAGTGAACTCCGGGAGTTGGTGATGGACAGGGAGACCTGGCATGCTGCGATTCATGGGGTCACAAAGAGTCGGACACGACTGAGTGACTGAACTCAACTGATACATGTATATGTCTTAGGAATAACCAGCCAGGCTATCTTATATGTAGACTACATGGAATGTAGTTTACACATAGTTTACATGGAATCGTAGCCTTGTTATTAACCAGTTGCAATTTTTTTACATTAAAATTTCATTATACCTTAAAAAACTAAGGTGTGAGTACACACCAAATGAACATTATATGGAACANTGAACTCAACTGATACATGTATATGTCTTAGGAATAACCAGCCAGGCTATCTTATATGTAGACTACATGGAACGTAGTTTACACATAGTTTACATGGAATCGTAGCCTTGTTATTAACCAGTTGCAATTTTTTTACATTAAAATTTCATTATACCTTAAAAAACTAAGGTGTGAGTACACACCAAATGAACATTATATGGAACATTAGAACTGGACATGGATCAGCAGAAAAGTTGATAATATCTCCTGACCATGCTCACTGCTGCAATTACTGTTTTAAGTCTACTATTCCCAGTATTTTGAATGGCACTGAGATGCTATCCACCCCAAGCCCCAGAGACTTTATGCCTACATTATCACAGATCGTCCACATTCTATATGCTGAACTCAATACTCCTTTAATAGTCTGTGATCATGATTTGTTCTGATTATGGCACATTATGGACTTCTGTTCAGCAAACCCATTGTTTGAAAATACTAGAAAATGGTTAAAATGTGGATATGTTTTTTTTTTTTTAATACAGCCTTGTTGAAATATAATCTGTCGAGAGAAAACTGCTCGCATCTAGTGTGTGCAGTTTGATGAGTTTGGACACAGGTAAGAACCTGTAATACCATCATCACAATCAAGATAATAGACATATCTACACCTCTCACAGTTTCCTTGTGTTCCTTTGTGTTTTTTTGTTTGTTTGCTTCCTCATAGCTTTTTTTTTTTTTTTTCCCATAGATGGTGTGGGGCGAGAGGGGGCAGGGGGTGGTTGGGATTGGGAGCTCATATACACTCGTGGCTGATTCATGTCAATGTATAGCAAAATGAATACAGTATTGTAAAGCAAAACAAACTAAAAAATAAAAATTAAAAAAAAAAGAAGAAAAAGAAATGCATTGTGGTTTCTATCCTCACCCTTCACAGTAACTTACTTTCTTACTTTTTTTCCAAATTACTTTTTTAAAATTCTGATGCAGTCATTTCTTTCTTTCTTTACTCAGCTGTGTTATAACAAGCTTCCACCACTCCTTTTCCAACAAGGTTGGGTGTGAAAAAAGGAATAGCACACTCCCTTTAGATGTGAGAAATGTGAAACTTTTTAAGTGTTATTTTCAAAGGCCTTGAGGCAACTCCCAGATAACAAGATAGAGATATATTGTGAGTCTAGGTGAGCCCCAGGGTGACTTTTACTTATAAATCATATTTACTTCTCAGAAGGCTGGAGAGACACAAGCCCAGGAGTCAAAGAGGTTTAGGGCTAAATCTTCCCTCTCCAGACAGTGGCTTCTTTGCAGCAGAATATTCTGTTTGCTTCCCAGGTGGTTCAGTGGCAAAGGATCTACCTGCTTACACAGCAGACACAGGTTAGATCTCTGGGTGGGGAAGGTCCCCTGGAAGGAAATGGCAACCCATTCCAGTATTCTTGCCTGGGAGACTCCATGGACAGAGGAGCCTGGCAAACTGCAGTCCACGGGGTCACCAAAGAGCTGGACACGACTCAGTGACTGAGCATGTACACACATCCTGTTAAGAGTCTTGGGGGACATAGACACACTGGGGAGGGTAGTAGAGCGGAGGAATTCCATTTTAGAGGGAAATGGTTACAAGATTACCTTCACTATCTACACAGAGCAAAAGGTCATTATTTTTAACTGGTGAACTTGGCAGAGAAAAAAATTAGTCATATGGGATTATTAGCCCACAAAGCACTGCTTATTAACATTGTTCAAGTGGACATGAAGGCATTATAGACACTTGATCTTGGCTTTTTTGGTTTCTATTTCTAGGTATTTGCGTACAATTGTAAATTAGAGGCATGGGCACAGTAGTAGGTACCCCTTGATGGTCAACACTTAGCCTTGGCTGACTTCACAATGTGTCACCCCAGCTTTCTGAATATTGCAAAACAGGAAATAGATACCCATATAGCCTCACTCCATAATTTAGTCACTTCTCTACTGTTAGATATATAGGTTTCTTCCCAGTTTTTACTATTATGAATGATCTGAAATACTTCTTTAAGCATGTGATTCCCACCCCCCCACCGACTCACACATTTTGGAATATTTTATTAGGCTATAATTTCACTAGTTGAGGAGAAAAGTGTGTAAAAGGTGTACATTTTTTATTGCTTTTGATTCATATTGCTTAACTGCTTTCAAAAAGGACTAGAACAGTTTATAATGCTGTCAGCAATTGATAATATTCTTACTTAGAGTAATATCATTTAAAATAGTCTCTTTTTATTTAACAGAAAAAAATGTACCAGTGCAATTTCAAAGGGACTCCTCATGGCCCATTTATATTGGTATCTATTTCCTGTTTTGCAATATCTAGAAAGCAAATACTGATCTCAAGTGGATCGGAAATATTCTAGAGACACTTTCCCAGAAACACAGCTGTTGATTTCTGATTTCTGAGTTCAGCCTGCGCAAAATGTAAGGATCCAACCATATACTTCCTCCTCAAACTGAGAGTCTTGTTTGGATCACTTTGTGACTGGAGCTATTAAGAGACTCATCAGTGGAGATTGTGTGGAGGCAATGGAATCACGGCGCAATTAATGTTATCTTTTTAATTTTAGGTAATAGCACTTCTCTTATTCAGAAATAACACCTTCAGGGAAAGCATATTGAATTCAATCTGTTGTGTGAATATTTTCAGCTAGGGAAGGTACAGTATGTATGTATAAATGAATGTACAGGCTGCTGATGGTTTATTTTTGTTCTATAGCAGTATCGGAAATAGAACCGAGTTTTATATAGCATCTTCCAGAATCAGGGTAGCCCTAAGCTCTCTATGGAACAGTGATTTTAGTTATGTCTAAATAAAGCTCATCCTTAGAGTCAAAGGCAAAAAAAAATCCAGCTGATAAATCACTTCATCTTTCTATATAATATCATGTAGATGGTTTGATTTGGGGCTGCCATAATTGCCTGGTATTTTGGCTATAATTATGGATGCATCTTTTGCAACTACTCCCAGGGCCCTGCAGAAGGAAGAAGACTAAGGATGTCCTAGATGACTCCCTGAGTAGGAACGGGAAGGTTGCTCTTGGAAACCAGTCATGGAACAAGTTATGGGAGCAGCATGGCACTGGCAATTTCAAGATGCTCCCAGCTCTACAAGGACAGATCTGTCTCAAAAGGAGCCATTCTGGCCTGTCCATGGGGGGCAAGGTGGGGGGAGTTACAGTGGGTAGGAACTGAAATAGTGATTATTGTCCACGATATTCCAGCCTGTCTACTGAAGCGCCTGGTGGGTAAATGTATATATGGGACTCTTTCCTCGTTACGTTCAGGAATAAATTTAGCAAGCATGTTTACCAAGAGTAGCATTTTATAGGCTGAGCCACACATTTTGGTCTGTGATGTTGTAGGGATAGCCCTGTCTTGCATTTGTACACAAATATTCAGACTTTTTAAAAACCCACGTAGGTGTCCTTGGATTACCCACACAATAACATCTCAGCCATGCGCTGCAGGTCTTGTCAGTTCTCCTCCTTAACCACATCTCAGTTTCTCACTTTCCCCCTTCTGCCCTTCTAGCTGAAATTGTATCTTGCTCACAACTTGCGTTGCCACCAAGTTGGTCTTCCTACCCTCCTGAGGCTGTTGGCAACCTGTGCTCCACAGAACAGCTTGAGGAAGCTTTAGACATCATAACTCATGTCTCTATGTCGCTTAACCACCTTTATTGTTTTCAGAGTGCTGGCAAAGATCCGAAGCCCTGACTAGGGCACAGCGGCCCTGCGTGATCCAGTTCCTTCCAGCCTCCACAGCTCACCTGCCCTCCGTCTCTTCCAGCCCCTCCAGCTCCTCTAAGTTCCTCAAGCACAAGCCCAAACTGCCTTCCCCCGCAAACACTGACACCAGCTGATACATCTGCCTGAAAACCTCTTCCTATGGCTGAATTCTTCTCATCTTTGGAAGTTTTAGCTCAAATATCCCCATGTCTAAGAGTCCTTTCCCCCAAAGTGGGGACTCATAGAGAATGTGAGACTCAGATGAAGACCCAAAGTGATGGAAGAAGCATGAAAACTGGAAGGAATCTCATTCTCCTGGTTCCTCATACAGCACTCCTGCCGTAACTGATGCCAACCTGTGATTTAGGGGCATTTCTCTGCCACTCTCTAGGGAGACTCTGGATTATAGCTATCCTGTCTTCTAGTTTTGTTTTCTTAAATAAATTTTTACTGGAGGGTAGTTGTTTTACGATATTATGTTAGTTTCTGCTGTACAGCAAAGTGAATCAGCTATATGATTACGCATATCCCCTCCTTTTTGGATTTCCTTCCCATTTAAGTTACCACAGAGCATTGAGTAGAGTTCCCTCTGCTATATAGCACATGCTTGTCAGTTATCTACTTTATATATAGTATCAATAACTGTCTTTCTAGTTTTGTTTTGTTCTCATTCTTTTGACTGCTGTGTTTAGGAAAATGGGGAAGATATTGCTGATGTGAAGTAATTCCCTAGCAGTTGAGACTGATTCTGGCAGGGAGGACTTTGAGAACTAACCAAGATGCATGCTTATCAGCCCCCATGGACCTAGGCACCCTTGGGTTCTCTTTAAAAAGGGAGAGAGTTCCCTTTCATAGGGAGAGAGCTCCTCTTGCCACACAGCTGTTTGAAAGCACCCTGATGACCTCCATTTGAAAAATGATGAGAAAACATCGCATTATGAGTTCTCTGATTTAAAATGGAACTGTATTTTAGGAACGGTTTCTACTCTGAAGTAATATTTCCTCTAAACTAGGGTGTCATAGAATACACCAATCTCTCCCTCTGGGATATTTTTCTCATCCAAACGTTGTCTTGCAAATATAATTTTTTACATCCATTTGTGACTCACTCTCACCTTTTTAACCTAGAGACTCCCTGGTGTTGGCTGGCCTCCTCTGAGTTATTCATCCAGGTCTGGAGCATATTGAACACATGTGGCCCGTGTCACCTTGAACAGGCAAAACAAAGAGCGGATCATAAAAAAGAAACAAACATTACTTCTCCTAACCAATAATAAGTGGAATGCATTTGCATCTCAGACAGTTTAACGTACCTTTAGTTTAGAATAATTCAATCACAAAATAGAAGTCTAAAACACTATTTGGCTGCATGGCCTCATAGATGCATTGAATTTCCTGGGATGTGTCTCCACTAGACTTCATCCAACCTCTATTTACCACCTTCAGCAGTGGCTATTGTCTGTCTCCTGGGGCTGCACCATGTTTTCATGGATTTAATTGGTAGGAAGTTAAGTTGAGCCTAAATTTTTTGCTACTGATATTGTCAACAAGGAATAAATGCTTTCATCCAGAACATCAGTTAAACAATACAGAGCCAAGAACAGAACAGTGGTCAGCTTCTAGAGATCTCTAGAACCATTCATCAACACCAACTCTGCCTTAAAATCTGGTCGCAATATTTAATGAGGAGACCATGGAAGTCTTGGGCAATCAAGGTATTCTATATACTCTACTAACATTTCTGGGTTATCTTCCCTAATCTAGAAAACTTTGGTGACCTCAGGTTTCCCTCTGACATCCCAGTGGTGGGCAATGTTATTAAGTAAGTTAAGTCCAAGGCAAAAATTTGGCAAAGATTTATATAGATTAAAACCCCTTCTCCCTTCACAAAGTTTTCAAAATCCTCTCAAAGTTCATTTATAGCTCATCTCCATATTAATACACACTATGATCATCCATGGGAAAGTCTGATACTTTGATTTCATTACAAACTAAGAGATGTTCATCTCTGCATGTATCACTTGGTAATGATATCTTCCTTCCTTTCCTGGGGCTCTTGGCATTTAAGAGTGCATGGTATTTACTCAGTATCAGTAGGAAAATTGAGTGAATCCAAAATTCCCTACATTTTCCTTGACTCAGGATATGATATTTATGAGCCTTCTCCTCAACATTTAGTATTCACAAGCAAAATAAATTCTGCAAATATGTAAGTCCTATATTTTTTATTTGGAGAAGGTTAAAGGATCCAAGCCACACAAAGTTGCTAAGAGAAAGAATATTTGGGGGAGAATGAACACATGTATATGTATGACCCAGTCCCTTTGCTGTCCAACTGAAACTATCACAACATTGTTAATCAGCTGACCTCCAATATAAAAAGTTAAAAATTAAAATTAAAAAGAAAAGAATATAGATTCTCACTGGTTCCAGTCTTAGGTGGGGAAATGGAGAATTATGGCGTTTTGAAAACAGCATGGGCCAGGAAAACAAGGAGAGGGAAAATACAGACAGAGATAGGTTAGTTACCACCATCTTTGTTCAGTCGCTCAGTTGTGTCTGACTTTTGCAACCCCATGGACTGTAGCATGCCCAGCATCCATGTTCTTCACTATCTCCCAGAGTTTTCTCAAACTTATGTCCATTGAGTCAATGAAGGCATCCAATCATCCCATTCTCTGTCACCTGCTTCTTCTGCCCTCAGTATTTCCCAGCATCAGTGAAAAGTGAAAGTTGCTCAGTTGTGTCCGACTCTTTGTGATCCCATGGACTATACAGTCCGTGGAATTCTCCAGGGCAGAATACTGGAGTGGGTAGCCTTTCCTTTCTCCAGGGGATCTTCCCAACCCAGGGATTGAACCCAGATCTCCCACATTGCAGGCAGATTCTTTACCAGCTCAGCCACAAGGGAAGCCCAAGAATACTGGAGTGGGTAGGGTCTCCTCAATTCTGTTAGAGTATCTCCTCCCCAACACCCCCGCTCCGCACCTCCCCCGACCCCCATTTTGCATACTTCAATAATGCGTACATTTGTATCAAAAAGGAAATGAGGTTAGCCTGGCATGACTGACTTGTTCTAACTGAACTCATGCTGGCTGCTAATGATTGCTTTCTTTTTTAAATGCTCCCCAGCCATCTGTTTAATAATCTATTCTAGAATTTTGCCTGAGAAGAATCTCAATGCTAATGAAGTGGAAAGATCCCCAGGCAAAGATCGGTAGATGCAGGTTCTAGCCCAGGCTCTGTTGTCAGCTGGCTGAACGTCGCTGGGACAGCATCTTTACTGTCTAGTTCCCTTTCACCTCTAAAAATGACAGGGTTAGGATAGATGATTTCAGTGACTGCTTCCAGCTATAAATCTAGCATTCTTCCATTATCTTCCTAGAACCTCTTCTTTCTCTTGTTGAAAATCAAGACTTTAACCATTATAGTCTTTGACTATTTCTGCTCTGTTACTAACTTATTACTTGACTGAGGAAAGTTGTTGTAATTCCTTGGGTCTCAGTTACTGCGGGGTGGAGGAAGTCAGGTGAATTGGGAGATAGGGATTGGTGTATATACCCTTCCATGTATAAAACAGATAGCTAGTGGGAAGATGCTGTATAACACAGGGAGCTCAGCTTGGTGCTCCGTT
>SJYA01002431.1:7817445-7878618 GCA_006410615.1 Neotragus moschatus | reverse complement strand
CCGTTTTGAGGGGTGGGATGGGGTGGGGGTGGGGTGGGAGGGAGCCCCAGAGGGAGGGGATATATGCATACATATAGCTGATTCACACTGTTTACTGTACAGCAGAAATTAACACAACATTGTAAAGCGAGTACGCCCAATTTTAAAAAAAGAAAATTGAGAAAAAATGAAGGGCATTAAATCAGATGACATCTACATTTCTGAGTGCAAATCATACCTAGATGATATTGAATATTGTTTTTGTGTTCACATTCTGTACATTCTCAGAGTAACCCTACCATGTGTTTGGCCCTGGGAAATGAAATGGATGAAATGAAAACAGACTCGTCAATTCAGGTTGAGCAGAAAACTTAGACATTATCATTCAAACAACTGATTGAATAATATTTAGAGTGGCTGGTTCTTTATCCCTTGCTTTGGATTTAAATAATGTTTAATTTCTAATTTGGCTGAGTTTTGTAAAGCCCCTTTCCCCCTCTTTTGCCATCGAAGAGCCAGCTCAGCTGCTGGGTTCATTGGCACTGAATGACTAAGGGCAAAACGCTTATTTTGGTAAATGCCCTCAAAGTCTAAGCTTAAGGAGAATAGAATCTCAAAAACTACTTCTGTTTTTTGATTTCAGGTAATGAATGCTTTGGGTTATAGAGCTATTTATTCCAGTCTTATGGTGTTGGCATGACTCAGTGTAGATGATTCCCACAGGAAGTTCTGGCTTTTTATTCTTTGACTAAAAACTAAAAATAGAGCCTTCGACTTGTCCTGCACTC
Source organism: Neotragus moschatus (assembly GCA_006410615.1). Classification (NCBI taxonomy): domain Eukaryota; kingdom Metazoa; phylum Chordata; class Mammalia; order Artiodactyla; family Bovidae; genus Neotragus; species Neotragus moschatus. The sequence goes on along the minus strand of SJYA01002431.1, from coordinate 7,877,851 downwards.
TCAGCTGTCATCTGCTGTCGAAACCTGGGCTCTTGGCTTGCTTGCTTGCTTCTTTGAAAGTATCATTGCCTTCTTTGGGTTAAAATAAGAAACAAACAAATATACATACGTGTATGAGCCTGGAATGTTGTTTTGCTTCCTATTGTCTTTATTCGGGGTGAATTATACAGCTGAAGGTGGTTTTTCTTTCCAATTTATTTAAGTGCTATTCTTTTCAAAGGTGACTACAGGAGGTATGGCCAAGAAAAGAAGTATTCTGACTCATCACATCTTGTTAAGTATACCTTCTGAATAATAATAAATGCTGATGGAATTGACTGTTTACAGTCTCCTTTTGGGTGGACAAAGCATGTTATCACGCTCACTTTGAGAATAGAACAGGTTGAGGTTTAATGAGTCCTTTGCCTCACATCACAGAAATAATGAGTCAAAGAAGTAGAATTGGACCCCAGAATTTAAATAATCAGCCACTTCAAGTCTTTCTTCTACTGGAACCCACTTCACCACCAAAGGAAATACATCAAAACATTATAGGCAGGGGCTTTCCTGGTGGTCCAGTGGTTAAGACTCCCAGTGCAGGGGGCCCGGGTTTGATTCCTGATCAGGGAACTAGATTCCACATTGCCACAGATAAAGATCCCACATGCCACAACTAAGACTTGGCACAGCCAAAAAACCAGGCAAAGCCTATGTGGCTTCCTCATGAGTCCTGCCCACGGGCAATCACACACATGGGTTGTCTTGTGTCTGAATATCTCTTGTCTTTATTGTTGGTGACACAAAGTTGAGGCCCCTTCTTTAGTTCTTTGTGGCTTTCTCATAGTTCTATATCCTAGCCGGGTGGTTTCTTCTACAAACACCCCTCTCAACTCTGGGCACAGAGCTGGGTTCACAGCAGGCTAATTAGTTTAGTTCAAGGAAAAAAAGCTTAAAGGCCAGAAAAGAAGACTCTCCCAGACCTGGAGTTAACAGATGGCACGCCTCTAGGGTGTTGGTCCACTGCAGAGTTTGTTCTGGTTCTGCGGGTGGACTGCCGTGTGCATCTCCAATTATTCACAGGCTCCATGTTTCAGCAGCAGAAAGAGAAAGAGGAGTCGTTTATACCTAAACTAAGTCCTTTGAGATTGTGGTTGATAAAATTCCCTTAAACATTTCACTGGGAAAGATTTTCAGTGTCTCTCAACAAATCTGTTACATGGTTGTATGCTTAAGACATCCAATCAAATGGCTGCAAGAACTGGTTTGACTCTGAGTTGGTGAATTTCATCATATAATTCATAGTAGTGGTTAATTAAATTTTAAAATATTCAAATATGCTCCTGTAGCGAATGTCGACTCCAAATCTCCCTTTGTTTCGTTCCAGCTTATGCTCTGGGAAGTTACTAGTTATGACAGAAAGCCCTAACACAAAGTACGCTGTAGACATCTCATTAGGACTCAGGCCAGCCTGCCAAGAGGAATAGGGAGCTTGTGTATTTCATTTCTTTTCAACACTGACTGGGGGATGAGAGGCTTAGAGAACATGCAATTACAGGTTTAGGAGCAGATCAGTTCAAGAGCCATGATGTCCACAATCCCCTGCTAGTTAGTCTCCATACTCCCTCATCAGAGGTCATGAGTATGACATCGAAAATGACCTTGATGGACTCAGGACATTTCTCCAAACCTGTGTCTTCATTTTACCTATGTTGCATGCATGCCTGGATACTAAGTTGTTTCAGGCACGTCTCACTCTTTGCAACCCTAAGAACTGTAGCCCACCAGGCTCCTCCTCTGTTCATGGGGATTCTCTAGGCAAGAATACTGGAGTGGGTTGTCATGCCCCCCTCCAGAGTATCTTCCCAACTCAGGGATCAAACCCATATCTCTTATGTCTTCTGTATCAGCAGCCAGATTCTTTACCACTAGTGCCACCTGGGAAGTCTGATTACCAGTGTCTCTACTGGAGAAGAGTGGAGAAATAACTCCAGAAAGAATGAAGAATGGAGCCAAAGAGAAAACAATGCCCAGTTGTGGATGTGACTGATGATGGAAGTAAAGTCTGATGCTGTAAAGAATAATATTGGATAGGAACCTGGAATGTAAAGTCCATGAATCAAGGTAAATTAGAAGTGGTCAAACAGAAGATGGCAAGAGTGAACATTGACATTTTAGGAATCAGGGAACTAAAATGGATTGGAATGAGTGAATTTAATTCAGATGACCATTATATCTACTATTGTGGGCAAGAATCCCTTAGAAGAAATGGAGTAGCCCTCATAGTCAACAAAAGAGTCCAAAATGCAGTATTTGGATGCAATCTCAAAAACAACAGAATGATCTCTATTCGTTTCCAAGCCAAACCTTTCAATATCACAATAATCCATGTCTATGCCCCAACCAGTAATGCAGAAGAAGCTGAAGCTGAACGGTTCTATGAAGACCTACAAGACCTTCTAGAACTAACACCCAAAAGAGATGTCCTTTTCATTATAGGGGACTGCAATGCAAAAGTAGGATGACAAGAGATACCTGGAATAACATGCAAATTTGACCCTGGAGTACAAAATGAAGCAGGGCAAAGGCTAACAGAGCTTTGCCAAGAGAACACACTGGTCATAGCAAACTCCCTCTTCCAACAACACAAGAGAAGACTCTACACATGGATAGCATCAGATGGTCAGTACCAGAATCAGACTGATTCTATTCTTTGTAGCCAAAGATGGAGAAGCTCTATACAGTCAGTCTACGTAGTCTATACAGTCAGCAAAAAGCAAGACCGGGAGCTGACTGTGGCTCAGATCATGAACTCCTTATTGCCAAATTCAGACTTAAATTGAAGAAAGTAAGGAAAACGACTAGACCATTCAAGTATGACCTCAATCAAATCCCTAATGATTATACAATGGAAGTGACAAATAGATGCAAAGGATTAGATCTGATAGACAATGCCTGAAGAACTGTGGATGGAGGTTTGTGATATTGTACAGGAGGCAGGGATCAAGACTACCCCCAAGAAAAAGAAATGCAAAAAGGCCAAATGTTTGTCTGAGGAGGCCTTACGAAAGCTGAGAAAAGAAGAGAAGTGAAAGACAAAGGAGAAAGGAAAGGTATACCCACTTGAATGGAGAGTTTCAAAGAATANGATACCTGGAATAACATGCAAATTTGACCCTGGAGTACAAAATGAAGCAGGGCAAAGGCTAACAGAGCTTTGCCAAGAGAACACACTGGTCATAGCAAACTCCCTCTTCCAACAACACAAGAGAAGACTCTACACATGGATAGCATCAGATGGTCAGTACCAGAATCAGACTGATTCTATTCTTTGTAGCCAAAGATGGAGAAGCTCTATACAGTCAGTCTACGTAGTCTATACAGTCAGCAAAAAGCAAGACCGGGAGCTGACTGTGGCTCAGATCATGAACTCCTTATTGCCAAATTCAGACTTAAATTGAAGAAAGTAAGGAAAACGACTAGACCATTCAAGTATGACCTCAATCAAATCCCTAATGATTATACAATGGAAGTGACAAATAGATGCAAAGGATTAGATCTGATAGACAATGCCTGAAGAACTGTGGATGGAGGTTTGTGATATTGTACAGGAGGCAGGGATCAAGACTACCCCCAAGAAAAAGAAATGCAAAAAGGCCAAATGTTTGTCTGAGGAGGCCTTACGAAAGCTGAGAAAAGAAGAGAAGTGAAAGACAAAGGAGAAAGGAAAGGTATACCCACTTGAATGGAGAGTTTCAAAGAATACAAGGAGAGATAAGAAAGACTTCCTCAGTGATCAATGCAAAGAAATAGAGGAAAACAACAGAATGGGAAAGACTAGAGATCTCAAGAAAATTAGAGATACCAAGGGAACATTTCATGTAAAGATAGGCACAATAAAGGACAGAAATGGTATAGACCTAACAGAAGCAGAAGATATTAAGAGGAGGTGGCAAGAATACACAGAAAAACTATACAAAAAAGATCTTCATGACTCAGATAACCATGATGGTGTGATCACTCATCTAGAGCCTGACATCCTGGAATGTGAAGTCAAGTGGGCCTTAGGAAGCATCTCTATGAACAAAGCTAGTGGAGGTGGTGGAATTCCAGTTAAGCTAGGCCAAATCCTAAAAGATGATGCTGTTAAAGTGCTGCACTCAATATGCCAGCAAATTTGGAAAACTCAGCACTGTCCACAGGACTGGAAAAGGTCAATTTTCATTCCAATCTCAAAAAAGGGCAAGGCCAAAGAATGTTCAAACTACCGCACAATTACACTTATCTCACATACTAGCAAAGTAATGCTCAAAATTCTCCAAGCCAGGCTTCTGTGAACTTCCAGATGTTCAAGCTGGATTTAGAAAAGGCACAGGAACCAGAGATCATATTACCAAGATCCGTAGGATCATTGAAAAAACAAGAGAGTTCCAGAAAAACATCTACTTCTGCTTTGTTGATTACACCAAAGCCTTTGACTGTATAGATCACAACAGACTGTGGAAAATTCTTCAAGAGATGGGAATACCAGACCACCTTACTTGCCTCTTGAGAAGCAGATCAAGAAGCAACAGTTTAACCAGACATGGAACAACAAACTGGTTCCAAATTGGGAAAGGAATACGTCAAGGCTGTATATTGTCACCCTCCTTATTTAACTTATATGCAGAGTACATCATGAGAAATGCTGGAGTGGATGAAGCACAAGCTGGAATCAAGATTGCTGGGAGAAATATCAGTAAACTCAGATATGCAGATGACACCACCCTTATGGCAGAAAGTGAAGAGGAACTAAAAAGCCTCTTGATGAAAGTAAAAGAGGAGAGTCAAATGTTGACTTAAATCTCAACATTCAAAAAACTAAGAACTAAGATCACAGCATCTGGTCCCATCACTCCATGGCAAATAGATGGAGAAACAATGGAAACAGTGACAGACCTTATTTTCTTGGGCTCCAAAATCACTGCAGATGGTGACTGTAGCCATGAAATTAGAAAACACTTGCTCCTTGGAAGAAAAGCTGTGACCAACCTAGATGGCATATTAAAAAGCAGAGACATTACTTTGCCAACAAAAGTCTGTCTAGTCAAAGCTACAGTTTTTCAAATAGTCATGTATGGATGTGAGAACTGGATTATAAAGAAAGCTGAGCACCGGAGAATTGATGCTTTTGAACTGTGGTGTTGGAGAAGACTCTTGAGAATCCCTTGGACTGCAAGGATATCCAACCTGTCAATCCTAAAGGAAATCAGTCCTGAACATTCATTGGTAGAACTGATGCTGAGGCTGAAACTCCAATAGTTTGGCCACCTGATGTGAAGAACTGACTCATTTGAAAAGACCCTGATGCTGGGAAAGATTGAAGGCAGGAAGAAAAGGGGACAACAGAGTATGAGATGGTGAGATGGCATGACCGACTTGATGCACATGAGTTTGAACATACTCCAGGAGTTGGTGATGGACAGGGAAGCCTGGCATGCTGTAGTCCATGGGATCTCAGAGTCGGACAGGACTGAGCAACTGAACTGAACTGAACAGTTGTCAGTTCCCCCTTCTTTGCCCTGCTTTGTTCTCCTGGAGATAGACCCTGGAATATGTCTCCTTTGTTAGTTGGTACAATGTTATTTTGATATTCGAGCATGCAGTGTAGACACTACAAGAGGAAGAGGCTTCCCTTGTTCTTTCTGGCCCTGTATTTTTCTTGCTCTCATGGTGTGGCAGGTGGCTTTTCTGCAAGGTGGTATAGGAGAGCTGAAGGTGCACACTCTCCAGTGATTTCCATTGCTTCCCAGGGAATTCCATGGGCAGATTCCTGGCAGCCAGCCTTGCCCTGTGGCATCTTGGGAAATTCTCCATCCAGTGAGCTACATATGCACAGGCACATCCTCTCTAAGGGAAGGGGGGGACTCAGCCATGGCAGGGGGGGAATTTCCACACTTGTTCCTTCTGTGGGCCCCCTCCTCTCTCAGCCCTAAAGGCGAGGGCTGCACTCTGGATTGGCTATGTTTGCATTATGAAGAATTCTCCTCTCACTCTTGGAAGTCAACTCCTTGTTACTGGCTAATAATTTTATGTTAAAATTTCCCAAATAACCAGTTTGGTTTCTGCTTTCTGACTGGACCCTATTACCGAATAGACTCCTTCCAGAATAGATCATCCTAAAAAAAGAAAAAAGAAAAGAAGAGATCATCCTTTAGCTTCGAATCCATGTGGCTTCAACTGTTGATCCCCTCTGTGATCTCATCCTGTCTAAGACCAGCTTTGAAACTTGCTTCTTGGTACTGGCAGCAAGACTTCATTTTACATTGTTCCTACAATGTCTGCCAGGTGCCATGATCCAAGTTGAGTGGTTCTCCCCCACCCTCCTCATCCCTCACCTCCGCTTGTCCAGGAAGAATGATGGATCATGTTCCCAAAGCCCAAATAATGTGATCTGCCTGCAAGATGGTGTGACCTGCAGAAGCAGAAAGTATCAATTGATTCTTCACTGCTGTTTGAAGAGAAGAAATTGAAATTGGAACCACCCTGTGGCTGCTTTGGCAAATACAAGCTAAATGAGCTAAAGAACTCCTAGGAGTGTGTATGAGGTAATATAACAGCAATTGCCACCATTGCTATCAACAGTGGTTGGCTGAAGTCTTACTGTGTGCCAGCAATATATTAAGTTACTAACACATATTAATTCTTTAAAAAAATTTTTTTATGTGGACCATTTTAAAAGTCTTTATTGAATTTGTTAAATATTGCTTCTGTCTTATGGTTTAGTTTTTTGGCCCTGAGGTATGTGGGGTCTTAGCTCCCTGACCCAGGATGGAACCTACACCCCCCTGCATTGGAAGCAAGGAGTCTTAATCACTGGATCACCAGAGAAGTCCCTATTTTATTTAATAATTATAGTAAGTCAATAATGTAAGAGCTATTAGTTCCTCATTTGTATGAGTCAGGGCTCTCTAGAAAATCAGAACTACATATATATATATATATATATATATATATATATATATATATACACATACACAGAGAGAGAGAGAGAGAGAGAGAGAAGGAGACGGGGGATGGGAAAAGAGAATAACTTATTTTAAGGAATTGGCTCACATCATTGTGGAGGCTGGCAAGTCTTAAATGTAGTACAGGCCAGCACACTGGAAACTCAGGCAAGATCTATGCTACAGTCTTGAGAACGGAAACCTCAGTTTTTGCTCTAAAGTCCTTTAACCCACTGGATAAGTCCAAGCCATATTAATGAGAATAATCTTCTTTACTGAAAGTCAACTGATTGTTCAAGTTAACTAACTTTGCTGTTAACTAATCTAAGAGCAAAACCTAGATTAGTGTTTGACCAAGCAATTGATGCCCATGGCCAGTGTAATCAACCTGTCACCAGGTTGATGCCTCTTGGGGAACAATGGAATATTGAGGATTTAAGTGTTGGTCTCAAACAGGGCACACAGAGGTGGCTTTAGCCACCTAAGCTTTGGTGGATAGAAGTCTACATTGTTGAGCCCAGGCCTGATCTCCATACCTGAAACAATAGCCACTTTGTTCATAAGCCCACTGGCCAATAACAGGGGTGCATGGGATACCAAGAGACTGACTGGTATCCGGAACAGATCATCTTACCTGCTTGATTATTAAAATCCTTCGCTGCTGAGGTTACCCTTTGGTAAGCACTGGGATCCAAACTCATTTTCCTTTGTCCATTCAGGGCACCCTCTCTATAGACCTCTTCCTCAGGCCCTTTTGTCACCAGTATTGCAATCATGTTACTTCCAAGCCCTGTTGTTGCTGTTTAGTCACTAAGTGTCTGACTCTTTGCAACTCCTTGGACTATAGCCCACCAGGCTCCTCTGAGTTCATGGAATGTTTACTAGAGTGTGTTGCCATTTCATTCTCCAGGGCATCCTTTCAACCCAGGGATCAAACCGGGGTCTCCTGCATTGTAGGCAGATTCTTTACCACTGAGTCCCTGAGGAAGCCCTCCAAGTCCTGACCACCCAGCTAAACAACACCCATTTCTTAATGGATTGCTTAGGTCATACTATAGCTTGGTGGACCTTGGTTGAGTGTTCAGTCTCTAGTAAGGCCCAGTAGCAAGTCAAAACCTGTTTCTCAAAGGGCAGTAGCTTTCTGCAGAGGATAGTAGATTTTTCTCCAAAACCCCAAGAGTCTCAGCTGTGATTCACCAATCAGGCCTGTCGGCCTAGATATAGAGTGCCCTGTATCTCTATCAGCCACTGACAACAGAAGCACCACTGGATCTGCTGGACCTATTGGCCCAAGGGCAGCTGGCAAGCAGTATGCACCTGCCAGAGAGCCTTCTCTTGTTCTGGGTTTCACTCAGTATTAGCAGCTTTCCTAGTCACTCAGTACATGGAACGTAAGGGAGTAATACTGGGTTGGCCAAAATGTTCATAAGCTCTTATGGGAAAACCCAAAAGAGCTTTTTGGCCAACCCAAATATGCTCCTTCCCAATTCCTGAAACCCACTAAATTGCTGTGCTTGTTTTTTGCTTACAGTTGGGGCCAGATGTAAGTCCTTCATCTTTTAGAAGGGATGTCTCAACATGCCCCACATTACTGGACCCCCAGACATTTCATGAGGTGGAAGATCCCTGAATTATAGTTCAGATTTATTTCTCACCCTGTGACATGTCATCATCTGTTGCCAATGGTCTAGAGTAGCTGCTGCTTCTTGCTCAGATGTTCCAATTAGCCTATCATTAAGGTGAAGGACCCATGTGATGTCTTATGGAAAAGAGGTCTCATGCAGTCAAGGTCCTTGCGGACTAAATCATGACATTGGGCTGGAGAACTGATGAATCCCTGAAGTAGGATGGTGACAGTGAATTTCTAATCTTGCCAGCTAAAAGCAAACTGCTTCCATTGGTCTTTACAAACAGGTAGGGGCTTCCTAGGTAGCACTAGTGGTAAAGAAACCTTCTGCCAATGCAGGAGACACAAGGGCTGCAGGTTTGATCCTTGTGTCAGGAAGATCCTCTGGAGTAGGAAATGGCAACCCATTGCAGTATTCTTGCCTGGAAAACTCCATGGACAGAGAAACCTAATAGGCTACAGTCCAAGGGGTCGCAAAGAGTTGGACATGACTGAGCAATTGACCGCGTGCACACACACAAAAGCACATGGGGCAAAAAGCTTTTTCTAGATCAATAGCTCAGCTACACAGCAGGTACCAGGGGATGTGTTGATTTACTCAAGCAAGAAAACACATTTGCAACAGCAGATGTGAATGGAGTCACCACCTGGTTACATTTATGATAATCCACTGTCGTTCTCTAAGAACTGTCTGTTTTCTCTGCAAGTCAAACAAGTCAGTTGTATCAGGATGTGGTAGAAACCACCCCCCCCCTTCCCCTGCATCCTTCAAGTCCTTCATGATGCCATTAATCTCTGCCATATTTATAGGAATTCACACTGATTTTATTAATAGTTTACTTTAATATTATTTAGGCAGCTCTAGTGGCTTCCACTTGGCCATTTCTGCCATGCTCCATAGATCAGGGAAACCACATGGATATTCTACTGGTTGCTGAGTACTTCTAATTATGCATTTGGAACTGAGGAGAAAACCACAGGATGGGTGTGAGATAAACTTGAGCTAAGACTCCACTGATCACCTGACCTCCATGAGCCTCAACTGTGTTGACCTGCAATGTCAGATCAAAACTAAAGTCCAGTCATCCCCGAAAAGTCTGATTTTTTCCTTTCCTTCAATGCAGAGTCATCCTTGTCAAAGACAGTAGGCATATCTGGAGAAGGCTGGGAGGAAGATTAATAGCATAAGTCTGGGGCAGTGTGATGAGGTCTTTCTCCAGGGGACTCAGTTTCCTCTTCATTCAAGTGGTTCTGGGTCTGTAAATTGGCCCTAGAGTGGGAACTGACTCAAGGGCCATGACTTTCAGTTTTGGTGGTTCAAGTCAGACTTCTGTCATTGGACCTAGAACTCTGCCACATATGCCAATCAAGCCAGAAATTAGGAGACTGTCCAGCTATTAATATTTCTCTTTTAGGGAACCTGTTCAATTGACCAATGACATAGGTCTCTGTGAGTCAGACTATTCTGGTAGCTGCCTTAAAGCTGCTATCCATTACAGTAACCATTTCTGCCTTGTTCTTGGTAATTAAGTGCCACCAATGGCCTTTGCCACCTTGGGATCCAATTATCCCCATGACATTGAAGGATCACAGTTCAGTGGCAGTTGTTCTCACTAAGATTTCTGACCCACAGAGAAGAGTGACCACAGAGTTCTTCAAGGATACTGAGGCATTTCAACTTCATTTAGTGTAGGCCATCTTGATCTGTTTCAACTGACCAAGATCAAAACCAAACAAAAACACACACACACACACAAAAAAAAAAAAAAAAAAACCACAGAGCTTTTCTAACTCTTCAAGTTACAACAGTGAAACCAGAATCTTTGTTTGGTGGGCCCAATAAATACAGCCTGATCCAACTTTACATGCATTCCACCATCATCATGCACTACTTAGTTCCCATAAATATCACCCATATTTCTGACTGGATATACTGGAAAAGTTATTTGGTCTTTAAGGGTGTGACATCTCCTTGAATGTCACTCTTTGTACCTCATCTTCTGGGGCTCCCTGGAACTAGTTATGGGTCTAGAACCAAAGAGGAGTGATGGGGACATGTCTTGAGGAGAATCAGCCATGTTTTTCAAGGTAATTTCTTCAGCAGAGGCCATTACAACTTTATCCAGCAAAGCAGGGTTAATCTCCCCAGGTGGAGCCGTAAGGGCTGGTTGTACTGGTGAAGAAGACCCAATGTCCCCAGCTTCAGCAGGATCCAGCCACACGCCCCGTTTGAATCTTCAGGACTCCATTCCTTCCCAATCAATGCCTTGATTTCAACACACTGTAAAGTTGGAAATTTAATTTGCATTGCAACTCAGCAGCTAACTGCAGAGATTCTGTGTTTGGTATACTCTGTGTCTGCAGGAGGTAAGGATCTCTTTTAAGACAGACATAGAAACTTTGGGGTGATTTACGTGGTGCTAGAGGTGGGAATTTGAATCCCTGCACTCATCCTTTTCTTTCCCTGTATTGCCCAGAGCAGTTAGGAGCAAGAAGTCAACCTCTTTATACTCGTTAGTTTGATAAAAACCACTCTAAGGTAACAAATAAATGGTCACCCAGCACTCTCCTGTACTACAAAACAAAAATAAGATGATTAAAGCAAAATATCTGCCAGAGGAAGCTTAAAAGACGAATTTTAAAAAATAAAAAATTTGTATCTGCTAAATAGTAATAGATATGGAATAACTTATTTCTATTGAATTTATGTTCATACAAATGAAGCAACTTGATTTCTAGGATTGTGTTATGTTAAGTGTATCTGGAAATAAGCATATAAGTACTCTCATAATAAACTAAAAAAAAATGGAGGGGGGACTAAATAAGATTAGGTGTTAGAATGGGATGTGCCTTTAGAGGAATGAGTAAGATGCTACTGAGAATTCCCAGAACAATGAGCTCTTTGAGCTGCAGAGAGAGGTTCTGTAAATGTAAATGTCAGGTTATTTTTATATCTTTGATACTTAAGATGCTTCAAAAAGGTCAAGCATTGGCCAAAGGGAACAGAATGTTTTCAGCTTTTAATGGACCGGACCCATTCATTTGAAGAAAGCTTACCAGGAGACTCATAGACAAGGTGGATAAACAAGGTCATAAATTTCTACCAAAATATTAATACCTTAACCAGGTTTTTTAAACTTAAATATTCATCTTGAGAGGATCTGAGTCAATCCACAATTTTTCTGTTCACATATGGAAACTTTAGAGTTATACACATGTAAATCATGACTATGTCTATGTAACATAAAATATATGAATAAGAAATTCTCAAGTCAGTAAAACATCCAGTTTGTTCAAACAATCTCATGTCTTAGAAACATCTGAAAGCCTAGCAGCAGTATTTATTTTTATGTGAATATTTTATATAGACCTCACCAAGTTTTATTTTCCAGAAAGAGTTCAAATAACTAAAAGAAAGTTCTTATAACCAAATTAAATATTTCTGACTTTTTATGCCATATGGAAGTGTTTTTATAGCTCTAACAAACTGGGCCATGTCCCAAACCTTAGGTTTCTCCCTCCTTATGGTGACAAATCAATTATAAGAGTCCCTTGGACTGTAAGGTGATCAAACTAGTCAACCCCAAAGGAAATCAATGCTGAATATTCATTGGAAGGACTAATGCTATAGCCAAAGCTCCAATACTTTAGCCACCTGATGCAAAGAGGTGACTCATTGGGAAAGATCCTGATACTGGGAAAGATTGAGGGCAAGAGGAGAAGGGGCTGACAGAGGATGAGATAATTGGATGGCATCACCAACTCAATGGACATGAGTTTGAGCAAGCTCCAGGAGATGGTGACGGACAGGGAAGCTTGGTGTACTGCAGTCCAAGGGGGCACAAAGAGTCAGACATGACTTAGTGACTGAACAAAAATGCAAGAGAGTTAATGGGGTTCAGTCATAATGTGAACCTTCTAACCACTGCCAGGATGTGAAAAACTGGTTAGTATTCAACTCTTTACAAATTCTGAAGCAAGACTTCAGTCAACTCCTGAGTTTCTGTTTCTCTTCAAGTGTATTTTAGAAGATGATTAGGAATCAAACATTTCAATGAGGCCAATATTTATTGAACTCAGAGCAAAGCACACTGTTAGAAACTGGGAACAGAGAGGGAAACAAAAAAATTCCTTGCCCTCACGGGGCTCTTATTTTAGCAGACGATTCAGAGCAGTATGCAACTAAATAAACAGTGAGTCAGTGCAGTCACAGACTTAAGCGAATTCCTAAGGCCAGAGTTAAGAGAAAGTCATTCTGATTCCTGGCATCAGGAAATGCTTCATGGAGTGAGCATGGAAGAATACTGTTCCTCCCTGGTAGCTCAGATGGTAAGGAATCTGCCTACAATGCAGGAGACCCAGGTTCAATTCCTGGGTCAGGAAGAACCTCTAGAGAAGGGAATGGCTACTCCAGTATTCTTGCCTGGAGAACCGTATGAACAGAGGAGTGTGATGGGCTACAGTCCACAGGGTGCCAAAGAGTCAGATGGGACCAACACTTTTTTGAACAGGCTAAACAAACCATCATCTTAGGTTTCTTGGGGGTAGCCCAGTGTACAGTGTTTTCCAAACTTAATCATTATTTTTTTTAACTAAACTTTTTATTTTATATTGGAATATAGCTGAATGGCAGTCCACACCAGTATTCTTGCCTGGAGAATCCCATGGACAGAGGAACCTGGTAGGCTGCAATCAACAAGTGTTGGACACAACTAAGTAACTAACACTACTACTACTATAGCTGATTAACAATGTTATGACAGTCTCAGGTGGGCAGCAAAGGGACTCATACATATAAATGTATCCATTCTCCACCAGGCTGTCACATAATACTGAGCAGAGTTCCCTGTGATATACAGTAGGTTCTTGCTGGTTATCCACTTTAAACATAGCAGTGTGTCCATGTCCATCCCAAACTCCCTAACTATCCCTTCCCCTCATACTCCCTCATGGGGGGAACACCATGCAACCATAACTTTGTTCTCTAAGTCTGTTTTGTATGTAAGTTCATTTGTATCATGTCATTTCAGATTCCCCATGTCATACACCAAGCATAATTATAATTAGTGCTGCATTTTCACTCTTAAAGGCTTTCTTTGGACAATAAATTCTATGATCGCACTAGTACTGCAGCACACATAAGAAACTGATGCAAAAAAGGAGGGTGAGAATTTCAGACGAACTAAACAGCAAGAGTCTCCGGTGGAGGCAGGGGTCAGCAGTGGCCTGCTGCAGGGTAGGGTGCAATGAGTGCCACAGTGCCTGCATAGGACCTTTTGAAGGAGGTCGCCATTATCTTCATTGCTGCTGCTAAGTTGCTGCTAAGTCACTTCAGTTGTGTCTGACTCTGTGTGACCCCATAGATGGCAGCCCACCAAGCTCCCCTGTCCCTGGGAGTCTCCAGGCAAGAACACTGGAGTGGGTTGCCATTTCCTTCTCCAATGCATGAAAGTGAAAAGTGAAAGTGAAGTCGCTCAGTCGTGTCCAACTCTCAGCAATCCCATGGACTGCTGCCTACTAGGCTCCTCCATCCAGGGATTTTCCAGGCAAGAGTACTGGAGTGGGGGCCATTATCTTCATTACCTCCACCAAAGTTTGGCCTTAGGTCAAACAACAGGAAGGGAACACAGTCTCACTCATCAACAGAAAATTGGATTAAAGATTTACTGACCATGACCATGTCCATCAGAACAGGACCCAGTTTCCCTCTCAGTTAGTCATCAGGAAGCTTCCATAAGCCTCTTATCCTTATCCGTTAGACGGCAGATAGAATGGAAATCACAGTCACAAAAAACTAATCAAACTGATCACATGGACCACAGCCTTGTCTAATGCAATGAAGTGAAGTGAAATGAAGTGAAGTTGCTCATTCGTGTCCGACTCTTTGTGACCCCATAGACTGCAGCCTGCCAGGCTCCTATGTCCATGGGATTTTCCAGGCAATAGTATTGGAGTGGATTGCCATTTCCTTCTCCAGGGAATCTTCCCAACCCAGGGCTTGAACCCAGGTCTCCCACATTGTAGACAGAGGCTTTATCTTCTGAGCCACCAGGGAAGTCCAATGCAATGAAACCAGGAACCCAATATGCTACTGGAGAAGAATGGAGAAATAACTCCAGAAAGAATGAAGAAATAGAACCAAAGCAAAAACAACACCCAGTTGTGGATGTGACTGGTGATGGAAGTAAAGTCTGATGCTATAAAGAACAATATCGCATAGGAGCCTGGAATGTTAGGTCCGTGGATCAATGTAAATTGGAAGTAGTTAAACAGGAGATGGCAAGAGTGAATATCGACATTTTAGGAATCAGGGAACTAAAATGGACTAGAATTTAACTCAGATGACCATGATATATACTACTGTGAACAAGAATCCCTTAGAAGAAATGGAGTAGCCCTCATACTCAACAAAAGAGACTGAAATGCAGTACTTGGATGCAATCTCAAAAACAACAGAATGATCTCTATTCGTTTCCAAGTCAAACCATTTAATATCACAGCAATTCAAGTCTGTACCCCAATCAGTAATGCAGAAGAAGCTGAAGTTAAATGGTTCTATGAAGACCTACAAGACCTTTTAGAACTAACACCCCCAAAAGATGTCCTTTTCATTATAGGGGACTGGAATGCAAAAGTAGGATGACAAGAGATACCTGGAATAACATGCAGATTTGGCCTTGGAGTACAAAATGAAGCAGGGCAAAGGCTAACAGAGTTTTGCCAAGAGAACACACTGGTCATAGTAAACTCCCTCTTCCAACAGCACAAGAGAAGACTCTACACATGGACATCATCAGATGGTCAACACCAAAATCAGATCGATTATATTCTTTGTAGCCAAAGATGAAGAAGCTCTATATAGTCAACAAAAACAAGACCAGGAACTGAGTGTGGCTCAGATCATGAACTCCTTCTTGCCAAATTCATACTTAAATTGAAGAAAGTAGGGAAAACCACTGACCATTCAGGTATGATGTATATCAAATCCCTGATGATTATACAGTTCAGTTCAGTTCAGTCACTCAGGTGTGTCTGACTCTTTGCAACACCGTGAATCGCAGCACGCCAGGCCTCCCTGTCCATCACCAAATCCTGGAGTTGACTCAGACTCATGTCCATCGAATCAGTGATGCCATCCAGCCATCTCATCGCCTGTCATCCCCTTCTCCTCCTGCCCCCAATCCCTCCCAGCATCAGAATCTTTTCCAGTGAGTCAACTCTTTGCATGAGGTGGCCAAAGTATTAGAGTTTCAGCTTTAGCATCATTCCTTCCAAAGAAATCCCAGGACTGATCTCGTTTAGGATGGACTGGTTGCATCTCCTTGCAGTCCAAGGGACCCTCAAGAGTCTTCTCCAACACTACGGTTCAAAAGCATCAATTCTTCAGTGCTCAGCCTTCTTTACCATCCAACTCTCACATCCATACATGACCACTGGAAAAACCATAGACTTGATTGGACGGACCTTTGTTGGCAAAGGGATGTCTCTGCTTTTGAATATGCTATCTAGGTTGGTCATAACTTTCCTTTCAGGGAGTACGTGTCTTTTAATTTCATGGTTGCAACCACCATCTGCAGTGATCTTGGAACCAAAAAAAAATAAAGTTAGCCACTGTTTCCACTGTTTTCCTATCTAATTCCCATGAAGTGATGAGACCAGAAGCCATGATCTTCATTTTCTGAATGTTGAGCTTTAAGCCAACTTTNTTTTTAAAAAATATTTTGTATTCGAATATAGCCAATTAACAATGTTGTGACAGTTTCAGGTGAGCAGCGAAGGGACTCAAACATACATATACATGCATTCTCCCCTAAATTCCCCTCCCATCCAGGCTGCCACATAACATTGAGCAGAGTTCCCTGTGCTATACAGTAGATCCTTGTCAATTATCCATTTTAAATATAGCAGTGGGTCCATGTCAATCCCAGACTCCCTAACTATCCTTTCTAATATGTGACTTGATTACACCCCATTTAAAGCTTTTTGAGAGTTCCCAGTACTAAAGGATACAATTGTAGTTAATCTGAAGCAAGGTGAGCAAGGTTGTACACCATTACTTTTCTAGCCTTAATTCTTTCCTTTTATACCTGATGACTTTGCAGAATTTCAGCCTGGTGAATATTGCCTCCCTATTAAACCAGTCTTGGCTCCAAAACTTAGACACACTCTCCTGTGTATTACCATAGCAGGGACTGGGATATTCTTATGGATCTGAGTGTTATTAGAGCTCTTGTTCATTTGAAGACCATCATCATTACTTAGCAGATGGCCTGGTATGTTTGTTGAGTAAATTTTAAAAGGTAGCTGAACAGGGAAATATATTCACTATCCTGTAATAAACCATAGTGGATAAGAATATGAAAAAGAATGTTATAATATGTATATTATCTATCTATCTATTTCTGTACCACACAGTTGCACTCATTTCACATGCTAGCAAAGTAATGCTCAAAATTCTCCAAGCCAGGCTTCAACAGTACATGAACTGTGAACTTCCAGATGTTCAAGCTAGTTTTAGAAAAGGCAGAGGAACCAGAGATCAAATTGCCAACATATACTGGATAATCGAAAAAGTGAGAGAGTTCCAAAAAAACATCTACTTTTGCTTTATTGACTATGCCAAAGCCTTTGACTGTGTGGATCACAACAAACTGTGGAAAATTCTTAAAGAGATAGGAATATCAGACCACCTGAACTGCCTCCTGAGAAATCTGTATTCAGGTCAAGAAGTAACAGTTAGAATAGGACAGGGAACAACAGACTGGTTCCAAATCAGGAAAGGAGTACCTCAGGGCTATATATTATCATGCTGATTATTTAACATACATGCAGAGTACATCATGTGAAATGCTGGAGTGGATGAAGCACAAGCTAGAATCAAGATTGCTGGAAGGAATATCAATAAGCTCAGGTACACAGATGACACCACCCTTATGGCAGAAAGAGAAGAACTAAGGAGCTTTGTGATGAAAGTGAAAGAGGAGAGTGAAAAGTTGGCATAAACCTCAACATTCAGAAAACTAAGATCATGACATCCAGTCTTATAATTTCATGGCAACTATTAACTTAATTACCAATGTTCTATATAGGGAAACAATGGAAACAGTGAGAGTATTTAGGGGGGCTCCAAAATCACTGCAGATGGTGACTGCAGCCATGAAATTAAAAGATACTTGCTCCTTAGAAGAAAAGTTATGACCAACCTAGACAGCATGTTAAAAAAGCAGAGACATTGCTTTGCTAACAAAGGTCTGTCTAGCCAAAGCTATGGCTTTTTCCAATAGTAATATGTGGATGTGAGAGTTGGACCATAAACAAAGCTGAGAGCTGAAGACTGATGCTTTTGAACTGTGGTGTTGGAGAAGACTCTAGAGAGTCCCTTGGACTGTAAGGAGATCCAACCAGTCAATCCTAAAGGAGATCAGTCCTGAATATTTATTGGAAGGACTGATGCTGAAGCTGAAACTTCAGTCCTTTGGCCACCTCTATGAAGAACTGACTCACTGGAAAAGACCCTGATGCTGGGAAAGATTGAGAGGGTGGGGAGGGGGATGACAAAGGATGAGATGGTTGGATGGCATCACTGACGTGATGGACCTGAGTTTGAGTAGGCTCTGGCAGTTGGTGATGGCCAGGGAAGTCTGGCATGCTGCAGTCCATGGGGTTACAAAGAGTTGGACACGACCAAGCAACTGAAATGAACTGATCTATTTCTGGCTCTGTGCACATGCTCAGTCATATCCGACTCTTGCGACCCCATGGACTGTAGCCCGCCAGGCTCCTCTCTCCATGGGATTCTCCAGGCAAGAATACTGGAGTGGGTTACCATGCCCTTCTCCAGGGGATCTTCCTGACTCAGGGATCGAACCCAGAACTCCTGTGTCTCCTGCAATACAGGCAGATTCTTTATTATTGAGCCACCAGGGAAGCCCATATATATCTATATGTATATATAGATATATAGACAATCACTTAGCCGTATACCAGAAACTAACACAACATTATGAATCAACTATACCTCAATTTTTAAAAAGGCAGCTGAGGGACTTTTGGTGGTCCTGCAGTTAAAATTCTGTACCTCCACTGCAGTGGGTACAGGTTCGATCCCTGGCTGGGGAGCCAAGATCCTACATGTAGGGAGTTAAGATCCTACCTGCTTGGTGGCCAAAAAACCAAAACATAAAAATGGAAGCAATATTAAATGTAACAAATTCAATAAAAACTTTAAAAATGGGCCACGTCAAAAAAAATCTTTAAAAACATTTTAAAAGTTATCTGAATTAGTTTCCATTTGGCAAGTGTTCTTAAGTCAAAACCATTAGTCCTAACAGGTATTATTGGCTCCAGATGATTACCCGCAGGTCTGAGGCCACGTTTGGCTAATAATACATTCCTACAGGTAGGTATGGTGGGGATACATGTACATAAGTGTACCAAAGCCCAAGATATACAAAATTCCTCCTAAAGTCAGTGAGGTGAAATGCATTTGACTTTTGATAGATGAACACACAAATCATCCCAAATCGCTTTCATATAAATATGTTTTATTGCGGAGAAGTTATAAGTATTTACATGCTGTAACACATCACAACATAAATTTACCAAATATTTTATGATGAGATGCTGAAGGTTTCAGATAATAGTTTCAGAAGAACCACAGATTAAGTGAAGAGACTGACAGTTTTATTGACTCTACAACTCTGGGTTGCTAAATGCTAGAAGTCAAAAGGCAGTGTTTTTTCAGTCCTACCTGTCATCACTTGCATGCAGAAACCTAGGAAGCAAATACAAGAGAACTGTCAAGTGTCAAATCCATATGGCCACCAAAGTTTACAATGGGTTGGGTTATAATTCAAGTCGTAAAGCATTGAACTCTTGCATAAAATATACAGTTCTATTAAGATTGGTATAAATCTACTTATTGATAAACCCTGGCTTAAAAACAAGGACAGGATGCAGCCTGAACATGCACTGAGAAGGACAACCTAGCAAATGTTTGTGAACTTCATTGAGTTTCTTCACTTGCTTACTGTTATCAATCTGGGAAAGTAACCTTAAGGGTTGCAGGTTTAAGCTTCTCTTGGTCATAAGTGATAGCAATGAAAGGCTAGGGGAATGCCCCAGGTGCTCTCGTTGATTGATGCTGGTGGAGGAGAATCTATGGGGTGTACTAAGGTAGAACCTGGCAAGTCTTCTTTAGGCCACATCTCTAGCAGGGTCATCCTGAAGTGCAATGAAAAGTCACTGATGCCTGACTGTTTATTTCTGAAAAAGTCAATAAAGTGCTAATAGATCTTGGACATAAATGAAAAAAGTAGATGGGTCTGGATGCTCTGAACCAAATTCACAACTTGGTACCTTGAAGTCATATTCCAAGGTCACCCAGTAGATAGGCTTTGATTGAAAAGGGAGGGAAGAAGGAAATGCATGAAGAAACCACGAACAAATAGAATTTCTGTATCTCTTCAAACCTACCCCACCATCCTGAGTAATGCACGAAGCAAGCAAATGGGTGAGGAAGATCTATGCACAGCTTTGCGAAATGAGGAAATGCATGTTAACCCTGAAGACAAATCACTGAGAAAAGTCTGATGATGGATAAGAAGAATTTCTGGTTTTCTTCTTCCACCGAGTGTAGTACTCCTAAGAACAGCCCTATATCCACTTTTGGATTCCCCTTTCTCATCTTCTATCCCCCTCGCATGTTTCTCCTTGCTGCTCAGAAAAATGAAAAAACAGTAACTTAGGCTGTGAATGTCCTAGCCGAACAAGCCATGGTACTTTAGTGTTTAGTGTGAGAGAAAGGAAGTCAGGGTTCTATTTTCAAGTGATTCATCTTAAAAGAAAATGAGACTGAGCTTTGCAATGGAATCTCTTTGCATGATCACACCAGTAGGGCCAAATCAGCAGCTTCGGATTTCCATGCTAGGTGATCACTGTGGAATGCAATGCATTTTATGAAGTACACTTTAGGGAGTGGGGGCTGTTTTGCCTTGCAAATAAACCTGACATATGAAATGTTGAGCCTGGTAGCTCACCTAGGCCATTTGCAGGACTTGAAAGTTTTCCAGGGCTTGGAAGAATGAAGAACCCACACTGCCTCATAGGCTTTGAGTAGCTCTGGTTATAAACTTCTTTGGGATTTGAGCCAGCAAGTTCTACCCCTGCCTGAAGTAATGAATAAGAGTTTATGAGACTAAGTAGTTTAAGGTAATTTAAAATATTATATATTTAGTATGCATAATAAAAATATATCCATATTATGATCTTGATGCTATAATAATTTTCTCTCTTTAAAAATATAATCCCTTAAAAGTGCTAATGGGAGCTCCCTTTCTTTCTTTGTTTCCAAGGCAAATTCCCTGGCTCTGCAGTCCAGGAATTCTCTTGTCATTCCTAGAGGCTTCCCTTTCCAATGGTAATAATAATGCACAGTATATTTTTCTCACTCTTAGCTTCCTCCTTCCTTACGAAATGCTGCTAAGTATGAAATACTGTTAAGAGGGACAACTAATTGGAATGAAGGCATTATCTATCTCTGACTTTGAACAAACAATAGATAAGTTGTCCTTAACTTATTGAGACATGTGACTAATAAGGACCACTTGATCTCCAATATTAATAAAGCTTCTGCGTCCTCACAGGAAAAGTGCAAAACAACTCACTCAACTTGTATTTTAAAAAAGACCCTGATGAAGACAGTATAACGAACCATGATGTGAAATCATAGAGTCAAATCCAAATTCACAATGTATAAATCACAGCCCAAACTAAAAGGTTTTTTATCGTAACAATTATGGCTTCCAAGCCAAAGAAAGCTTATTGTACTTCAAGAATCAACTAAAGTTGATAGATAGCAGGTATTTCTGTAAGTTGCAGTAACAATTGAGTAGCGGCTGATTGCATAAATGTGTTGTATCACATAATATCAAAGTTATTTGCAAAAATTATACAATCTGGAATGCTTGAATATGAGACACAACAAGGTACTGAAACAGACATTGATAAGAAAATGAGAGCCATCATTAATATAAAAGGGATTTTTGGATGCATTAAGTTAGCAGTGCTATCAAGGTTAAATAGGTAAAGTAAGTTCTTTTTAGTCAGCTACTTAGAATTTGGGGCATAGACATCAATACCTTCTTCTCCTTTGAAAATCTTGTACCTCTTCTGTGTCTTCTTGGTTTGCTTTGCTTGGGATCTTCCAAGTCCCAAGGATACATATTGATCAGGGGCAGACATTGAGGTCTACTTCTCCCAAACATGCTAAAGTATAAGGATTTTCCCAGTGTGCCCTGGGGAAAGACCTTCCTGGCCAGTCTAACTTCTTCACTGAAGCCAGTCTCCCTACACACTCTTCCATCCCTGTCTTTCCCATTTTCCCCGACTGACCAATACTCCATGGGTATTTCTGATCCTTGTATCTTCTGTCTTATATCAAATTCAGCATTTCTTCCTTCTCCTTTTCTTTCTGGGGATGCTACACTTTAAAAATACCCCAGACCTCTTACTTTCGAGGCCCTGCTATCTTATTCGCACTTAAAGCAGAAGAGGCAGGGAAAGCTACACTTCTTTCAGCATTTGGTTTATCTGGGGTCTCAAACTCCCAGGGACACACCTCAGCTCGTGACATTAAAGGTGGCTGAAAGTTATTACTTGAGTTATGGGAGTCAGGCACATTTCGCTCAGAGGAAGATGTCTTTTTCTCCTGCTCTCCTAGTTGGTTGAGGTTTGCATTTTCCACTTTTGATGCTACAGCTTTGGGAGGCAGTTCTTCACACTGCCCAACACACACGCCGGTTGCACAATGCTGGCCACTGTTCTCACCTTGAGCTCTTCCCACGAGAACCTGAGTCTTAGACATCAAACACTTCTCCTCTTCAAAGAGGGACTGACCTTGGCTCTCCCAAGGACACACCTCAGCCTTGTCTATGCTCTTCAGATTGGACTGCTGACACAGGTCAGCTGCCTTAGGCTTGGGATGAGATTTCTCTTTTAAGGAAAAAGTTGGGTTTTTCTCCATTTCAGAAGCTGCAATCGATACGTGCTTTTGAACTTTCGAATCCAAAGGCCCAGGCCCAGGGGCCAGGTCATAGATCTCCCAGGGGCACACTTCCCCAATGTCAAAGTTGTCCTTCATCTGGCTGGCGCCTGGGCTCAGGTCTGAATTGGCAGTGGTGGGGTTGGCCCTTTGTTGCTTCATAATCCCCGACTTCTGGGGTTTTCTTGGCTCCTCAGAATGACTGGAGTTTGGCGGGGCAGAGTCTTGAGTCTCTGCATTATCTGAATTGGAGTACTTTCTGTTTGTCTCTTTCTCTCTGGGCAGAGCTTTCTGGGCTTTGGCCCTCTCCTCCACGCTGGCTGCCTGGGTTTTTCCGGCCAATCCAAGCGTTTTCTCCTTGGCACTGGCAATGACACTGAGGGACTTCTGTAATACTGACGTGCGGGTGGGCCCGGGCTTCTTCTCCGAGCTGAGGTTGTGGGCACTGGCCGACTTACACACCAGAGGCACAGACTCAGTGGAAACAGCCTGGCTGTCCTCTTGCAGGGGTCGGGGTCGGTTCGCTCCCGCCGGAGATCCGAGCATAGAGTTTTCTGTAGCCTCCTCCTCCTCCCGGCTCTGGGCAGGTGGGCTGCCCAGGCCACCTGGTTGCTCCCGCACATGCTCATAGGTGCTGTGCGATTTCTTGAGCGAGAAGACCCGGTTCCGCAGGGACTCCTCCTTGGTCTTCCCAGCACCACCCGCAGCCTCCTGGGGGTTCTTCTTGCCTGCGCTGGACCCCTTAGCCGAGCCATGCTCCCCAGCATCCTTGTCCTCCTTGGAGCACTGCCGGCTGACCGTCTCTGGGATCTCGGTGATTCGCCTCATGATGGAACGGCCTAAGCCCTTCTTGGAGCACCGCTTTTTCTGAAGGTGGGGATTATTCGTGATCATCTTCTTCCTTTTATAGATTTCCAACTGGGCGTAGAGTTTCTTCAGCTCATCCTGCCAGAATAAGAGCAGATTCAAAGTGATGAGGGATGTAGCATTTCAGCCAGCTAATAACCCCTACTGTAATGTGAAGTCCATACATGGAGCTCTTGCTAACATCTCTGCTCCTCAACTTTCTCCTGATGCCTCTGTATCTTGTTTCACAGAGTGTCTGAACTTAGGACCTGAACCCCTGCATTCTGCACTTGCTTCACGGAATGGACGTTTTGGACTTGTGAACTGCATGGACCAGGCTGAGCCTGGACCGTGACAAAATACAGCCTGTTCTCTACTGATAAAACCTTGTTCCTGAATAATACTGGAAGCATCACGGAGCCATTGATAAAATTACACCTAATGTTAGATTCGGTTTTTACTGTACAACTGACCATCAAATACTAAATGCATCTTCTTCCTCCAAATGCTGACATATTGTCACAGATTATTTTAAATAATCCACACTCTCTGCTCACAGGTCTATTTACCTTCCCATCAGCAAGATCTCATAAACCATTATCATGGGACATATAACCAGTTTATCATCATGGCAGCTTAAGTCAGTTAAGATGATCAAGACTGGCCTGTGTGGTCTAACTTATACTGTGATTCTATGTTTCAGAATTGGATAAACTCTGCATGAGATGCCTTCAGTCCTTACATAATCACACAAGTTCTATAACACAAAGAACACATGAACACCTGCCCACACATGTATGACATACGAATGGGCCTAATCTAAAACAGAAAAGTAGAAATGCTGGTGTTACCCGAATGTCTTCTGGATCCAAGCTGTGCTCACTCCAGGCTGAATTGATACTGCTGTTCAGGTAGGATCCAGATCGGCCCATGTCTAGCTCATCTTCATATGCTTCCGTTGCAATGTCATCTCGTGGGTTATTGCTTGAATGTGAAAACTGCAACAGAGATTCAATATGAGCTGTAGACATTAATCCACTGGAGGACAAGACAGTAATTTTTCTAAAGGTTCTAATGTTACATCATTTCCTCAGCTAAGATGAATTCATTCATTGAACTCTTTACAAAAGATTTGCTGCCATATTTTGTTCTGTCGTCCTTGTTACATGATAGAGTTCTTAGAATGAGGTATTAATAATACTTGGTTCACTCTTTGACTTCTATTTTTGTTCTTGTATTTTTTCAGGTTCCCAAGGTTAATTCACATTATTTCTCTTCAATGATATTTGCATTTTGAAAATGAAAATAAGGTGAAGAACCCAAAGAAAGGTTCTCTGAGGGTACTCTGAGTACACTGTACTCTCAAAGCAGCGATTTGGACCCACTGGCAACTGAGCAGAAATATTTTTTTCCAGCAGTGGGTTCTATCTGGTGTCATCTCACTTCACACAGAGGAGGCTGTATTTCATCTATGGGCATGAACTGGAGTGATCACAGGACTGTGACCTTCAGTCCATCACACAGAGTTTCAAACAAACTACTTTCAAAACTGAGGAGATAGGAGCTCTGAATCCCAGCCTTGACTGTGTTGTCAGTGAGATCTTAACTGGGCCATGGAACCTCTGGGGAGCATGGTGATCCTTTTAGCTTACAGGGCTTGGGCTGGATGGTATCTAAGTTTAAAAGTGCAAAGAGTCACTGAAATAACAGATTTTTTTTTCCCTCTAGCTCATCAGTATTCTCAAGTTCCTCCTTCATCACCTTTTAGTATGTTCTAATTATCTTCATGGAGTCTTTGGACATTTTTCAGTTTCATGTAGTCTTGCTCTCTCTACTACTCTTCAAGTGCAGAAGTAAGAAAGAGGGAATCGGATAAATGCTGGAAACAGAGAGAATCTAAAGCATCCAGCCACACTTTACACAATGAATAAACCAAGTGACTGCCCTGTGAAAACTGGACATGAGTGCTCTTTTCTCAACTGGACATCAGGTGAAATATTCCTTTAAAAAATGAATAGACCGCCCTTTGACACAGAAACACAGAGATGCTTTAATGTCAGCTGTTGTTCAAATATTCAGCTAGGCAGGTGAACATAAATTGGAGATAATAGGTAAAATGGCAATTCTTTAAGTAATAATGAATATTTTGTATTTGGGACTGGCTGAGAAATCACAGAAACTGATGAGCTTTTCCACTCACTCTTCTATGTATGTTTGTGGGAACCACATGTGCCATAAACTTGAGGCCACAAAGATGAAGAAAATAGACCCCAGTCCTCCAAAATCTCACATGCTATTAGTTAAACCAGCTGGAGATTACTTATAAGAGTGGAATTATTTTTCTTGAGCAAAGTCTTAGAGATTATCGTGAGCTTAAAAAACAGTAATTTGTCAGGTATTGTCCATTTCCTGCTTTCTGATTTTTCCTTAACGTGTATCTCTATCTAAAATACTATTTTAAACATTTATTTTGTATGTCTTTTCCATTTCCTTCTCTCCTCCTCCAGAATATAAGTATCATGAGAGCACAGACTTAGGCCTGTTCATTACTCTTATTCTAGGATATTGAACAAAGCTCCTCAATACTCTTTTAAATTACTTATTTATTGAGATATAACTCACATATATCATAACATTTTCAATTTTAAACTATACAAACCAGTATTTTTCAGTATATTCTTGAGGTTGTACAATCATCACCACCATCTAATTCCAGAATGTTTTCATCACTCCCAAAAGAAATCTTTTTAAACCAATTAAGTGGTCACTCCAAGCCCCTTTTTCTCCCCAGCCCATGGTACTACTCATCCACTTTCTGTCTCTTTAGAGCTGTCTATTTCATTTCATATAAATGGAATCATATAATACGTGGCCTCTTTTATATGGCTTCCTTCACTTGGCATAGTGTTTTAAAGGTTTGTACAAATTGTAGCATGTATCAGCGCTTTATTTCTTTTAACTGATAAATAATATTTCATTGTGTGAGTATTTGACATTTTGTTGCACATTATCAGTTGATGGACATTTGGGTTCTTTATACTTTTGGGCTACTGTGGATAATGCTCCTATGAACATTCATGTAAAAATTAAAGAAAAAAGTTTAAACCAGCTTTATTGAGATATAATTCATATGCAGAGAACTGCACACATTAAATGTCTACAATTTGATGAGTCTGGACATATGCAAACACCCATGATGCTCACTACAATCAAGGTAAGAGACAGCATAAACAAATTTCTATATGAACATGTTCTTCCAATTCTTTCTGGAGCTCAACAACAACTTATTGAATCAATCAATAAATAGTCTGAGTATACACTCATCTAATAAAAAATAATCATATTATAGAAAGTATAAAAATGGTTAAGATAAGTTGCAGTAACAGACTAATCCATAAAAATTATGACTATTTGGTGTCATTCAAGTAAGGAAGAAATTAGGCATGCCTCTCTGTTTAAAATTGCTTGGCCTTTTCATTCAGGTTGAATTTCAGTGCTTTGGTTAATTGTGAGAGCTGAAGTAGAGAAAGAAATCACAATTCTGATTTTGGCTAAACTCAAAAACAAGACCGGGAGCTGACTGTGGCTCAGATCACGAACTCCTTATTGCCAAATTCAGACTTAGATTGAAGAAAGTAGGGAAAACCACAAGACCATTCAGGTATGACCTAAATCAAATCCCTTATGATTATACAGTGGAAGTGAGAAATAGATTTAAGGGACTAGATCTGATAGACAGAGTGCCTGATGAACTATGGATGGAGGTNGGGCAGGAGGAGAAGGGGATGACAGAGAAAGAGATGGCTGGATGGCATCACCACCTCGATGGACATGAGTTTGCATAAACTCCAGGAGTTGGTGATGGACAGGGAGGCCTGGTGTGCTCCAATTCACGGGATTGCAGAGGTGGACACAACTGAGAGACTGCACTGAACTGAATTGAAATTGTCAGATGCTCTAAAGGTATATAATATTCTAATATTTTGTTTTTCTACATGTAAAAAAGGAAAATTATGATAATATGTATGTTTTCCTCCAAGCTTTGATATCATTTTATTCCAAGCAGACTTATTGCTATCATGTCATAGATGAGGAAACTGAAACTCAGATGAAAAGTCTTGGCTGACGCTATGTTACAGAATCAGCTTGGCGTGGGCATGAGTTCAGAATCCCTGTATTCTGAGTCCTGGCCCACTTTCCTCCACTTCAGAATGCTGCCTAGAAAGTCTTTGTCAGAATCTCTCATTGTTAAGGAAGATCCTTTTTATACAATGTTATAATTATTTCTATTTACATAAAAATTCTCTGAATGATTAAAACACAACACTTTCTTGAATATGAATCCAAATAAGAGTATTCGTAGAAAAAGATAATTCTGTTAAAAAATGATCTTGAGGTTACAGCTACAATGAAAGGCCACCTTGAACCCCTAATAATTAAAACATAAATAGATAGCAGAATGTTTGGGAAAGGACTGAACTGGATGATGATGGTTTTGTACAGACTAAGGTAGTTAAATATTATGTAAGATGTTTAATGAATCGCCGAAGAAAAGAGATGCCTATTAATAGTTTCCTGAGTTTTAAAAATACTGTAGCATGTTAAACAAATCTTCACACCACCCTTTGCCTATATTGCCAGATATTTTCAATGAAGGACCAATTTCATTCTCATTTAACATAACTGTCTTGCAAGAGAAAAGGAATATTGGAGAAATACCTTTGGAATCAAAAGCAACCCAATGGTGACTGTCACAGTCAAATGAGTATGTGCAAAATACAGCATCAACATCCAGTCAGACTGAAGTCTTGAGGCAAGAACAAATCTGAAATGAGAATTCACCATATTAGCAACCCAACAAGATTTCTACCTAAAACACTATGATACTTGCTTTTCCTCAATGTATCAGTAAAAGCAAGGAGGTAAGAAATCATACTGCTGTTTCTACAACATATATTGCATTGGCCAAAAAGTTCCTCCAAGTTTTTCTGTAAGATCTTATGGAAAAACTAAAATGCAAATGAACTTTTTGGTCAACCCACAATTTTCATCACAGAAGAATAAGGGTCTAAGGAACCCTAACTAGATGCATAAGACATAAACTCTTTTATTTCCTTCAATTATCAACAGTAAGAAAGACAGAATATACTTATATAAAGTGCTAAACATTTTTTTGACTATTTTGTAGGTAAGTTGAATGTGCAAAGCATAAGCAGTGAACACATACGAATTCTTCAAAAGAAGAGTAGGGTAAAAATTTATTGTTTCAGGGAAATTTGGATTATATGACACAGTCAAATAACTCTTGATCCTAACAGTCTTCATTTAAAAACATTAATCAGAACTAAGGAAAAAAATGGGTAAATATGTGTCTTAGTGAACGATCCCAGAGACTGATATGGTAAACAATGTAATGGAAAAAATGAATGTACTAATGAGTTATGAAGCACATCTTTTTAAAACTATTTTTAAACACTGAAATATAGTGGATGTATAAAGCACATCTTTTAAAATACAAATTTTAGTTTTTATAGAGCATCAAATTATTTTAAAATAATTTAAAATGTCATATTTAAAATCTTATAGAGGAATTTATAATGCTCTGTTCCAGGACGGCCCTGCAAGTAACATGTGTAGGAAAAATTCATTATTGATATCTGTCCTCGCAATTTTGGAATATGTTGAAAAATCAGTAGGTACATGTACAAACTAAAACTCATGTTTTAAGGATTCATCTTTATGCAAAAACCAGGTATCGCTTTTACTAAGGTCATTTTGTACTCATATTCTTTTAATGTTTTCCATCTATTGTTTATCCATGGAAGCTAACTATGAGATTTTGGAATTAGAGAATTAGCATTTTGTTTCAATGATATACGTCATCAAATTTGAAAAGCTAAATCCTAAGAGAATGCTTATTATATAATCGTGAAATAAACATGTGTGCATGTGTGCTAAGTCACTTCAGTCATGTCTGGCTCTTTGCAATGTTACGGACTGTAGCCTGCCATGCTCCTCTGTCCTCTGTCCATGAGATCCTCCAGGCAAGAATACAAGAGTGGGTTGTCACTTCCTATTCCAGGGGATCTTCCTGACCTAGGGACTGAACTCGGCTCTCCTGCATTGCAGGCGGGTTCTTTACCCTGGGTTCAGAAGACCCCCTGGAGAAGAAAATGCCAATCCACTCTGTATTCTTGCCTGGGAAATCCTGTGCAGAGAGGAGCCTGGTGGGCTACAGTCCATGTGGTCACAAAGAGTTGGACAGGACTGAAGGACAAACACACATAATTTCTTTACCACTAGTACAACCTGGGAAGCCCGAAATAAACATATATGAATCTAAAAATAGAGGAGACTAATTTTATTTCTGTATTATACCATATTTAAGACAAATTTACTAAATACATATTATTAATATTTAAGATAAAATTTCCATCAAGGCTGTTTATTCCTCATTTTTACCCCCATCTCCCTACTCCTCCAAAATCAAGGTCAAATGGAAGCTCAGGGGTTATCAAAATGCAGAGAGTGTCTTTCCCTGTGTCTGGAGACATAAGCAACATAGACTCAGACAGAAGTGCAAAACGACTATGGTCTTTCACAGACAACTAAAAGAGATTCTCTGGATTAGCATCTTTCTGAATTCCTTTGTGAGAAGGGTAGCTTCACACCTGCTTTGAACATGACTGAATATTCACTGTGTTCAGGGATGGAATACTTTGGAATCCTATCTGTGCTAGGTCAGGTAAGATTTCTTTTTAAGAGCTAAAATAGGATTATCTTACTCAATAAAAAGTTACAGTCTTTGAGACAAGAGTATTGAAGCACTGAAGCAATATAAAATGTACCCCTGAAAATAATACAATGCTAATCTTCTGGGGCCATAGCCAGTCCTAGAGTAGACAGGTACATCAGAGGAGATGGATTTACAGTCTAAAAGCATCCTATGTAAAGGGAATTGCTATCTCAAATGCCAACAGAAGTTGAAACTAGCCTGACAGTATCTAGGGAAAAGAATGGATATGTATGTTTTGAATTAAACCAGTGATTCTTCCAAAAATTAATTTTGAAATATACTAACATCAGTTGTCCTTAATCAGCTTTTAATTACCAACAGACTTTTTTTAGGTTGTACTTTTGATCAGAAATATCTTACGAACAACTGGATTTTGCAGTAGTATTAAAGCTACATTTAAAAAATAATATTTAAACTAAATAAGTCTAAAAGTCAGGTGCATAGAAATATTTGAAAATTGAGGTTAAGAATAAAGGCAGACTTTTAAAAAGTTTTGCACTTTCCCAAAAGTTAGATTTCTGCTCAGTACTAAAAATAAGTAAAGAATTAGAACTGACTGAGCAAAATGCTTTCTCATTATTCATCCTTCTAGACTTAACCCTTTTAAGGTTATTTTAGGTTCTTTTTGTTCAGTCTGATAGTTTGGTAAGAAAGATAGCAAATCTGTACATAATCTGTAGTAATAGTTTTTAATGTATATATATGCATGTACAAATATATATATGTATACATAATTTCACATTTTAAGCAGATAAGAAGAACATATATATCCTATTGATATAAAATATCTTTGCTAATGTTGGGTTCCTTATTTAGTATTATTTCACTCCAGGAAAAATTTGCCAAGATAGATCCAGCTGATTTAAATTGTTATTGCTTCTGATCCTTGAATAGAGCTTGTGTCTACATATAAGCTCATGGTTTATATGATTCTTCTGGTCGAGCTGGTGGGCTGTTTGGGACTCTGTAGGAAAGGTCTAAGCAAAATAGGAAAGTTATTTTTAACAAGTATTTAACATGTTTCCTATCACTTTAGCTCTGTTAAAACAGTGTTTTCTGAAGTGTGGCTGTGCATTCAGATATCAACTGAATGCAAGACATCATTTTATGATTACTGACTACAGTAAGAGATGAGAAACATCCTGTAAAACTTCCACAGATCATCACTTTTTCATCCTCTCATTAATCTCTATCTTTCCACTGAGGGCCAAGACTAATACTCAAAATTTCTAATTACTTTAAGTGTGTCTTAACTTTTAATGTATATCAAGTAATTGAATGGCTTCCCTTTGTTGTTTTTCAAACTAATGGATTCCTTTTATTTTCTTGCTGAGATTTATTTTCAATTATGAATCAGGTGAAAATTCTCAAAAGATAAGTCATGCATCTTTCATTTTCTTCATTTTTCATAAGACACTTTTTTTCTTCTTTGTACTCTCTGGTATGGAACCATATGGAATAACAAGGAGGGCCAGGCCATATATTCTTACCATAAAAAGTCATCCCTACAGTGTGAGGATGAAAAAAATCCAACTGCACACAAAAATCCAACCATCAACTTGGAATGGATTTTGCTTTTGAATTCAACTAATTTCACATATGTAAGTTATCTGAGTGTTTTTAGGATATTGAAAGTATAAACTAACATAATAAACATGAGTGAAATCACAGATGATTTATCTGTATCTATTTTATAATGCATGTATGTATTGCTTTATAGCTTCAGAACAAAAACTATGACATAAAATAAACAATACCCAACGACAACCCCAGAAGTGGTTCAACATAATACAATAACAGTGAGTTCCCTTTCAAATAAAGGAAGGCAATAAACAGCTCATCAGAAGGAACTACGAACAGCACAGTTAAAAAAAAAAATCTATATTAATTTGTCATTTCTGTGACAAAGAAATTAGTCAATGTACAAAACACTATCCTTCCTAAATCTTTCCATTATGTATCTTACCCAGTTTTGCTGTTTAAATTAAACTGCAACACATCAGGAAAATAAAACAGTTATTTTGTGACTCTACAGATCACTTGCCTAATTGTATGGAATATAGCAGAGATAATGAGCTCATTATGAACTGCAACGGCCATATAGCGTGGCTCATGAAATGCTGAAGGGACCGTCCGCACTGCATAGCAGAGATAAACACCCCACAGGAGGAATAAAAATTCAGCTGTGAGAAGAACAGAAAACACACAATTCGCTGTTAGTTTTATAGGTGAAGGAAGAAGTAAAATTTAAGCACTTTAGCAGGCATTTTGTGTCTATAATAGAAACACACAGAAACAGATGCATACAAAAATTATGAATACATAGGCCATGTTTATTTTAATTTTTATTCAGTGTATAGAGGATTTTTCATAAGTATATTTTATTTTTTTAATTAAATGTTTTTTAAACAGTGTTTGGTATCTCAGATTTTTTTTTTTTTGAGAATCAATAGCTTTTTCCTAAAATGTGCAAAATAATTTTCTACATCCCAAACATAAGTTTAAGCTGTTCACAGAGCCTCTGAATCACAGTAAAGTCATCAAGGTAGCAAAAGGCTTATAATGTATTTACATGCAGCTTCGAGACATTTAAGTTCTTAATGCACTGAGTCTGGTTCAAAGACCTCCATTGCCTGAACTGTGAGAAAACTGGTTGCTAAACAAGCAGTGGCATATTTTATAAGTGAACCATCATGGTTTTCACACCTGACAGACATCTAATCTTTGGTGGGTATATGCCAAAGTTTTAATGAAATTCACCATCACTTTTTTCGCTTGCTCAAGCTGGAAGAGACAATATAGTGTGGCAGTTAAGGACAGGGATTCAGAGTCATGCTAGACCTGATGGGGAATTCCGGCTGATCCCTAATTAACTCTGCATTATCTGATGTGAGTTAACCTTCTGGTCAGTTTCCTTCTCTGGAAAATGAGGATAATAAAAGTACATATTTCATGGGGCTATTTGCTAATGAAATGAAATAATGGACAGAAAGCACTTAACAGTTTCTGATAGGGATGACGTCAGATAAATAAATAAAAACAAATGTTAAATAATTAGTTCTTTTTGTTAAACATCTCCTTTGACTTTTTGAAATTAAAAAAATTTTTTGGCTGTGCTGGGTCTTTGTTGCTATGCTCAGACTTTCTCTGCTTGTGGTGAGCAGGGGCTACTCTCCATTGTGCTGCATGGACTTCTCACTCGGTAGCTTCTCTAGTTGTGGAGCACAGGCTCCAGGGTGTGTGGGCTTCAGTAGTTGTGGTACGTGGGATCTAGAGCACAGGTTCAGTAGCTGTGGCACAGGAGCTTAGCTGCTCCACAGCACGTGGATCTTCCCAGACCAGGGATTGAACCCATTCGTGTCTCTAGCACTGCCAGGCAAGGGCAAGACTCTTCACCACTGATCCATTAGGGAAGTCCCTCTTTTGACTATTTTTTTTTCAAACTGAACATTGCTACTTTAACCTATTCTGACCATGTAACTGTTACCATGCATTTTCTCTGTCTTCGTGGCATGACCTCATGGGACAGTAATACCCGATTAATGAAAAGAAAGCTCTAATTAGCAAAAACATTTCACCAAATGTGTTACTTAGAGGTAATCTACTTGCATACTGAAATACTGATTTCCAGTTCCATATGTCCAGGTGTTTTACCTGCTAAAGTTTCAGCATATTTCTACCAGTATTTAAACAATAAGCCCTAAGTAAATACATTTTTCAAGAGTTACTCAAAAACCCTGATATGGTCAAAAGCCAGAGAAAATGAACCTCACTCAAAGATCTCCAAGATATGAAAGTGGAGGTCTTGATTATTCTGCATGTTGGCCACTGGCCATGTCTATGAATGTTCTTCCTAGCCAAGCATACTGGATTGGGAAAAGGACTTCATGGAAAGCTTCCTTTCCTAAGGCTTGTACTTCTGTCTATGGTATTACTATTGCCTCTTCACTCAGGTTTGAAATCTCAGAGCCACCTTTCACTGATACATTTCTACCTAGACTTATTTTTCATATGTATCACTTCTCTCAATGCCCACACTTACAATCTTTGCCTAAGTTCCTGTAAGTTTACTCCTTATTTATCAACTGCCCATCTAAACCTGGATTCACCCTATATTAATTCATTCTTTATAACAGCAACAAGTTCATTCTTCTAAAACTCCACTTTGATCATAGCAGGATTTGTCTAGATCTCCATTTGGGTTCACTGATTCGTATTAATATTTCCCTTAGAAGATTCATTCATACCCATTTAGGACCCTGGAATTAATTTCTGTTCCCAAAGGAAGACCACAGGGGTTCCTGCCAGGGCAGACATGTTTCAAGACTTTGATAACTTTCTTGTCAGAAAGCTTCAAGTCTTTCTTACCCCCCCAGGGCTTCCTGTCGGCTGCCCCCTTGCTTGACCTTATTCTTCTATGCTTGTGTAGTTCTTAGACCATGATTTCCTGTCTCGTCTCTGACCCTCAAGTGAGCTCTTGTGAGGAACTGCTTGGATCTTCATTCAGGAATCTTCAGCAGTTCACTATTATTTTATAAGTGCTTGGCCCTCTATGACCTCATGTCATACAACCAACATGAACTCCCAGAGTTCCCCAACGTGAACTCTGAGCTGACCCAGGAAGACTCACTGTCCTCTGAACACTCCAAAGATTCTTGCTTCTGAGTCTTTGTTTATGCTATTCAGTTCAGTTCAGTTCAGTTCAGTTCAGTCACTCAGTCGTGTCTGACTCTTTGCGACCCCATGAATCGCAGTATGCTAGGCCTCCCTGTCCATCACCAACTCCCGGAGTTCACTCAGATTCATGTCCATCGAGTCGGTGATGCCATCCAGCCATCTCATCCTCTGTCGTCCCCTTCTCCTCCTGCCCCCAATCCCTCCCAGCATCAAAGTCTTTTCCAATGAGTCAACTCTTCGCATGAGGTGGCCAAAGTACTGGAGTTTCAGCTTTAGCATCATTCCCTCCAAAGAAATCCCAGGGCTGATCTCCTTCAGAATGGACTGGTTGGATCTCCTTGCAGTCCAAGGGACTCTCAAGAGTCTTCTCCAACACCACAGTTCAAAAGCATCAATTCTTCGGCACTCAGCTTTCTTCACAGTCCAACTCTCACATCCATACATGACCACAGGAAAAATCATAGCCTTGACTAGATGGACCTTTGTTGGCAAAGTAATGTCTCTGCTTTTCAATATGCTGTCTAGGTTGGTCATAACTTTCCTTCCAAGGAATTTATGCTATTACTAGCACACAAAATCTCCTCTCATCCATACTTCCAAATATTAACCAGTCTTTTGATGTTCGATTCAGGTCCCACCTCCATCTCTAGGTCCCCAGCCATGATTCTAACTTACATTGAAGTTTCCTTCCTCTAATCTTTTATAGTTTTTAACTATCTATAACACACAATGCAGAGAATAATATGCCACACAATATATAACTGGGAGAAAACTGTTCATGGAGTCTTGAGCCCTGACTGTGATGATATTTATCAGGACAAAAACTAAGTCTTTCAATTATTTTTTCTACCTTTGCCCGCAAAGATGATAGCAAGGATACTGATCACACATGGATAAGATTTAATAAATATTTGTTGAATTGAATGAATATAAATGATATCAGTTTCATGTATTTAAGAGATATAGGCTTTCTGTTACCTTGCCACTCCACTTAACACTGATGGATGTCTAGATCCATCTAACATCTATATACATAATTTAAAGATCATACTGGCATTATGATTAATAAAGCAAATGATACTTATTGATGGGCCACTAAGTGTGTGGTACTTGAGACTCGAGAATGATGAATACAGAATATTATTAAATAACACTAACACAAAAATGTGCTGTAGTTGAAGGGTCCACATAAAGCTGAATTATAAAAACATTATCTCCTGGCCACTTATAGCAGTGTTTTTGTATAATTTTATACTGGACACTTTTTTTTAAAAAAGGAAAGTAGTTATCAAGTTAATTAGTGTGCTTCAATTGAGAATAACGTTTAAAATATAAGACAAAATAAGATTCCTCCAAACAGCTAAGCTGAACATTAAAATCATTTCATTAGCAATATCAAACAATATGCTCCAGCAGAAAAATAATTTATTATTCAAAGTACCAATTAAACTAAATGTGATTTATAAAAGTTGTGCTGAGGAAAAAAAGTCAGTTTCATATAATTAACTTCAGACTAACACTGCAATCAGTAAAGAAAATATGCAGATGTTACCAAATTTTGCAGTGCAGTTTCATGGGGGTTGAAATATATGCTGTGCTTCTGCTTTAGGAAATAATTTCTGGTGGCAAACAATTGATGGGAGGCATGGGTATAGTTAAAAAGGGAATTGAATTTATATTTAAAGATTCAAATAAGGCTTTCAGAAAACAGGTATTCCATTTTTAATCTATAAGGAATAACATTTCATTTTAAAGTTAACCACCATAGCCTTTAAAAAATTAATACACCATAATGAAAGTAATTTCAAGTTATCTTTCCAAAAGCCTGGGTCAAACAAAGGAGTGAGAAATAATATTAGTTTTTTGACACTGAAGATATCCCAGGTTGGTGATCTTAGAACACCCACAAGGGCTGGAGAAAAGCAACCTCAAAGTACAAACAACTCTCAAGCTGTGATCCTCTGCTTTGCCATGCTGCAAAGGCATTTTGTATTAATAATGTTTTATGCTTCTTGTGTGCTTCTTCACTCAGTTGTGTCTGACTCTTTGTGACCCCAGGATTGTAGCTCACCAGGTTCCTCTGTCCATGGTGATTCTCCAGGCAAGAATACTGAAGTGGGTTGCCATGCCCTCCTCTAGCAGATATCCCCAACCCAGGGACTGAACCCAGGTCTCCTACACTGCAGACGGATTCTTTGCCCCTGAGCCACCAGGGGAGCCCTTATGCTTCTTAGCACATTTAAAAATTATTTTTACATGGCACAACTAAATAAATGAAACATTTAGCTTTCCTTTTCCAAGTATTTCTTTTAATGTCATCTTCTGTTTTTCTCTAAATCCTATCCACTTAGAAACTTTACAAAGTAAACTTACTCCATTTTATTCTAATAATATGATGAACTGCACAGAAGTTATCATTAGGTCAAACAACTAAATAATGCTTGAAAACAGCTCAAATTCCAGCATTCCAGGGTTTGGCTACACACAGAAACCTTGATATTCTGGAGGCTTATTTGTATTTTCTTTGATTTAAATATAGATAGGTGTGAGATTTACAGCGGGAAAACAATGAGNAGTTATCATTAGGTCAAACAACTAAATAATGCTTGAAAACAGCTCAAATTCCAGCATTCCAGGGTTTGGCTACACACAGAAACCTTGATATTCTGGAGGCTTATTTGTATTTTCTTTGATTTAAATATAGATAGGTGTGAGATTTACAGCGGGAAAACAATGAAAAGGATACTTTTGGTAGAATTTTAAAGGGAGGATTGACTTTGTGAGACCACGTGGTCTTGGCGGTACACTTTTGAGTGTGTGGATGTGGCCATGAAGGGGGTGGTTGGTGAGTTGCAGGAATTCTGTTAGTCGTAAAATCTGTGTATTCATCTGAGAACCATGGAAAAGATGGATGTTGCCAGAGTTCACAACTAGGACTCTGCGGGCTGGGAATGCCTGCCCCCTTCTCAGCTCCTGGGAGCAGGAAGGAAGGGATGGGCAGAGCTGGGCCGTAGGACACGCCCATGGACACGCCCACTGAGAAGCTGGCTCCACCCCTGCTGATTCACCATGAACAGAGTTTGGATCCCACGTCTCCTGGTTCTCCTCACCTGTGTTCTCTGAATTATATCCTTCGATGGAGACTTCCTTTTGCTTTATTACTAGAGGCATAGACATTGGTTTTGACTACTGTGGGGAATGGGTCTCAGTGACCTGAAACAGGAGAACTCACAAACCTTCCTGTTCCTCCATACTTAAACCTCAGAAGAAGGCTCTGCTCGCCACAGTTACTGCAGACATTGGAGTGGGATGGGGGTATAACAGGCTGGAATTTGCAGTCCATATGGGTTAGCAGCTTGTTTTTAAACTATGATAGTCATCTTAGTTGGAGAAGGCAATGGCACCCCACTCCAGTACTCTTGCCTGGAAAATCCCATGGACGGAGGAGCCTGGTAGGCCGCAGTCCATTGGGTTGCTAAGGGTCGGATACGACTGACTGACTTCCCTTTCACTTTTCACTTTCATGCATTGGAGAAGGAAATGGCAACCCATTCCAGTGTTCTTGCCCAGAGAATCCCAGGGATGGGGGAGCCTGGTGGGCTGCCATCTATGGGGTCAGACACGACTGAAGTGACTTAGCAGCAGTCATCTTAGTACGAGTAAAAGAGCTGCCAAAATCTTTGACAACAGAGTTAATCTATAGGCTATCTACTGAAGCAACAAAACCTTTTTTCCCCATCTTAATTTTTCACCCTTTAAAATCCAACAGTTCCANGCCTGGTGGGCTGCCATCTATGGGGTCAGACACGACTGAAGTGACTTAGCAGCAGTCATCTTAGTACGAGTAAAAGAGCTGCCAAAATCTTTGACAACAGAGTTAATCTATAGGCTATCTACTGAAGCAACAAAACCTTTTTTCCCCATCTTAATTTTTCACCCTTTAAAATCCAACAGTTCCACGGGGGAGCTGAAGCTCCTTAGAAGCTATGATCACTACAGCTATCTTAATTACTCCTGCTCCATATCTTTTAGGTACTGCCCCAAGACCCCATCCCAAAATTTCTTCACTTCTAAAAAGAAAAATGGAATTGTAAGGATAAAATGAAGGAACAAAATTAATTTATCCTTTCTCTCAGCCCTTCAGCATCATAACTACTCCTCAAAGAAATAAAACATTGTTCAGAAGAGGTAGTATGTAGATAAACAAGGAAAATAATCTCTACTTTACTCATTCAAGAAGCTATGAAAAAGACCTTCAAAAAGTATGTCTGTATCATATACAGAATCTCAACACAACACAACAAAACAAAACCACATTGAACACATAGAAACAGTACAAAGGTGATTGACAGGGGCTGAAGTGGGGATAAGGAGAGATTGGTCAAAGGCTACAGATGTTGTTAAAAGATGGATACATTTTGAGGATCTAATGTACAGCACAGGAACTATACTTGAAATTTGTTAAGAGAATGGATTTTAAGCATTCTTACAGATATACACACACCTCTCCCAGGAAACTATGCGAGTTGATGAATATGTTAATTAACTTGACTGGGGGAATCATTTCACAGTGTATCATATATCAAGTCACTATGTTTAAATATATTACAAGTTCACAGATTATGATTCAATAAAGTACAGTATAAAATTAAAATTTTTAAATTAATAAATAAAACAACATAAAAAACAAACNATTATTATAGTGCTATAACCATTCCCTTTATGTATCCACATTGCTTTACTACTACAGATATCAGGCTTATAAGATGTGTATAAGAGACAGGTATAAAATTAAAATTTTTAAATTAATAAATAAAATAACATAAAAAACAAACAACCCTCCCTCCCCCCCAAAAAAAATTATGTGTGAAGTTTCTCATGACATAGCTCAAGCCTGTCAATGCAGTCAAGCTTTCATTTCTTTGATGAAAATTAAAAATACATTTAAAAAATGGTAACAAATGATGCAGCAGGATTAAGGCATATGGTACATTAGAACAAAAAAAGATGCATGTAAATGAACCTCAATCATGAACATTAATCTAAGTCAGATGGAAAGGAAGTCTAATCTATTTTCCCCAGTACTCATTAAAGGGTGCGTGTACCACATTTCACCTGTCACAATATAGCCTAATCTAGGAGAATTAAGTATTTAAATCCTGAGAAACAATTGCTATTCTAGAATTTCCCTATGTAACTCAGCAGGTATTACTGTATTCTTCTCAGTCCCTTCTAAACACTGGTGTACAACTAATTGAATTACTGAACACATTGTCTGCCTTTGTGTTTAAAATATACCAGGCAAGAGAAGAATCAGGTTTCTTCCCAGTAGTTTTCTATACCTGATTCCTCCTCTGAAACACTTATGGTAAGAAAATCACCTACATGGGCAGTTCTGGAGTGGGCAAAAAGTAGGAAGGGACCCATTCTAAATTTATGACTCATATTTCTAACTAGAGTTCTACTTCAATGGAAAAACTAGTATCACACTCAAATGATTCTTTAATTTGTATTAAAAAAAAAAAAAACAGTTTCAGACAGGTAAAACTGATCTATGTTTATCAATATATTAACATCACTTTTTTTGTTTTTTTGAAATTGACTCCTGACACTAATATAAGTATACACAGCTTCTTGACACAGATTTCTCACAACAGCTTCAAGGTAAAGCTGCACAGAATTATTTCTGTTTAGGAAATGGGGAATAAGTTAGCTTTCAGTACAGGCTTCTTTCTGGCAGACTGAAGATACATTAATTTATTATTGAATAACAACTTGGATATAAAAAATCTAATGGTAAACATGCTACTTATAGAAATATATAAAGAGAACTGCAAAGAGGTACACATTAGCAAACATTAAGAGGGGTTAAATATAGAATATCTAATGCTACATGCCAAAAGAGAAATAAATGCAACCACTGTAGGGTAGTGTGGAAAAATTTTTTACAGCAACCACTTGTCTCTTGAGTTTTCAAGAGAGTCTTAATTTAAAATATTTGTTCCTGTTGTTAAATCACGTGTCTTGAGTTTTCTTCAGAGAATTGTGTCACTGCAAGAAAAGTGTAATTTTGAAACTAAGGTGTTTCAGTAGTTTATTAGTAGTTCAGTAAATTATTCAGTAGGACAAAAATAATCACTAAAAGATAAAAATATTATCACCAAACATTTAACTTCTTCTTACCTCTTGATCTCTGTACCTTATCATTAGTCTTTTACTTTAAAGTATTTTGCACCCTAAAGAAGGTCACATTTGTGATCTCTATGTAGAAATAAATATGAATACAGAACTGACAGTAACCTGTAGTTCATTTTACATAAACCTTCTTTATATATAAGAATTTTCTATGATAAACAAGATCCACGAAATACCTATAATGTCTCTAGTACTGAAGACCTTATGGTACATATAAAATATATAAGAGACTTATTCCTCTCATCACATAGTTTACTATTGGGTTATAAAGATAAGTGAGAATCAAAAGCAAAATTAGGTAGTAAAGTCTCTTGGTACAGTGGTAGTTCAATGAAGGAAGACAACCATTTGGACTAGAACCTAGGAATTTTATAACAGAGAAGTTCTTTGAGGCATGGGTAATATTTAGAATAATATAAAGAGGTATAAAAGGGCTTCCCTCGTGGTGCAGAGGTTAAAGCGTCTGCCTGCAATGTGGGAGACCTGGGTTCAATCCCTAGGTTGGGAAGATCCCCTGGAGAAGTGAATGGCAACCCACTCCAGTACTCTTGCCTGGAGAATCCCATGGACAGAGGAGCTTGGTGGCCTACAATCCACGGGTCGCAAAGAGCAGGACACGACTGAGCGACTTCACTTTCACTTAAAGAGGTATAAAGAATATTTCCTTTGATAGGAAGAGTGGTGGATAGGAACTGTGTGAAACATGAAGGAAATGCCTAACTGGAAAAGAGGGCAATGCTAAAATACATTCTAAATAATGCTGGATTAACAATGCTGCTTACGTTTACTGTGAGTCTTGAAAATCTGTTAGAGGAATTTGGAGAATCAGAAAGTGATGTGATGAATCAGTAAATTCAATCTAGGTTGCTTTTAGAAGACACACACACCCACACCCGCGCCACATACACAACCCAGATTCAGGGATTTTGGAGTTGGCATCATTAGAATGGAGAAAGACATGCAGCAGTACTTCTCAAAGTGTGGTCTCACGCCCAAAGCAGAAGCATCACCCGGGAACCTGGGACAGAGCAAATTCTTGGGCTTCATTCTGCTTCTTCATTGCCAACCTAATGACACCTCATTATGTATTGTGAATATCGTATTCTTTGTAAAACATAAAAGAAATGTAATGTGCTTTTCTTCATAGTAATATTGGGAAACAATTTTTTCTAGTTTGGTCATCTTGGATTGAAGAATGTAAACTAATGTTACAGGTTTCTAATTAAGTAGAAATTTTATATCTACACAATTTGTTTAATTTTCACATTCAGATGAAAGTCAGAATCAGAACTGCTTCCTACCTTGGTTTCATGCTTTATCTTCTAATACTGATATTGATATCTACTGATATGGAACTACAGATATTTTCATTGCTATTGATCAAAATAATGATGACTGACTTTATATATTATTATAGTGCTATAACCATTCCCTTTATGTATCCACATTGCTTTACTACTACAGATATCAGGCTTATATGAGTCCTAAAATACCCTCTCCATAAAAATATTATTCTATTCAAATTGTAAACAATGTACACCTTTTATGAGCTTCTAGCAAAATACTAAATGTGGACATTCCACAAACAACTGCCAATATGGGGGAGATAGACAATGGGAATTAAATTCATGTTTTTATTTTTGACACCTGCCAAAGAAAGTTAAGATTTGTCCCTGGTTGACAGAGGGGAATGACAACAAAATAATAAAATGTTTTTGTATCTTTGCATGCTTAGTTTAAAAATAGCCCAATATTAACAACAGAAAAATTCCTATGGAATTTTGTCTTTCTAATTTTTCAAAAAACTGAGGTACCAGAAAATAATTTGTGTTTTTGGCACAACTCATCATGGGCTTCTTCTAAGTTCTCCCGTTTCTCGGTAACATAACTTACTCCCCACAAGTAGCAAGGTTCTGTGTTTGTGTAATACCAGAACTCCAGAGAATTCCCAATAAATTATCTTTAGAGGAAAGATAAATTAGAAATTTTGCCCAAAGCACTCTATAGAGACCAAGTCTGATATATCATAGGACCCAAACGGTATTAAAAATACCAGCACATTTCCTTTTTTCTCCCAAAATAAAGAAATAAGTCGAAAGAATTGATACTGTTAGCCAAATGGGGACACACCGATAGGATGGAAAGCAAGAATCTGTATAAAGAAGCGGCCTTTGCTTACTGTGTTTCTCCTTCTTGCACAAAGAAGGACATTTTCTGAACAAAGCTGCACACCTCTGAAAAATAATGGGAACTCCCAGAAAAAGTTTGCATTCTACATATCATTACTGTCCGTTTCATAATATTGTTTCACCAAAACCAAATGAGAAAAATTCCTCTAGAGTTTGTGAAAGGATTTGGCAAGGCTTCTAAGAAAGTCCGTTGTCATGCTAGTGGGCAAACACAAGACAACGGGACAAAGAGGGAACCACGTACCGGCTGCTGTCATGTAATCCCAGCGCTCGACGAGGCACATACTGAAGATGAGGTGATCTGACGTTCGCCCTTGGCCAATGAGTGAAATCTGCCTCTCCAAATTCTGGCAAACAGATGATGTCCAGCCAACGAGAAACCAGAACACTACCAGGAGTATCACCGCCAGCATCCTCATGACTCGTCCACCAGTCATGTATGGAATCCGCTGGGCTGTTCGTGAAAGAAACACCTTCAAAACCCTGGGAGAGCAAGATATCAAAATGTGAAGGCAAACCTAACATCCAGGAAGTAAAACTCTAAAATATCTGACTTTTCTTGGTGAAATCTAAATCTACCCAAACTTACTTAGGCAGAATTTTAACACTAAAAAAAAAAAGTGTCACTTGTTATTTTTTCTGAATTTCTTTCTATTTTATCTTCCAATAGCAGAACAAATATCCTGTGTTAGAGGTCAGTGAGTCAATAGATTTGTGTAGGATGGAATTCTTTTGAGGATGTCTTAAATTTCAAGGAAAATTCTCAGGACCTTAGATCCATAGGCAAACACTGCTCAAACTGGGTTTCTAAGGGATCAAAAGATAGTCCTGAAAGTTGGTAGTTGGGTTTTACATTATACTAAGTCAAAAACTTCCTTAAATGAGTTATTCTTTATAGTAGAATGTTATAAAAGGTACTTTTTGAAAATAATTTTTTGTAGCCTCCCTTTATCATCACTGCCTCATATAATGAAAAATAATTATGAGTACAAAAACAAAACCAATAAGAGGACTATTTAAATACCCCTCAATAAGACTATTGCATCAAAGAAGAAGACTGGGATATGACCTACAAGAACTACATTCACTTTTTTGGTGTATATATGACTCAAATGCATAGCCAGGGTTGAGAACTACTGGATTACATGGTATCTAAGAACTGTTTCATCTCTGAAAATTATGTGAAGACAAAATTCAACCTTACTACAGGGATCTTTCCAGCTATCCTTTCTTTAATATCATCTCCAGAATATTCTTATCTGATTTTAACTCCCCACTCTCATTCTGATATTTTGGGTCACAAAGTTGTGATTTGACACAAACTATCATAATGGTTTATGGTACTATAAGGGTATCCATAATCAATTTCTAAATGAATTCATCTTTTCAACTTTTCTGTTTCCTCTCCCATCTCATTCTTTCAACATATTAAATGAAATGTTCCTATGAATTATCCATAAAAATCATTATAAATCCAGAAATGAAACTTACACACCTGAAATAATCTAGATGGTTTTTACTAT
The DNA here is from genome assembly GCA_006410615.1 of Neotragus moschatus. Lineage (NCBI taxonomy): Eukaryota > Metazoa > Chordata > Mammalia > Artiodactyla > Bovidae > Neotragus > Neotragus moschatus. The sequence goes on along the minus strand of SJYA01002431.1, from coordinate 7,832,995 downwards.
CTTTTCTCTCAATGCAGGGCTTTGATAGCTCTTCCCCCTGATATCCAGTAAAGAAAGTTATTTTCTAGCATGTTCATATTTATCCTCCCCCTGTCCATATTTCTTCGCTTCTCTGGTGGCTCAGACAGTAAAGAGTCTGTCTGCATTGCAGAAGACCTGCGTTTGATCCCTGGGTAGTCGGGAAGATCCACTGGAGAAGGAAATGGCAACCCACTCCAGTATTCTTGCCTGGGGAATTCATGGACAGAGGAGCCTGGTGGGCTATAGCACAGTGGATCACAAAGAATGGGACATGACTGAGCAACTTTCACTTTAACCCATATCTTTAACTCCATTGCCCTTCAGCTAACACACAGTGTGAATTTACTTAATTATGAATAAAATACTTACCCTCAATTTTAATGTGGAACAACATCAGAAAGGTTTTAGTATAAAATAAGAATACAAAAGATTAATTACTCATTTAACTACGGACAGTCCCCAATTTAAAACAGTTCAACTTAGTGATATTTTGATTTTACGATGGCACAAAGTGATAAGCATTCAGGAGAAACTGCACTTCGAACCTGAATTTCTATCTTTTACTGGGCTAATGGTATGTGGTACAAGACTCTTTCCTGATGTGTCAGCTCCCAGACAGCCACGGGATCACAAGGTTAAACAATTGAACCACTTAAAACCATTCTGTACGCATTCAATCATTTTGTTTTTCACTTTTAGTACAGTATTCAATAAATGATATGAGATATTCAACATTTTATTATAAAACAGACCTTGTGTTAGATGATGTGGCCAAAGTGGAGGCTACTGTAAGTGTTTTGAGCGCAGTTAAGGTAGACTGGGCTAAACTATGATGTTAGGTATGTTAGATGTGCTCACAACGATACTCTCAATCTACAATGGATTTATCTGGATATAATCCTCCTGTAAGTCAAGGAAGAGCTGTAGTTCACCAGGTTAGCAGTTATTCTCCATTCCCTGGGTGAAACACACTAGCACTGGTAGCAAACACATTGCCTCCCTCTGCTGCTGCGCTGCTGCTATTAAGTCGCTTCAGTGGTGTTCGACTCTGTGCAACCCCAGAGACGGCAGCCCACCAGGCTCCCCCGTCCCTGGGAGTCTCCAGGCAAAAACACTGGAATGGGTTGCCATTTCCTTCTCCAGTGCATGAAAGTGAAAAGTGAAAGTATAGTCGCTCAGTCGTGTCTGACTCTTAGCGACCCCATGGACTGCAGCCTACCAGGCTCCTCCATCCAGGGGATTTTCCAGGCAAGAGTACTGGAGTGGGGTGCCATTGCCTTCTCCCTGCCTCCCTTTGCTGCTGCTGCTAAATTGCTTCAGTCATGTCTGACTCTCTGCAACCCCATAGACGGCAGCCCACCAGGCTCCTCCATCCCTGGGATTCTCCAGGCAAGAACACTGGAGTGGGTTGCCATTTCCTTCTCCAATGTGTAAAAGTGAAGTCGCTCAGTCGTGTCCAACTCTTAGCGACCCTATGGACTATAGCCCACCAGGCTCCTCTGTCCAGGGGATTTTCCAGGCAAGAGTACTGGAGTAGGGTGCCATTGCAGTCTCCCTGCCTCCCTCTAGTAGGCCTCAAACTCTTCTGCTCCAGATAGTTGAATTGCTGCCTGTTAAGAATCACTTGTACTTGTTCCCAAATTAAACCCACTGTTATCATCCTTTTTTGAAGTATAGTTGATTTGCAATACTAGTCTCAGGTTTGAAACTAACCGTTTCACAGTGATTCAGTATTTTATAGATTTTACTCCATTTACAGTTAGATAAAGAGGGGAGGTGGTAGTTGGTCTGGGCCTTGACGAATATCAATTGACAGAAATGGAAGAAAGTAGAAAAGATATAAGGAGATATTCTAACTGAAGGGAAAAACATAACAAAGTCCAACCAGAGAAATGTTGTCTTTGAGGGACAGTGGGTGGAAATGTTTGGCAAGAGGGGAAGTTTTCTTTAACCCAGAGGAACTCTTAGGGATTTTTCAAGTTACTTTGAGGGGTTTTCACTGGGTTGAGAACCACTGCTTCACAGAAAAATAGTTATGATTTATATTTTCTTTCTATGGCCAAGATGTGGAAAGTCATTAGCTTTTCTGTTACTTGAAGATTTTCACATATTTGCTCAAAGAGAGCAAATAGTGAATTTTTAAAATAACTATCTTTAAAATATACTACTTCTTAAACAGATGAGCTTGTTATTATGAGCAGAGGAAGTCTACATGATCCCAGCACAGTAATCTTTTAGTCAAGAAACCAGCTTCCAAATTATCAGACATTTTCATATTTTCCATGGGTTTTTAACATAAAGTCTGAGAATTCAAGACTGTCAGGTCCCCAAATCTCATTTCCAGAGAGGGAAAAACCAAAGCCAAGCCCTCATGAGCCTCCTGTTATCAATTTTACTGACTTTCAAACACTAGAAAATACAATAACACAACTCTGCACTGCAGTCTCAGCATTTCAGGATATTAGTTTTTGTAAAATGGAATAAGATGCATTTTTCTAGGGTTGCCTTAAAATAAAATGAGAAAATTCTGCTACATCTTAAAAAAAAAAAATGAGCTCTTGTTAGTCTATATAGGTTCACTGCCTAGAAACCAAGTTCTGAAAGTGAAATCCTTAGACATGCACTTATATTGAAATACAGCTATAGAAAAAGTGCAACCATTAAACTTATACAGATTACTTTTCCTACTATTTTTTCATAGATAAATCTTTAAGCTATCATCTGTTGAGAAGGTTTCACTGTTCTCAATGAACACAGTAATATATATGAGGACTATAAAAAATCTCCAGAATTTAATACAAAATGGCATNAATCCTTAGACATGCACTTATATTGAAATACAGCTATAGAAAAAGTGCAACCATTAAACTTATACAGATTACTTTTCCTACTATTTTTTCATAGATAAATCTTTAAGCTATCATCTGTTGAGAAGGTTTCACTGTTCTCAATGAACACAGTAATATATATGAGGACTATAAAAAATCTCCAGAATTTAATACAAAATGGCATATTTAACGTATATATTCAGTTCTCATTAATAGTAGATAAATTCATAAATAAGAATTTATGTACATAATAAATAAATAAATCATGTTGAAACGATAAAAAACTATGGCAATCCAGGAATTGGCTGTCTCTACATGTCTACCTCTACTTTTTTCACTTTCCACACACTTCTTGTCTGAGCTCATAAAATTACTATAAGGGCTTATATTTAGGTTATATGATTATCTTCTTCAAATATCTCATTGCTATTTTTTTTTAATGTGGACAATTTTTGAAGTCTTTATTAAATTTGTTACAATATTGCTTCTATGGTTTTTTTGTTTGTTTGTTTTTTGGCAGCAAGGTACGTGGAATCTTAGCTCCCCCACCAGAGATTCAACCCTTCACTCCCTGCATTGGAAGGTGGAGTCTTAACCACTGGACCACGAAGGAAGACCCTCTAGTTGATTGCTTTCATTATGTAATATTCTCTTGGTTTTCATCATACTCCTCTGTCAGCAACTTTTTAGTTTCCACACAGAGTCCTCTGCTTTAGTCTTCCTTTTAAATAAGACTGCTCCTCAAGGATCTCCTAAATGTTGTCACCTTCTGTTTTTGCTTTACATGTTATACCTGGGAAATTCCAACCACGACTCTGCTCCAGTTATGTAGCGGCTGGTGAGTCCTAAATCTGTAACTTTGCTTTACTGAGATCATTCTCCTGAGCTCAAGATCTGTAGACTCAGTGACCCACTGGACATCAACAGGTCCCAAAATAAAATCATCACTTTCTCAATTCCTATTTCCTGTAACCCACTGCTCATGAGTTACCTGTCTGAATAACCAGTACTAGTTAATTATTCAAAGCAGAAACCTAGGAAGGAACTTTCATACTTTTCCCTCATCTAGGTTCCAAATACCAAATGCATAATTAAGAATATCTAGGTACTTCCCTAGAGGTTCAATGATTAAGAATCCACCAGGCAATGCAGGAGACTTGGGTTCAATCTCTGGCCAGGCAACTAAACCCACATGCCTCAACTCCTCAACCAGGGTGCCACAACCAGAGAGAAGCCTAGTTGTGCACAACCAGTATCCATCGAGTCGGTGATGCCATCCAGCCATCTCATCCTCTGTCTTCCCCTTCTCCTCTTGCCCCTAATCNAAAGGAAAAGGCAATTTGTTTTCAGAAACCATACTGTAGGGAATAGGAAAATGTTCTTCTGGCATTAAGTTTCTTAATCTCTCTCCATTCCCTTTCACTTAAATAGTTCCTCATTTTTCCTGTTGAAAATATACTTGGCTTTCCTGAGCCTAGAGATATTGCCTTTCTAGGTTTCTTAAAACCAACCAACCAGCAAACCTAGCTCAGCAAGTATTCTGTGAGAGGTTCTTTTAGATCTGTCCTGCGTCACTAATGTCCTAAGTCAAACAAACCTGTGGCTACTGAAGGAAACTCCTTTTCGTAAACGGACCTTCTCATTTTTGTCTACTTCAGCTCCGTGTTTCCTTATGATCCCTACTGAGCCAGATAAAATCTGTCCCTTTCTCCTTTCTTTTTCTGAAAAGAAAGAGTTTCAGGTTCAAATAAAGTGCACTGCATGAACAGCCTGCCAGTGAGGTGGGGTGGTGCGACTGTCTGTCCTGGGCACAGGTAACAGTTTCTGTATGGACTTTTAGGCAATAATAGTAAGTCAAAGCTGTTCTGCTTTTCATCACCACCTTATGCTGGTGATTCTAAACAATGTCAGTGATAAAACAACTCCTCCCTGAAGGAGTTGTTCACCTCCTTTCATCTCCCTCCTCTAACTTGCTCCACTTCTGTACTGCACTGGAAAGAACTAAAAGACTTGTCACTTTCCTTTGCACTGGCATGGTAGTCTTTGTCTGCATAGCTCTCAAATGTGGGGAGAGACCCCTAAGGCAAAAGATGGGAAATTTATTAAAAGTGATGAGATCCTTAAGTTCCAGGATAATAGTATCATTTCTAGTGACAGATGAGATCCTAATCCTTTTTCATATTTTCTTCAAGTTTTCAGAGGTACTGGAATTCTATAAACACTACAATGGATCAGTGAGAGATCAGGATATAGAAAAAGAAATGTTCAACAATTTTACTAAGCCCTCAGGGAAATGGCTGAAATAAAACAAGAACTCAGGTCTTTCCTGTTTATCTTATTCTCAAGAGACTAGAATAATCATTTTATTTATCAGTACTGATAATTGCCTTGGAATTTTCAGCATTAGAGAAGTGAGATTTTACTTTTCAAAAATTTTAAATAAAAAAATGAAGTTCTTATGAAAATGAGAATATGGCGTTCAAGGGATGTTATCCCTTAGCTCAGGCTACCTTGATCCCTCAAGCCACCTTGGGTCAGGTCTGCCCAAACCTGGATCCTCAGCTTTCCTTTCAGTCTGTGGCCTTCCCCATATTGCTCCAATGAATTCCCTTTTTGCTTAATTTAGCTATAGTCAGTGTCTGTGGTTTGCAACCAAAACCCCTTACATAACATACTTACATATATTTCTATCATGTTTAAGATGTACAACAACTCTACAGGCGGGCTGAGAAGTGATTTTCAGATGTTAAAGTCATTTATTCTTAGCTGTATAAATAATTAATGGCAGAACTGAAATTCAAATTTGGATTTGTAAAGATTTATGTCTTTGCTCTCGATCATGTTACTATTAATATAAAATCTTTGAAGCCCTTTCTTGAGGACCATGTGTTCCTTGCCTATAAGAGATATCTACCAGAGACATCCCTGCAGCTCCATTCATTATAACCATCTGCCCATTCATGCACTTAACAAATGTGTGAATGCATAGAACCTGGGCAAGATGCAGCACTAAGGATGGGGGACAGAAAGCTGGCTCAGTCAGGCGCTTCCCTCGGGTTGCTCTCATTCTTCTGGGATGCTGACTCTTCAGTTTACAGCCTTAAACAGTATTGGAATCAGTTCCATTTAAACAATATGGAAAAAACAATATAATATAAACCCATTTGGTTCAGACAGGATAAGAATAATTTTAGCTCATTAAATTAGAAGTAGTTTCCACTCGATTTAAGCCTTCAGTAGGTAATCCTTCACTGCAATGCCTTCTAGAGACATAGAGAAAACAGTTTGAATTATAGTCTTTAAAATAAACAAAAGAAGGATGAAGTGATCTAGTTTGCCAAATTCCAGTCATTTGCATACCACTCTCAAGATTCCTGCCTGTATCTGTGTACCAGCTAATATTTTCTTTAAATTTCTTCTATTTAAAATATTTTAAAGAAAATTTTACATTGCCACTTTAAAGGAAGAACTGATAGATAATCCACACATAGAATGTAATGATGAAAATGAATACAGTGAAATAAAGAGAATAGATTTCATCTAGATTGTATTGCAATGGGAGGCTCTAAGCCTGAAGTTTGATCTGCTATTTGTTGTAAAGAAAATTAGCAACTGCTGGGCAGGTGTTAAAGATCTATTATTTCCAAACTAATTTTACTCCTGGAAATAATCAGAAGGATAGAAAGAGAACCTGAATGGAAGGAATTTTCTTGCTTTATGATTTTGTGTTATTTATTGGATTGGCAAAAAGTTTCGTAACATCTTATGGAAAAAATAGAATGAATTTTTTGGCCAACCCAATAGTGTTGTGTTTTTGTCTCATGATCAGCCCCTTGCAGACCATGGTGTCACATGTTTCAGACACTTGAGGACATGCAGTAAGTCAGGGGAATAGGAATGTATTAGATGTGGAGGGAACTGTGGGAAGCTGCTTCCAATTCTGCAGCTGACATTTTCATTCATTCATTTATCAACTACTAAGCATTAAGCACCCACCATGTGTCAGTCATTGTGCTCAGAGCTGGGGATTCAATGTAAGACCCTCACTTCAAGGAGAAGATAATTAGTTAAAAATAAAAAAAATAATTACATAAGCAAACTGTAGCATATAACGGAGGACCCTAAGACTCATAGGGAGAGAGGTCATTCTCAAGAGGCCATCTATTCTTTTGGGAATTCCAGAAATCTTACTGTCCATGACAGGCTGTCAATGTCAATAGACTGTCAATTTCCTTTGGTGAGCATCGGTTGAAAAACAATTATCATATAAGGAATAGAGATTGAAATGGACATGAGAGCAAAGTATCCTGTGATATGGAAATAATAAAGTCAGCACCAGGAAGAACATTAGAGACTCATCTGGTGGTGGTTTAGTCGCTAAGTCATGTCCAACTCTTGCGCCCCCATGGACTGTAGCCTGCCAGGCTCCTCAGTCCATGGGATTCTCCAGGCAAGAATACTGGAGTGGGTTGCTACTTCCTTCTGCAAAAGACTCATCTAATCCTTTCTTTTGTAGGAAATACAGGACTATAATTTCCTAGATGCTAAACTGAGATTTAAACTGGACCTCCTGAAGTTACTATACAACATACATAAGAAAGGAATCTTGAGAGAGTTAAGGATATCTACATTTGTTCCAAAAAGATAATCAGGAGTATTCCTAGTTATTAAAGTAAGTACAAAAAATAATAAGAGAAATGGAGTGGAATGAATTGGCAGAGTGGCACTGACATGAATTCACTACTAGTGAGAAGCTACAGGGCGGCACAGGGAACTCAGCTCAGCGCTCTGTGATGACCTTAGAGGGGTGGGATGGTGGAGGGGAGTGGGGAGGGAGGCTCAAGAGTGAGGGGAGAATACATGTATACCTATAGCTGATTCACGCTGATGTACAGTAGAAACTAGCACAACATTGTAAAGCAATTACACTCCAATTTTAAGTGGGATTCTTGCATAATAGAGAGTATGCAATGATCACATTTTAATAAATGTTGAAGGGGTGGCATTTAAAGACAAATATTTAAAGACATATTTATGTCATCTAAGATAAGCTGTCACATGCATGGGCCATATCAAGATACATTTATTGAGAAATACTTACGGTTAAATTAGCATGAACATATGAATGGCTTACTGTGATTATTAAAGCAGCTTTAAACCTGATCAACGTAAAGGGTTTCTTCTACTGAACTACAGTGTTATCCTGCAGGAGAAACTTCTATTTTACCTCCTGTGTTCTTTGGCACCACTACCATTTGGGAAGTGGAGTCAAGGGAAAGCCCTGGAATCATTTACAGCTATCCTCTTTGTGGACTGGTAATTTATCACCTCTTACTTCCTAATATTTATCATATACACTGAAAAGATTTTTGTTTAAGATGTTTTTGATATGGACCATTCTTAACATCTGTATTGAATTTGCTACAATTTTGCTTCTGTTTTATGTCTTGGTTTTTTGGCCATAATGCATGTGGGATCTTAGCTCCTCCTCCAGGGATCAAACCTGTATCCCCTCTGCGTTGGAAGGCCAAGTCTTAACCGCTTGACTGCCAGGGAAGTCCCTACATTTTTAAAAGCAGGTGATTTTGAAACTAAAATATAAGGGAATTTACCGTGTTCTCCAATTTATAAGGCTGATAAGCACTGGAGAATATTGGATAAGGAAGGAAACTAAGAACACCATTTTCTGGAAATTCACCCAAGGAATAAAAGCAGGATTGCCCTGGGGCTTGGAACTCAGGAATGGAGGACAGCAGCTTTTTGTCTGGTAAGCATATTGCTGAATTCTACTATATAGGATTCTTTGGTAGCTCTGGGCTTGATTATTTCAGCTGTATTGTCTTTCTTCCTGTTCTTAGTGAGTAAATACTATTTCACATTCACTGTGAACTTATTTTTTGTTCAGAATTAACCTTTCCATAACCAATGGCACATTCTACTAAAGCATGTTGCTCAAATTCAATTGTATTAAAGGTTTTCCTAGAGANCTTTGGTAGCTCTGGGCTTGATTATTTCAGCTGTATTGTCTTTCTTCCTGTTCTTAGTGAGTAAATACTATTTCACATTCACTGTGAACTTATTTTTTGTTCAGAATTAACCTTTCCATAACCAATGGCACATTCTACTAAAGCATGTTGCTCAAATTCAATTGTATTAAAGATTTTCCTAGAGAATCCTAAAGATATTGCCTTGAAAATGAAAAACAAATATTATTTTACTACCTAAATTCCTGAAATTTAACCGTTTAAGTGGCTGACTGAGCTTGCAATTATATGCTAAGCAAAACACTTTGATCCTCCCATGGAAATGAGAACTAATAAAATATACCTGTGAAGCTTGAGAGTGACAGTTCCATAAACAGTAGCAAAACCAAGAAGGCGGACCCATCTTAGGAGAATACAGCGAAATGTGCTTGGCTCAAAGTACAAAATAACAACCTGTGGGATGAGAAGAGAGAGAAAGAGACCTTCAGGATCAGCTGATGACCCACAGACTAAAATCAGTATTTCATAATCTGATGTTTAATACATGTGTATTTTGACATGAGCAAATACTGAAGTGAGTAAAACACTAAAATATGATTTTGATCATTCACTGTCCAAATCAAAAAGTCTCCTTATGGCTTTCAAATCAGATTTAAAGTATTTAATTCTAACTTTCAGGTGTTTCTAGCAATTGTCTCTAAATGTCTATTATGTCCAAGCTTCAGTTCAGTTCAATTCAGTCACTCAGTTGTGTCCGATTCTTTGTGACCCCATGAATCGCAGCACACCAGGCCTCCCTGTCCATCACCAACNTGTTCTGAGGTTATATAAGCCTACCTCTCTGTCTTAGGGGAAGCTGAAAATACTCTTAGACTCAGGCATTCCCTCTCTGGGACTCTCCCTGGGTTATACTGTCTCACTGCAAGAAGAAGTAATCAGAGCTGGAAACCTTCCAGGGCAAAGGGTGTGTGATACAGCAGCTTCCGGTGGGGTGCAATGTCAGCAAATTAGTTATGGAGGCTGAAGCTTTCCAGAACTTAGGGACGGATCCCTGCTACTTAGTGCAGGCAAGATAATAGCTTGCAGCTGTTGGGAGAGCCCAGTACATGGAGGGCAGGTTCAGAGGATAAGATGGAAGGAAACACAGCACCTGGTCTTTCCGTTCAGACCCTGGCTCTGCTCCATATGTGTNCTTAGGGACGGATCCCTGCTACTTAGTGCAGGCAAGATAATAGCTTGCAGCTGTTGGGAGAGCCCAGTACATGGAGGGCAGGTTCAGAGGATAAGATGGAAGGAAACACAGCACCTGGTCTTTCCGTTCAGACCCTGGCTCTGCTCCATATGTGTCAGGCAGGTTGGACAGCTCCTTTTACAGTGGGTCCTGTTCTCTCAACACTAAAATGAAAACTAAGATTTCTTCGGTCTCAGTCACAGGATATTAGGACGATTGATGAGGTCGTGTCAGGCATCCTCTCCAACCTGACCTCCCAGAGGTTTAAGCCTGCTTAAGTGTGGAATGTTCATCTCTCTATAAGACAGGAGTTACACCTGAGTCCACAGCCATTTCTGGATGGTTTTCCTCCAGGCTCTATAGATTCACTCAACAAACGTCTTCCCCACCTACTGTCTGCCAGGCAGACTTAAGTGCTGAGTGCGCTGCTGGGGATATACTGACAAAACAGGATTTGGCCTTCCTGCAAATTGTGTTTAATTTAGAGAGGGAGAGAGACCATATATACACACAAGCACAGATAAACAGACAAATGATTTTAAATGATCGTGAAGGAAAACAAACTAGGGTCAGTGACAGAAAATAATGAAAGGAGAGGGTTTTGGTAAGATGGTCAGGAAAGGTAGCTCGAAGAGAGACATCTGAGCAGAGATTCAGAGGATAAGCAGGAATGATGCTGTGCGCCCCCTTGTGGAATCGTGTGGCTGCGCAGGCTCACTGCTAGGAACCCCAGTACTGCCTGGTTTTAACCTCTCTTCAAACCTGTCAATCCTACGGGAAATCAACCCTGAATATTCACTGGAAGGACTGATGCTGAAGCTCCAATACTCCGGTGACCTGATACGAAGAACTGACTCCTTAGAAAAGGCCCTGATGCTGGGAAAGATTGAGGGCAGGAGGAAAAGGGGGTGACAGGGGATGAGGCAGTCGGATAGCATCACTGACTCAATGTGTATGAATCTGAGCAAATTCCGGGTGATGGTGGAGGACAAAGGGGCCTGGCGCGCTGCAGTCCATGGCGTCACTAAGAGTCAGACATGGCTTTGTGACAACAGTAACCTTCTCTCTCCTCGGTTATCCTCTCCCCAAAGCAACCCCAACTTTTTCTGTCTTGAGCTGTGATGAGGGGAANATGGTGGAGGACAAAGGGGCCTGGCGCGCTGCAGTCCATGGCGTCACTAAGAGTCAGACATGGCTTTGTGACAACAGTAACCTTCTCTCTCCTCGGTTATCCTCTCCCCAAAGCAACCCCAACTTTTTCTGTCTTGAGCTGTGATGAGGGGAATTTTTGCTGCCCAGTTTGCCTAGGGCACGTCTGGGTTCCCACTCTTCCCTCTGCCCCTTTCAGGCTTGCTGCTTGTTACCAGAAGTGATTTCCGTAAAGCATGCATCTGTCTCTGTGCATGACAGACTGAAACCCCTGTGTGCTGGATAACGTCAAGTCTTAACGCACGTTTTCCTCCAATGTGAATGTGAACTGATGCCAGACACAGCTGGAGATCTCCAAGCAAACTGTTTTCAGAGGAATAAAATGTCCAAATGATTCCAGAATTAATTTGATCTCACACAGCAACCTCGTTTCTTCTTCCATTCTCCTACCTTGCAGCAGTTTAATTTATATGCCAATAAGCTGCCATGTGCAATAACTTTGCAGTTGTAAGGTCTGTTCATTTATCAGTCACTTCACACAGTTTATACTGCTTCAAGATTTAAAGGCATGCATCTGCTTCAATGTGAGCCTAACTAGTTCTGTGTGTTGACAAAGGAAACATCCAGAAAAAAATCCACCAGCATTTATGCTTTAAAACCGAACAAATAAGTATCTGATCATTTAGTTAAGACTGATCATCTCATATAAATAATTGTATAAAGGTTATTATGTGTGCATTCTACAGTGACTTATAACACTTCTGTCTGATTTTTAGTAAAAGTGATAGGAATCTAATCTATGCTTTCACTGTCCTCCCCCTCCTTTTTTTTCTGGCCAAAAGGCATGGGGTGATCCCCAGGTGTTTTGAAAAAGTCAAAGCAGATCATCAAATTAAGAGCAAATAGCCTCTAAAACCCAAAGAAGGTCCCACACCAATATTTCCTTTCATATTTATTTGCAGTACATAGGGAACACAATTTTATCAAATACAGGTTTTCAAAGAAATATCCAGCTCTCAGTAAATCAGATGCAATTAAAGTTATGATTCCTGCAGACCACAAGCTCAGTCATTCCCCCAGGTAAAGGGCAAGAATCCAGGCACATGTCTCTCGCACATCTTCCTCTGAGAAAACAATACTAATCCTCCTGAGATTAATATGGAGCTAAAAGAAAATTCAGATGTCTGATCTCAGAAAAATGGATTCATTCTGCTTTAAAAAAAAATTTGGGTAATTGGAAGCTCAAATCAAATCAAGTGCAGGCAACCAGCCTACTGGCTTTGAAGGCTTCCCACTGAACTAGGAAACCGCTCAGTCTCCTGCCAGCAAAGCCCTCCATAACTCAGCCCCTGCTGCCTCCTGAGCTCATCTCCTGAGCTCTGCCCCTACTTCCTGTGTTCAGGCCACTCTGGGCTTCTTTTTGATCCTCAAACATGTCAAACCCTGTTCCTGCCTCCAGGTCCTCTCATTCCCTGGGGTGCTGTGGCTGTTCACTAAAAGGATCCCTTCTCTTCATCTGAGTCTCACCTCACATGCCACCTCCCAGAGTGATCGTCTCATGTTCTCTATTTCATACTCTCCACAGCATTCATCATTCCCCCAAATCCTCATTTATTTATTAGTCAGTCTTATTTCCTATCTCCTGAACTAGTTAATAAGCTTCTTGAGAACAGGGTCCAGTCTCTTGTTAATTGCTACATCCTCAAAAGCAGAGAGAGGACTAATTCACACCAAAGGAAAGACACAAGAGGAAGAAACAAACAAATGTGATCTTCAGAGAAGAGGTGGCAACATCCCAGGCTCTTGAATGGCTGAAGTTTGACATTCAACCTCTTTTTTTTTAAAGGTGGACAATTTTTAAAAAATCTTTATTGAATTTGTTTCAGTACTGCTTCCGTGTTTTGCTTTGGCCATGAGGCATGTGAGATTTTAGCTCCCTGACCAGGGATCAAATCCATACCCCTGAATGGGAAGGCGAAGTCTCAACCGCTGGACCACCAGGAAAGTCCTGATAGATCACCCTCTAAAGGGTGGGGCAAAGCATTCATTAAGGAGACTGTCAAGATGGACTGGAGCTTCTTGGTGCAGAAGGGCAGATCCCACTGTATTTCAGGGCAGGTAAACAGTCCTTTCACTGAATCATAAATGAACCTCTTCCAGACTCTTGAATTGCAAGTTCTCATTTGTAAAATAAAAGTCTTCCACAATTTTAATAACATCAAAAAACTTTCAGGAAAAGATGAAGGAAAAGAAATGAAACCTAATCAGTTTTATCAGCTTGTTGCTGAGTCCATTTTCAGGCTACAATGAAAATAATTCCATAAAATTCAGATGCTTCTGCTCTTCCCACTTACCCAAATTCCTGAGAGTTCAACTCTGTGTTCCTCCAAACCTGAAATACCTCAGTCACCCCTGAGGGCTTCCTTAGGCCCCAAGAGGAAGGTCATCCCCAGACCCTGAAGGCTTCCGGGGTCCCTAAAGCCCTGGAGCAAATGTTTGGCTGCTCTCCAGTCTGCATGCCAGGAGGTAATGCCTTTTGACACAAATCTGACAGTTCTGCAATGCGGTGCCTGATGACATTCCAACATCTTATAAGTACTGACTGTACTAAAGCAAGGCAACCCTATTTACCTCCCCCACAATCCCAAATTCAAAAATGGTTCACTGCCCAGGTGACAGATCATAGGAGGGTTATTAGTCACATGTAATAAAATTCTTCTTCTGCTAAACTGCAACCTAAAACCTCGACACAGAGAGTCCAGGTTTACAAATATTAGTCAGATCGCTGGCCTTCAAGCTGGTGCCAATATTGTGTAAACATCTGTAATTTTACTGTCAATACATGACACGTAAATTCTCGTTTCACAGATTCTCGACCTCTGGTGCACAGTAGAATCATCTGGAGAGTGTTTAAAATGCTGCTGCTCAGGCCCAACCTTACGCCACAATTAAAGATCCTGCAGGCCGCGACTAAGACCCAGGGCAGTCAAATAAACGTATTTATATTTTAATTACTCACATCTAGATTCCACCCAAAGAGATACTTAATGGAATTGGCAATATTGGCCNGGTGCAGAAGGGCAGATCCCACTGTATTTCAGGGCAGGTAAACAGTCCTTTCACTGAATCATAAATGAACCTCTTCCAGACTCTTGAATTGCAAGTTCTCATTTGTAAAATAAAAGTCTTCCACAATTTTAATAACATCAAAAAACTTTCAGGAAAAGATGAAGGAAAAGAAATGAAACCTAATCAGTTTTATCAGCTTGTTGCTGAGTCCATTTTCAGGCTACAATGAAAATAATTCCATAAAATTCAGATGCTTCTGCTCTTCCCACTTACCCAAATTCCTGAGAGTTCAACTCTGTGTTCCTCCAAACCTGAAATACCTCAGTCACCCCTGAGGGCTTCCTTAGGCCCCAAGAGGAAGGTCATCCCCAGACCCTGAAGGCTTCCGGGGTCCCTAAAGCTCTGGAGCAAATGTTTGGCTGCTCTCCAGTCTGCATGCCAGGAGGTAATGCCTTTTGACACAAATCTGACAGTTCTGCAATGCGGTGCCTGATGACATTCCAACATCTTATAAGTACTGACTGTACTAAAGCAAGGCAACCCTATTTACCTCCCCCACAATCCCAAATTCAAAAATGGTTCACTGCCCAGGTGACAGATCGTAGGAGGGTTATTAGTCACATGTAATAAAATTCTTCTTCTGCTAAACTGCAACCTAAAACCTCGACACAGAGAGTCCAGGTTTACAAATATTAGTCAGATCGCTGGCCTTCAAGCTGGTGCCAATATTGTGTAAACATCTGTAGTTTTACTGTCAATACATGACACGTAAATTCTCGTTTCACAGATTCTCGACCTCTGGTGCACAGTAGAATCATCTGGAGAGTGTTTAAAATGCTGCTGCTCAGGCCCAACCTTACGCCACAATTAAAGATCCTGCAGGCCGCGACTAAGACCCAGGGCAGTCAAATAAACGTATTTATATTTTAATTACTCACATCTAGATTCCACCCAAAGAGATACTTAATGGAATTGGCAATATTGGCCAATCCCAACAGTCTAATATTTCTAATCTGTCTACAAACTAATACTCAAATACTTCTCTGATAATATTACCTCCTGTTTCAGAAACATAGTTAGAACTTCCCTTTCATCAAATTGCAAGTTCTCTCTAAGATGTCCTGCTGCTGCTGCTGCTAAGTCGCTTCAGTCACGACCAACCCTGTGTGACCCCATAGATGGCAGCCCACCAGGTTCCCTCGTCCCTGGGATTCTCCAGGCAAGAACACTGGAGTGGGTTGCCATTTCCTTCTCCAATGCATGAAAGT
>SJYA01002431.1:7781588-7817333 GCA_006410615.1 Neotragus moschatus | reverse complement strand
AAAAGTGAAAGTGAAGTCGCTCAGTCATGTCCAACTCTTAGCAACCCCATGGACTGCAACCTACCAGGCTCCTCCATCCGTGGGATTCTCCAGGCAAGAGTAATACTGACTGTTAATAGTTTTTGCTATGTTTATGTTAATAAAAACTTTGTTTTTATTCTTCATACCTTGCTCTGTGATCAAATGCATCTGTAAATGCTGACTTAAGCCTTTAAATATCAATATGCATTTAAAGTCACTAGGAAGGGACTGACATTCAGCATGCAACACTTTCCAACTTTATTTCATCATGCAACACTTATTCAAAGGGCATTCCCTTTGAATATACAATAAACAAGTAACTACAAAATCATTCCATATACTTTTTTGTAAATAAAGAAGAAAGCAGTCAAAAGTCATCTATATCATCAACTCTGACTAAATAATCTCAAGCTGCCCAAACTGTCACAAAAATATGTTTTCACAGCCTTGAAATTCAAATTATTGCTTAGATTACAGACGATTACTTCACTAGTCTAAATGGTTACTGCTGCTTAAATAATTTCCCAATTCAGATGCTGAAAAGTCCATGACAGAAAGGTTTCTTAAAGCCAGCTGCCTGCATTAGACAGTGCAGGAGCCTCTGTCAGTGAAGGAGCGGTTTTTCCGCTCCAGGTTTATCCATCCAACAAATCTAGTCTGTTTCCTGAGACCTGCTCTGTCTTCAAAAGGTCTCTTGAGAGGTTGAAAAACAATAGCCCCTACCCAAACTACCCTTCAGAGTACCTTTAGTCAGTAAACTCTAAAACAACCAAAAGAACAACTCTTTCAGAAAACACCTTAAGAAGATCTTCTTGTGGGAGTGACATTTACAAACAGCAGCAAGGGGCTTATCTGAGCAAAGAGAAAAACTTGAATAGAATGGCACTGGGTTATAGACAAGGAAGAGGGATTGAGTGAGTAATGCTGAAGTCAGACCCCAGGGGACAAAAGCAGAGACCTGCCATTGTATTCAAGTAGGCCCCACACTAGGGGACCTCTCAAAGTCCAGCTTTACAGTGAGGCCTCAACAAAGGCACCTCTGATTCAACAATGAACACACCCCAAACTTCTCTCTTTGTAAAAGGGTTGTAAGTCAGTAAGCTTTTTCAAAAATATACTAGGAATATGGTTTTCTCTTCAGTTGCAATTCTGTATGTGATGGTTTTTGCTGTTATTTCACTCTTGGTAAATGCTAATTTTTACTCAAATCTAAAAAATCACTTTCAAATATTTTTCAAAAAAACAAAAAGAGAAATTAAGGAAAACAAATCTTCTAAAGACAAATTTAGTATATTGGGTAATGAATATTTCGTATCAAAACAGAAAAAGCTAATATTTTAATTGATTGGGTAGGTTGAATCATTTATCATGTTATAAGGTCATTAAGAAAAGTACATTACGATGAATTTCATTTTCATCCTTTCATGTGAAATGTCTCAGTCTGTTGCCTTTATCTCTTCTGTGTATTAAAAGTTCAAAGACCCTCGGCCATATGCAGATAAAGTGAAAATGAAAGTCGCTCAGTCATGTCTGACTTGCGATCCCATGGACTATACATATATGAAATTCTCTAGAACAGAGTATTGGAGTGAGTAGCCCGTCCCTTCTCCAGGGAATCGTCCCATTCCAGGGATCAAATCCAGGTCTCTTACATTGCAGGCAGCTTCTTCACCAGCTGAGCCATTAGGGAAGCTCAAGAATACTGGAGTGGGTAGTCTATCCCTTTTCAGTGGATCTTCCTGACCCAGGAATTCAACCGGGGTCTCCTGCACTGCAGGCAGATTCTTTACCAACTGAGCTATCAGATAAAGCCCAGTCCAAAAGTCTGTAGTGTTCTGGGTTAGGGCAGCAGTCCCCAGCCTTTTTGGTACCAGGGACCAGTATTGCAGAAGACAATTTCTCCATGAACCAGGGGGTGGAGGATGGCTTTCCAGATTATTCAAGCACACTACACTTACTGTGCACTTTATTTCTATTATTCTATCAGCTCCACTTCAGATCATCAGGCATTAATTAGATGTTGGAGATTCTNAGGGCAGCAGTCCCCAGCCTTTTTGGTACCAGGGACCAGTATTGCAGAAGACAATTTCTCCATGAACCAGGGGGTGGAGGATGGCTTTCCAGATTATTCAAGCACACTACACTTACTGTGCACTTTATTTCTATTATTCTATCAGCTCCACTTCAGATCATCAGGCATTAATTAGATGTTGGAGATTCTCGATCCCTGGATTTGAGCACTGAGAAAGAACTTTAAGAGAGTCCAAATATGAAACCATTTTTCTTTTCAAGGTAGTATTTAATCTGAGACCAAAGGATGAAAAAGGAGTGGGCTAGAAAGAGTAACTCTTTTTGTTGCTTATGACACACTCTTGGGAGACAATAAGAGATTTGTTTTAATAGTTATATGTCCGAAACCACCTGTGACAGAATAAACAGTGCCACTGAAGAAGCTAGAGGTGGTAGAGGAAAGTCTGTAAGCAAGGGACAGTATTTTATGGAAGGAATTCACCACTGTCTCTTCTATTTGAAGTGTTTTGATTCAATGATGCTTTTCGTAGCACTAATTGTGATGATAAATATAGGAAACCACACACATGTCTAAAGTATAGGGATCTGTTAAATGCATTTTGGTCCCTTCACATAATGGAAATCTAGTTATCAAATAGAAATTTTTTCAGTCATAGAAAGAACAAAAATACATTCAGGAAGACATGATAATAATGAAACTATCAACATCCTATTCTTATTGTAGAATTATGGGTAACTTTTATTATCTTTATACTTTGATTACTAACTTTAAAAAAAACTTTTGTAATAAAAGCATTCTAATTACATTTAAAATTTACAGAATAAACCTGAGTACTTTTAGGAATGTAGGGAGAATCTAGGTGGGTTACTTGTGCTGTGTGTTTAGTTGCTTCAGTTGTGTCTCTTTGTGACCCCATAGACTGCCAGGTTCTTTTGTCCATAGAATTTCCCAGACGAGAATACTGGAGTGGGTTGGCATTTCCTTCTCCAAGGTATCTTCCCAACCCAGGGATCAAATCCAGGTCTCCCGCATTGCAGGTGTTACCATCTGAGACACCAGGGAAGGTGGGTTATAGTGAGTGATAAATGACAATTTATCTCAATTTTTGGAACATTTTTTCCTTTAAAAATTTTTTATGATTATTATTTTTAATTGGAGGATAATTGCTTTAAAATGTTGTGTTGGCTTCCGCCATACAACATCATACATCGGTCGTCACTATATATACGTATATGTTCCCCCCCTCTTGTGCCTCCATCCCATCCCACCACCCATCCTGCTCTTTTAGGTCATTACCAAGTGCCAGGCTGGGCTGTGAAATGTATATTTATTCAGAGAGAGATATTAGTCAATGTTCAACAAGGCTAAGCTACAGAAAGAAATGAATTCAGAAACTCCAGTTACTTTAAAAAAATCTATTCTCACTCTTACAAAGTCCCGTTTGTCTCAGGTAGTCCTCCTCTATCCTGCAGCCTCTCCATGTAGAAAACATGTCCTCAAGGTATCACAGCAGAGGAAGAGAAAGACAAAGGAGACACACTGGCTCCATCAATTTAAAAAATCACTGTGAATTTTTACAATTTCATTGTCCAGTCTACTCATGTGACTCAAACTTACTGCAAAGGAGAATGGGGAAGTGTGAAGAAACATGCGGCTATTTGGTGAATGATAAAGTCTCTATTACAAGAGTATATGAGGTCTTCCCTGTGGCTCAGTCAGTGAAGAGTCTGTCTGCAATGCAGGAGACCTGGGTTCAATCCCTGGGTCAGGAAGATCCCCTGGGGAAGGAAATGGCAACCCACTCCAGTATTCTTGCCATGGAGAATTCCATGGATAGAGGAGCCTGGTGGGCTAAAGTCCAGGGGTTCACAAAGAATCAGACATGGCTGAGTGACTAAGGCACATACAAGGGTATAAAGAGAAATAAAATACAACTGGTTGTCATGATCAGTTTTCATACACACACACAAATACATCCATGTGTGAGTGCTAAGTCACTTCAGTTGTGCCAAGCTCTTTGCAACCCTCTAAACTGTAGCCCTCCAGGCTCCTCTGTCCATGGGATGTTCCAGGCAAGAATACTGGAGCGGGTTGCCATGCCCTCCTCCAGGGAATCTTCCTGACCCAGGGATCGAACCTGCATCTCTTAAGTCTCCCGAATTGGCAGGCAGGCTGTTTACCACTAATGCCACTTGAGAAGCCCCAACGTACATATCCACATTGAAAATATACCTTGAATCTCACAAAGCTCAATTCTCCTTGCTTTTCTTTGGTTTCCAGAGTTTCTAAGATGAAAATGTATCTATTTTCTTTTCCAAATTGGTGAACATTATAGTGTACCCCCNGAGTACTTTTAGGAATGTAGGGAGAATCTAGGTGGGTTACTTGTGCTGTGTGTTTAGTTGCTTCAGTTGTGTCTCTTTGTGACCCCATAGACTGCCAGGCTCTTTTGTCCATAGAATTTCCCAGACAAGAATACTGGAGTGGGTTGGCATTTCCTTCTCCAAGGTATCTTCCCAACCCAGGGATCAAATCCAGGTCTCCCGCATTGCAGGTGTTACCATCTGAGACACCAGGGAAGGTGGGTTATAGTGAGTGATAAATGACAATTTATCTCAATTTTTGGAACATTTTTTCCTTTAAAAATTTTTTATGATTATTATTTTTAATTGGAGGATAATTGCTTTAAAATGTTGTGTTGGCTTCCGCCATACAACATCATACATCGGTCGTCACTATATATACGTATATGTTCCCCCCCTCTTGTGCCTCCATCCCATCCCACCACCCATCCTGCTCTTTTAGGTCATTACCAAGTGCCAGGCTGGGCTGTGAAATGTATATTTATTCAGAGAGAGATATTAGTCAATGTTCAACAAGGCTAAGCTACAGAAAGAAATGAATTCAGAAACTCCAGTTACTTTAAAAAAATCTATTCTCACTCTTACAAAGTCCCGTTTGTCTCAGGCAGTCCTCCTCTATCCTGCAGCCACTCCATGTAGAAAACATGTCCTCAAGGTATCACAGCAGAGGAAGAGAAAGACAAAGGAGACACACTGGCTCCATCAATTTAAAAAATCACTGTGAATTTTTACAATTTCATTGTCCAGTCTACTCATGTGACTCAAACTTACTGCAAAGGAGAATGGGGAAGTGTGAAGAAACATGCGGCTATTTGGTGAATGATGAAGTCTCTATTACAAGAGTATATGAGGTCTTCCCTGTGGCTCAGTCAGTGAAGAGTCTGTCTGCAATGCAGGAGACCTGGGTTCAATCCCTGGGTCAGGAAGATCCCCTGGGGAAGGAAATGGCAACCCACTCCAGTATTCTTGCCATGGAGAATTCCATGGATAGAGGAGCCTGGTGGGCTAAAGTCCAGGGGTTCACAAAGAATCAGACATGGCTGAGTGACTAAGGCACATACAAGGGTATAAAGAGAAATAAAATACAACTGGTTGTCATGATCAGTTTTCATACACACACACAAATACATCCATGTGTGAGTGCTAAGTCACTTCAGTTGTGCCAAGCTCTTTGCAACCCTCTAAACTGTAGCCCTCCAGGCTCCTCTGTCCATGGGATGTTCCAGGCAAGAATACTGGAGCGGGTTGCCATGCCCTCCTCCAGGGAATCTTCCTGACCCAGGGATCGAACCTGCATCTCTTAAGTCTCCCGAATTGGCAGGCAGGCTGTTTACCACTAATGCCACTTGAGAAGCCCCAACGTACATATCCACATTGAAAATATACCTTGAATCTCACAAAGCTCAATTCTCCTTGCTTTTCTTTGGTTTCCAGAGTTTCTAAGATGAAAATGTATCTATTTTCTTTTCCAAATTGGTGAACATTATAGTGTACCCCCGACAGATTTTTCACTAGGCACATCCTTAAGCAAGTCTACTTACAAGCAAGTGTCTTTCTCTAAAGTATATATTTAGAAAAGGTATTTGGGGTCTGTACATCATATATGGGCTTCCCAGGTGGCCCTAGTGGTAAAGAACCTGCCAATACAGGAGACATAAGAGACTCCGGTTTGATCCTTGATCCAGAAGGTCCCCTGGTGCAGGGCACGGCAACCCACTCCAGTATTCTTGCCTGGCTACAGTCCATGGGGTTGCAAAGAGTTGGACACGACTGAAGCAACTTAGCACACACGCATGCACATCATATATAATTTACATGTATATTTGCAAAAATGTGTGTATTTTAAAAATTTGTATAAATGCTGACAATTTGCATTCTAAAGTGGCTGTGTATACAAATGCAGCAAGTGAGAAGTTCGGTTTGGTTTCCACATATCCCCACAGCGGATGGATGTGACATGGTATCTCTACCGGCATTTGCATTTCCTGAATTGCCCCTGAGGTTAGACATCGCTTTACATGTATATTGCCCAACTGGGTTTCCTCATCTATAAACTTTCTTTGGATTTACTTTATCTTGTCTCTATGTATTTCTTCACACAGAAGTTCTGAATTTTGATGATAAAAAAGTCTGCTTTAATGGTTTTTCCTTTTTGTATATTAGTCAATAAATCTATTCAAGGTCACAAAGATAGTCTTCTATAGTTTCTCCTACCAGCCTAATTTTTAAACTTTTCATATTTTTATCTCCAATTTACCTGGATATTGTGTGTGTGTGTGTCTGTGGTGTGAGGTAAGGATCTGATCTCATTTTCTCTACATAGAAGTCCTTGTCTCAACAGCATGTACTGAAGACTCCTCTTTCCACTATTTTTAAATGCTGCTTTGATTGCATACAGAATTCAGGTGAGGGGAGGTGAAGAAAGAGAAGGTGACTGAAGAATGCAGTTCAAAGAAGTCTCCCCCTGGGAACTGAAGTCTAAGTTGAAGACAGGCGGAAGGATAATGAAAACTTAAACAGGTGAAGAGAAGAGGGGGCAGGTAGAGATGAGAAGTAGGGAGTTACCAGGGATGGATAATTATTTGAAGTAGCACTGCAGCCTGTAACTGTTATATTCTTTAAAAATGCAGGACCTCATCAGTATTCCATAGTATCTATGAACTGTCTGCAAATAGCTTCTCAAAATACGTCCTCTTAATATTTTTGAAATTCCTACCATCACCCTACACAATATGGAACCTTATCACTGCCAATTACATAGTGACTGAAGGAAAATTAGAAGTGTGGAATGTGAACGGAAATATAGGCTAAGGCTGAATGTATACTATGATAACCACCAGTTGCAAAAAGTCAGTCCTACCCCTAATCCAGATAAAATTTCCAGTTTAAAATGAGAAGCTTCCTTAAACAAACTTCTTGAGCAACTCTCCCAGTTTGAGATAACTCTAATCCCAAGACAGGCACAAATTTCAGTAGGTATTTATACCATTTTGAAAAAATTCACTTGGAAGAAAAATTTTTCTTTGTTTCATTATAGCTAGGATATCAGGCCAACAAAAGTTCCTGTCTTCTTTTCTCCTCTGACTTCCAATAAATTTTAAGCATTTTGTTCTACATAGAAATTAGCAATTTGTGGCAACATTATCTTTCCTTAAAAAAAAAAAAAAAACTCATAGCAAAGGGAACAAAGCTTAGAGTAAAACTACAGTTTTTTCCCTCCCAGATTTAGTACACTATACTTACTGTGCCTACACTATAGCTTAAAATAACTTCCAAAGGTTTCTGAGCCATTGAAATGAGTGCACCCTAAAAGGAACTGAGCTATCAACAGAAAAGTCTTATTAGAAAATCCATCTTAGGCGAGTCCCTCTTTGTTGTTTAGTTCACTAAGTTGTATCCAACTCTTGTGAGCCCACAGACAGTAGAGCCAGGCTCCTCTATCCATGGGACTTCCCAGGCAAGAACACTGGAAAGGGTTGCCATTTCCTTCTCTAGGGGATCTTCCCAACTTAGGGATTGAATCTCCTGCCTTGGCATGTGGATTCTTTACCCCTGAGCCACCAGGGAAGCCCAAATCCCTCTTTTAGTTACCTAATAGACTCATGGATTAAATAAGGACTTTTTTTTGCTGTCTGAATCACATCTCTTACATAATTACTTTCTTTCCAGGCAAGTGAAAGAAACAAGAAGGAAGAGCTATATAAAGATTACAATTAATAGTGACAGGCAGTCTTTCACCAGGTGAAGTCCGTTTTGTGAGTTACATAATCGGTACCTCAGCAACCTTAGTTCTCTCTCCAAAAGTCATGCAGAGTTAGGCAGAGTCAGAGATAAAAGTGCTTTCACTTATTTTTATAAAGATAATATATATATGCATTAAAAAGCAAAATATGAATCAGCAACTAAAAGAAGATAAAAAACATGCATGGCAGAGATGAGATCTCACAACAGGCAGATTTGCTTCTTCAGTTGAGCACACAACTGCTTAGATGGAAGACTATTTCCCAGACTTCCTTGAAGCTAAGGGTGACCACTGTCAGCTACAAATTGGCACTTGCCATCTACCTCTACAAGGATTCAGTCATGTGCTGCTGTATACGAATAGAACCTAAAAGAAGTTCAGGGTGGAGAGCAGAAGTGAGGCACTCTGTGCTCAGGGAAAAACTGGCAGAACAGGTCTTTAGACAGACATTTTCAGGAGCCGATTTTATGAGCCCAATTCTTGTATCTCCTCATACCTAGAAAAGCACTAAAATCCTTCATAGTAACAACTGTTCCTTGTGACCAGCAGAAACCTTCTGCAAAAATATGTGCTTGATTTGCATGCACTCCCCTTCATGAAAATCACACATATGCTGACCTTCCCCCCTCTATTCTTTGCAACAGTTTCTCAGAGCTATCTGAGGTGCTGTCTCCTGGGCTATAGTCCTCATTCTGCCCCAAATAAAATTTGACCCACAACTCTCAGGTGCATTTTTTAAAAGTCAACACCATATCATTAAATTCTGATGAATTACATTAAATGGAAGAGAGCTACAGTATTCCCTCCTCTGTCCCCATTCTTCTTGCCTGCTTCCTTGGAAAAGATGTAATGGTTGGAAGAAATAGAGGGGATAAATCAACCAGGATCCCTGTAATTGTGAAATGCAACTTAGCTTTGAATGAGTCACTTCCATACCTCTCCTTACGAGAGAAAGAAATTAGAGCTTTCTAAAGGTTCTCGTCTTACACATGTTCCTTGAGTACTTGCAGCTAGACCTGACTCTGGCACCTATCTAATCCTAATAGCACCATGTTTTTTATACTTACCTTTAGAGTTTTCACATATTCACAGTTATGTACTACCTCTTTAAATTTTTATTTTTAGTTTAGTTTATTTTACATTGAGAACTCATGTGGCATATGGGAAGCTTCCTTATTTTAATTAATTTAAATATTTATTCTTTTGAATTGGAGTTTAAGTAGGTGTCAAAAGAAGCCTGTTTTTCCTTTTTGTCAAAACTTTCAGCAAAATCAAACATTGTACTGAGAGCCAAGCAGTAACTTATCCTGTATGAGTAAAATGGATTGGGTGAGACTGTGCAAAATGAGAAAACATGCAGTCTCCTAGTTGGGATCCACTGTGCAAGTCCAACAGATGGTGGGTGTTGAGGAAGTAAAAGCCCAGTGTTTACAATCAAGGAGGTAAATGGTCTTTTAATTTTCAAATGATGTTGGAAAGAAATTATGGAAAAATAAATTAATCCCTATGCAGAAAGCAAACATATGTGTCACTCAGTCATGTCAGACTCTTNGGGATCCACTGTGCAAGTCCAACAGATGGTGGGTGTTGAGGAAGTAAAAGCCCAGTGTTTACAATCAAGGAGGTAAATGGTCTTTTAATTTTCAAATGATGTTGGAAAGAAATTATGGAAAAATAAATTAATCCCTATGCAGAAAGCAAACATATGTGTCACTCAGTCATGTCAGACTCTTTGTGACCCCCATGGACTGTTGCCCTACAGGCTCCTCTATCCATGGAATTTTCAAGGGAAGAATACTGGAGTGGGTTGCCATTCCCTTCTCCAAGGGATCCTCGCAACCCAGGAACTGAACCTGGGTTTCCTGCATTGTAGACGGATTCTTTACCATCTAAGCTACCAGGGAAGCCCCAATCCCCATTTAAAATAGGGTAAAAGAAAGGACTGCTAAAATACCAGAAGGCACTAGCCTAACATGAAACATTAATGTACACATATTCACTTCATTTACTATGAAATTTCTCCCTTTTTGAAAGTAGGTATGAACAAAATGTTCACATTTATCTGAAAACAAAATCAACTGGGAAACTGAAGTATCTTTTTTTTAATTTTGCTTTCCTAGAAATTCATATTTATTGTATTTTACCAAGAATTTGTTTATCACAAATTAGAATAAACAAAAGGAACAAGTACAAACGAATCTATTCCTTTACCATACACCATTTGAAAAACCCTCCTCTAGGCCAAATGGTTACAAAATGTGGCTCAAGGACCAGGAACCAGCAGCATCAGCTCCCTTTGAAACTTATCTGCAATGCAAATTCTCTGACCCAACCCCATATTTAGGGAATCAGAAACTCAAAATGGGGGATTTAAGGCCTCTGAGGTGATTCTGATGCTTGCGAGGTTGGAGAACCACTGTTTTAGGATATGTTACACTGTTAACTGGGGTTTCCCAAGTGGCTGAATAGTAAAGAATCCGCCTGCCAATGTAGGAGACACAGGAGACACGGGTTCGATCCTTAGGTTGGGAAGATTCCCTGTGGGGAGAAAAGGCAACTCACTCCAATATTCTTGCCTGGAAAAATCCCATGGACATAGAAGCTTGGCGGGTTACAGTCCATACGGTCAAACAGGACTGAGCACACACAGACTGTCAAATAACACATATCTTATAATATGTGTCAGGCACTGTTTTAAGCATTCTGCATGGACAAAAGCATCCAAATATACTTTCATTATTCTTGTTTTACAGATGAGGCAATGGAGGTCCAGAGAGGTTATATTGATCACCTAAGGTCACACAAGGAATAACAAGCAGAGATAAGAAAGCCTTCCTCAGTGATCAGTGCAAAGAAATAGAGGCAAACAATAGAATGTGAAAGACTAGAGATCTCTACAAGAAAATGAGAGATACTAAGGGAACATTTCATGCAAAGATGGGCTCAATAAAGGACAGAAATGGTATGGACCTAACAGAAGCAGAAGATATTAAGAAGAGGTGGCAAGAATACACAGAAGAACAAAAAAGATCTTCATGACCTAGATAATCATGATGGTGTGATCTCTCACTTAGAGCCAGACATCCTGGAATGTGAAGTCAAGTGGGCCTTAGAAAGCATCACTACGAATAAACCTAGTGGAGGTGATGGAATTCCAGTTGAGCTATATCAAATCCTAAAAGATGATGCTGTGAAAGTGCCAGCAAATGTGGAAAACTCAGCAGTGGCCACAGGACTAGAAAAGGTGAGTTTTCGTTCCCATCCCAAAGAAGGGCAAGGCCAAAGAATGCTCAAACTACCCCACAATTACACTCATCAGACACACTAGTAAAGTAATGCTCAAAATTTTCCAATCAAGGTTTTCCAAACAATATATGAACCATGAACTTCCAGATGGTCAAGCCAGATTTAGAAAAGGCAGAGGAACCAGAGATCAAATTGCCAACATCCGTTGGGTCATCAAAAAAGCAAGAGGGTTCCAGAAAAACATCTACTTTTGTTTTATTGACTATGCCAAAGCCTTTGACTGTGTAGATCACAACAAAGTGTGGAAACTTCTTCAAGAGATGGGAATACCAGACCACCTGAACTGCCTCCTGAGAAATCTATATGTGGGTCAAGAAGCAACAGTTAGAACTGGACATGGAACAACAGACTGTTTCCAAATAGGGAAAGANTTTTATTGACTATGCCAAAGCCTTTGACTGTGTAGATCACAACAAAGTGTGGAAACTTCTTCAAGAGATGGGAATACCAGACCACCTGAACTGCCTCCTGAGAAATCTATATGTGGGTCAAGAAGCAACAGTTAGAACTGGACATGGAACAACAGACTGTTTCCAAATAGGGAAAGAAGTACATGAAGGCTGTATATAGTCACCCTGCTTATTTAACTTATATGCAGAGTACATCATGAGAAATGCTGAACTGGAAGAAGTACAAGCTGGAATCAAGATTGCCAGGAGAAATATCAATAATCTCAGATATGCAGATGANCATTTCCTTCTCCAGGAGATCTTCCCATCCCAGGTATTGAACCCATGTCTCCTGCACTGGCAGGGGGATTCTTTACTGCTGAGCCAGCAGGGAAGCCTAGATACTAATACACTAATGCTTTTATGCTAAATGCATTAACAGTATTAAAGTATAAGAGAGATAATCTCCTTCCTCCCTCCTCTTTCCCTTTTCTCCTCCCTGACATTCAGCACTCTGAATGCAGGACTCTGTTTCTTGACCTTTGTTCCATGTCATCATAATGAGGCTTTTTCTAGAACTGAATCATGAATTTATTTTTCTCAAATACAAAGGGACAGAAATAATTATATTTTCCTAAGGAAAACTGAGAAGACACCTAATGGTAAATAAATATGCCATTTCATAAAAGCTAGGATTTCCAAGGTGAAACTAATGCCATTTAAACATTACCTAAAACTTGCATAATTTGCCCATGTTCCACATTCAACTTTTATCTTCAACATTCTATTAAAGCAAGACAGAAGAAGGTGGAATAAAATGGCAAGAGGTCGACCAAGTGAAGGGGAAAAAATTTCAGCACTACTCAACATTTTTAAGAGCTGGCCAAAATCCTGGGTTACTAAGTGTTTAATCCATTTTTGCAGCTTAAAATATTTAATTAAAACTCTATCTGAGTTCATGTGACAGATAATTCAGTTTTAGTCCTGAAGATCTGTACTATCTGTCCACATAGATTAGAATAACTAGACAATGGTCAAATTCTCAATTTGCTTTATGATAGCAGAAATAGCCTAAGTAACTGAATAGCTGATATGACAACCCCAAAGAGTACATGGATCCAAACATAACTGAACTAAATAGGACTTGACAGGCAGTACCTTCATCTGGAGTCACTGTTCTATCAAAGACAGTCATTTTGCTATGGTATGTACAACTGGGGCTTTCCAGGTGGTGAGTGGTAAAGAACCCGCCTGCCAGTGTAGGAGATATAAGAGACAAGGGTTCGATCCCTGGATTGGGAAGATCCCCGCCAGTACTCTTCAGCTTCCCAGGTGCCTCAGATGGTAAAGAATCTGCCTGTAATGCAGGAGACCCAGGTTTGATCCCTGTGTCAGGAAGAACCCTGGGAGGAGGCCATGGTTACCCATTCCGGTATTNGGAGATATAAGAGACAAGGGTTCGATCCCTGGATTGGGAAGATCCCCGCCAGTACTCTTCAGCTTCCCAGGTGCCTCAGATGGTAAAGAATCTGCCTGTAATGCAGGAGACCCAGGTTTGATCCCTGTGTCAGGAAGAACCCTGGGAGGAGGCCATGGTTACCCATTCCGGTATTCTTGCCTGGAAAATCCTGTGAACAGAGGAGCCTGGCGGGCTACAGTCCACAGGGTTGCGAAGAGTCAGATATGACCGACGTAACAGCATGCAGGCACGCACAACTGTCTGGAGGGAAGACATGATGCCAGAGCACTGTAACAGTGGAACAGTTATCACAAAGTCTTGGAAGTCACTACCAATTATTTAGAATGTTGTAGTTTAGGGACTTCTTTAGCAACCCAGTGGTTAAGACTCCACACTGGCACTGCAGGGGCCATGGGTTCAATCCCTGGTCAGGGAACTAAGATCCCATATGCCACTCGGTGAGGCTAAAAGGTAAAATAAATACATAGAATATTGCAGTTTACTTATCATGGCTCCAGACTTCAACTGCATTGAAATACTACCCAACTCTAGTGTGAAGTCCTGAATGACAGGAAAATGAGAGAAGTAGCTAAAAACTGCACATTGTCAGAAATGTCCCAAGTTCTTATTTTTGCCCTGACCCCTGATTTCCATCTGATATTTATGGAAGAGAAGGCTTGGTACCTCCTTCCTTCCTATCACAATGCATGAAATGGATGTGTTTTGACCTAAGTTCAACCCCTCCACTTACTCACTGAAGCCCATATGCTTTTGTCTACTTAAGGGCTTCCTTAATGACAATACTCACTTCACTTCTGCAACATCATTTTCCATCTCTACGGGGCCATCCATAGCCATGAAAACATGTACTATTTCTCATCCTGATATAGACATATACACATACATATATATAATTTCATAAATAAATACAATAAATACCCATACATCCACCCACTCAGTTTAAGAAAAAGATTACTATTACCTTAAAATTCCCTTTATTCCCCTCTTCCTCTGTGATCACGGCCTCTTTACTTTGCTATCCAAGGTTACCAGCATCCTTGTTTGTCATTCTCCTGCTTTCTTATAGTTTATCTCATATGCTCATATCTCACAGACACACACACAAACACACGATTTCACTCCATATAAATGGAATAATACTTTTGCAATGTTATAGGATTTTTATTATGTATGCCTTATGGCAAACATTATGGAACTTGCATTATTAATTACAAATATTTTAATAGGTGTTATACAGAAAAGAGTGTAATAAAATCAAGCAAGTTGGGAAACACTCAGTTTTAAATGCATTCTTTTACTGTAGATCTCAAAGCCTTTAATAAGTAATCTTCACTGTGACTTCCCAGGTAGAAGTACTGGCTATGTATACTTGACTTCTTCTTTTATAGAGCGTCTTTTATTTCAGAACATCTGATGAGATGCTATGCTTTACATCAGAAGGTGAAATGTGCAATTGTTTTGAGAAAACCCATACTAGGAGCAAAGCCTCTTAACCCTCCTCACAGAGAACAAGAGCACTTGTATGTGGGCTGTGGTGAAGCCACATCCAGACCCCAACAGCACAGCTGACTGTGTGAAGTGGACAAGACCATGGAGCAGAACAAGTAATTTTTTTCTCACATTTCTGTAAGCATGATCAAAAGTAGATGCTGGTTGCAGAAATCAAAGCTGAAGAATGAAAGAAATCAAAGTGGAATGGAAAGTAATGTTTGGATTAGGATGTCATCTGAACATATCTTTATCTGAATTAATCATATTATCTCCAAAGCCTAGAAAAGACATTCAAAATAAATCTCAATGTGGAAAACTTAAGCAAAAACAAATCATGGTGGCCACAGACCTCTAATCATCAATGACATCTCCCATAAATAATGTACATCCAGTATTTATGAAGATACACCTATAGTGATTAAATTCTCAGAACATACAGTCTATTTTCCTCATATTATAGAAATTATAACATGAAGAGATAGTCATATACCATAATCACTTCTTTTAGATAAAATATAACTAAAATAAACATGTAAGTTGACATACTTCTCTGATAGATTCTAGGAAAGTAATTTTTCTCCTAAAAGTTCATATTGACCTCTCTAAACAACGGGTCCAAATTCTTCCATCAACCACACTTATACTAGGATCTGGATATTTTGATATTGAGTTTTTATTACTATAATTCCATGGTAGCATTATTTCTTTATATTTTTCCCCTTTTGCTGGTTTAAGTAATGTATCTGTTAACACTTCATTGACTTATGACTCTTTAGTGACATTGTGTAGTCCCTGGCATCCAAGGTGTGATTTGCTTTGTCAAAATGTCATCTTCTTGTCATTTTTAAAAGAATATTTTGCTAGCACTTTATAGTGCTTCTAAGTCTTCTACACTTTTTTCCCGAAGACTAACTTTGAAGAGGAACTATTTTTCAGAACACGTTGCTAATTCTAACAATAACAACTTTTATTCTGTTTGTAGCTATTTTCTTAATTATCTCTCAAACCTGTCTAAGTATCTTCATTGTTTCTTATGTCAACTGCTCAAGAATAAGATCTCAGAGTAGTCCTAATCTGCTGATATATGTGTCTGACAAATCTGAGAATGTTTCTCACAGACTTAAATTCTCTAAAACCACATGTTCATATATATTACCTAAAACCTCAAGTGTAAATTTGTTAGCCTTTTTACTAACTGAAACTTACCAAACTTCAGAAATAGCTAATTACTTATGTGTCTTGAGCCTGCAAAGGAAAATTCAAGTGCATTTCTGTATGGAAAAACAGTAACAGTTAAAGAAGAAAGGGACTATCCTTGGTGGTCTAGTGGTTAAAAGTCCACCTTGCAACATAGGGGATGTGGGTTTGATCCCTGGTTGGGGAACAAAGATCCCATATGCCGCAGAGCAACTAATTCCATGTACCATGTCTTGCAACTTAAGATTCTGCATGATACAACAAAGATCCTGCATGCCACAACTAAGACCCAGCACAGCCAAATAAATAAATATTTAAAGAAAAATTAAAAAAAAAAGTTTCTGCCATGTTTTTCCCATAGGGCAAAGACATTAATCCACAAATCCCAGCAAGGGAATTAGAAATGAACAGATATGTCATCCTTTCCATACTTTTTTTCACTAGAAAGCTAAAACACGCCTTAGTTATGACATTGCTCCTGAGGTACAATTTCTGCTCTTTAGACACAAATCCCATCTGACTGACAAATTCTCTATCACTGCTGGACCCAGCATCTCCTCATTTGTTGCTATGAAGGCATTCTCAGGATCATTCATCATGTCCCTAGTCTGCAACTAAATTGTGACATTTCTGCCTCCAAATCACTGTTGAGTCAGTCTTCATTTGGTCCCATTAGAAATTCTCCGCAACTGGTGTGGTTTATTCTCACTTTAATGTCATAAGTTTTTATTTAATCTCTTCCTGTTTATTCAAAAATAATGAGTTCATTAAGTCCCTTTCATGGAAGAATTGACATTTGAGCGAAGATTTAGAGATGATGAGGGAGTTCACCAGGGAGATAACGGGGGTTAAGAGTGCTCCAGGAAGAAGAAAGAACCAGTGCCAAGGCTGTAGGGTGGTGCATGACAGGCTCACTCAAGCAAGAGCAAGGAGGCCAGGATTGTTGTGGCAGGGAGACAGGCAGAGAGGAGTGCAGTGTGGGGTCAAAGAGGGAGAGAGGAGCTGGGTCATGGAAGACTTTGTGGACATGAAGTAAAGATTCTTTGTTATTGGTCCACATTCCTTTCCACCTCCCCATAGTGAAATCAGAGATAAAGATAGTGGTCTAGAAACAGAGAGACACAAAGATAAAGACAGAAGCATACAGCTATACATTCAAATATGTGTATATGCATATGTGTAGCAGATTTAGTTAGAATTATATTGAAATTCCATGAATTTTTCATATTCTATGTTGGAAATCGACATAACAGACATGGTTCTGATCTTGAGATTTATAATTAAAATTATGATTATAAATAAAAATGTAAAACATAACTTTTAAAAGGTATGAAAATCCATCATTAATAATACAAGGCAAGAGCGGCATCGCATATGTTAATCAATGAAGAATGTCTGAAAAATATTCATTCAAAATATATTTGTTGAGCCAGGCACTATTCCAGGTGCTGAAATACAGGAGTGGACTTAAATTCCAGTGGAGGGAGACATAAATTTTTAAAACATATATATATGTTTAAGAAATAATATTAATAAAATTCATATATAAAGTGATAAATTCCATGCAAAAGAAATTATCAGGGTGAGAGTGATCAAAAGTACTATGAAGAGTAGCACTGTCTGCAATTTAAAGGAGGGTCAACAGGGTGAACTTCACCTTAAAGATATTTCAGCAAAGTTGTGAAGGAAGTGAGGAAGCTGTCACATAGATAACAGAAAGAAGTGTGTTCCAGGCAAAGGGAGTTTCAGTGTTTTGGGTACAGGAGCACTTTTGATTATTTAATTGCAAGACTAAAAAGAATGACTTATTGGCACTGAGGCAAAAATACCAAGTCACCCATGGGAAAAATCAGGTTATCTTAAGATCTGGAAATAGAAAACAGACACAAATTCTGAGCAATAGAAAGTGGGTCTTGATTTTTTTATACCCAGGGAAGTTACTCTTCATGTATACAATGGGCAGAGATTCTCAAACACGTAAGAACCCAAGAACTATAGAACTCACAACTTCTGCATGAAAAACTGTTTATGAAAACCAGCAGGATCCTCTANATGGGCAGGGATGATCTGGAGGGATGGTGTGGGGAGGGAGGGGGAAGGGAGGGGGTCCGGATTGGGAACTCAGGTACACTTATGGGTGATATATGTCAATGTATGGCAAAATGAGTACAGTATTGTAAAGCAAAACAAACTAAAAAATAAAAATTAAAAAAATAAAATATGACATTTAGTTCTCAAAAAAAAAAAAGAAAAGAAAACCAAGGAACAATAAAGATAAATGAGTATTGAAGAAGTTGGGTCACAAAGATTAGTGGAAGACGTTAAATAAAGACCTAAGGTTGAACGACTGTGAATTGTAGCTTCAAAATTGCATATTATAAACATTAACAACTCAAAAATTATTAACTAAGAAAATTCAGAGAGTGGGAGGAAGGGGCAAAAGAAATGTATTTGAGTTCAATTTTTTAGCTGTCAGCTGAATTCTAGTGATATGACCTAAAGTTGAAACATAGCTAAGAAAAAAATAACCCAACTTTAAAACATTTTATATTTTTTAACTTTAGATCTTTTAGAACTAATAATGTTTATTATGAAGATTCATTTATCTAAAAATTGGTAATAGTTTGTTCCACTTCAGTGTTTTGATTAAAATAATAATGATTACAATTAACTTCTGTTAAAAAAGTGATCTGTATCTCAATTTCCACCATCCATCCATTTTCTATTTCAATTTATATATGTGCATATACAGATGTCTCAAGTGATCAAATGTATACAATGATTATCTCTGGATAATACCAACTTTTGTTGATCTTTTCCTTGGATTTTTCCATTTTAGTCTATAAATAACAAATTATTATATTTCATAAAAGCAACAAAGTATTTTTGAGACATATAGTCTAATTGGTATTTATTTGCTTAAAGATGAAAACTGCTCCAAACTAGGAGAGTCCAGTTCTTAACTCTTTAAGGCTTGGTTTATTAAAACTCTTTCAACAGAAGGAAGATTATTAATAAATTCCTGACACATTGCTGACCCAAGGCTCTTTACCAGACACCCTGGAATAGACACAGTGGATAACCTCCATGCCTTCACTTGTAAACTATTGTTCCCCCTACTCATCAGATCAGACTTCTGTGTGAAGGCTGCTAGGGAAGAGGAGCTCAGGAAGGAGGGAACAAATGAAACTGCACAGAACCCCAGGGTATCTATAACCATTTCTTTTTTTTTTTTTTTTTAATTTGTTTGGCTGCACTGAGTCTTATTTGTGGCATGTGGGATCTAGTTCCCTGACCAGGGATTGAATCTGGGCACCCAGCAATGGGAGCATGGAGTCTTAGCCACTGAACCACAAGGAAGTCCCACAACCATTTCTTCTATTCCTCTAAACCTACCCTAGAGAAGAGAACAAAGTGACCTGGCATCCCACAAGTCAAACTCCCTTGAAGAGGTGGTCTAGTTCTCTGANAGGGATTGAATCTGGGCACCCTGCAATGGGAGCATGGAGTCTTAGCCACTGAACCACAAGGAAGTCCCACAACCATTTCTTCTATTCCTCTAAACCTACCCTAGAGAAGAGAACAAAGTGACCTGGCATCCCACAAGTCAAACTCCCTTGAAGAGGTGGTCTAGTTCTCTGATGTCTTTTGATTTCAATACTGAAGCCAATACTCCTGAAATCCTCTAGATGTTTGGGGGTTGTTGTTACTGAGCTGTGTTTGCTCACTCAGTCATGTCTGACTCTCTTGTGACCATATGGACTGTAGCTCACCAGACTCCTCTATCCATGGGATTCTCCAGGCAAGAATACTGGAGTGGATTGCCATTTCCTTCTCCAGGGGATCATCCTGACCCAGGAATCAAAGCCATGTCTCCTGCATTGGCAGGCGGATTCTTTACCGCTGAGCCCCTGGGGAACCTCTGTAATTCCGGTACCCTCAGAGCTATGTCAGCATGAAACCGCATCCCTACATTACTGTTTTCTCCACAGTGCTGCTGTGCTCCTGGGCAGTAACTTTCCTATTTCCTTTCTCTCTTTTGCTTTGGTATCAAGCCAAATCGATCTAAATGACACCAAGTAAGATGTAGTCTTAGATCAGTCTAAGAACTATCTTAAGGACAGAATCTTAGGGTTGAGGAGAAATCTCCTTACAAAATGTCCTAGATAACTGAGGTTTGAGAAACAGTAGCTGAGTTGTAAAACTGGGAACTTTCTGCCCTGCGTTTGTTACAACAGAAGTGACTCTGTCCCAGAATCGAATTACTACCATTTCCCCCTAAAAAGCACCAGAGCTCCTTGGAGAAGACAGAGGTTGAGTCCAGGGCTGGGGCACGGAAAGAATTTTCTGTTGCACTAGAAGGTAGGGAGGTGTTCAAAGAATGGTGAAGTCACATATCAAAAGAAAGCAAGAGGGAGCTTGAAGGGTCTCCCACTGGCAATTCTGCATTAATTTGAGCATCAAAATAGGTAATAATAGTAATAGATTAAAACCTTAGCTGCTTCAGCTGTATTCTCAAGGTCTCCTTCTCAGCCTTTCTCCCCACTTTCACCTCTCTCTCCTTTATTTCTTGCCCTTTGATCTCTATGCAGGGAAGCAACATACTCCTGGTTTTTCTCCTCTTCTGGAGATACATATGCTCTAACAGGAGTAGAAGTCCAAGTTTTAGGTTTAGGCTTTGGGGTGGTCAAAGAGAAAGCAGTCTGTTAACTGAGTTAGGTTCTCTGCCGCTGAAACCAACCTAGCATGGTCTAATAGGATGACTGATGAGGTTTGAAAGATCACATTTCTGCTTTTGTAGGTAAAACAGTTGAATACCAAAAACTCCACGTGGTTTAACAACACAGTCCATCCAAGCTCATGGGAGTTTTACATCAAACTCCTTAGTGCCAAACCTCAAGCTATTTTAAATTGGTTCCTTGTTTTATTCTCTGAGCCTTTTATTGCCTTGGAGGCCTAAAGAGGAAAGGTGACTGATCCAGAGGCAGAACATGGGCCTCCCTGATGGCACTGCGTAACACCGCCTGTATCTCACATCCATCCCCTCCAGGAGAAGCAGTGTCACAGACTGAAGGCAGCGCTGGGCCAGGGACCAAAGACTAGTCTTTTCCTGGCTTTCTCATCACCTAACGGAGGGAAGCTGGAGGAGCTGCAACTTCTCTCAGCTTCTCTTCTTTCACTGCAAAACAGAGGCTGAATCAAGACTAAGTTGTGTCTGATATCCCTTCCAGTTCTAATATTTTACAGCTCTTTTCTTAATAGGACTTGGAGGGTGTGAGTGTAGGAGGAACAACCTGAGAGTAAGTACCATATTTATACATGTATTGGTGTCCTCTATAGAAAGGCACATCCATCAATCAAATAGATCACCAAGGTTAGAGGGGAAAAAAATGCATTTTATTAGCCGAAACTAGTGGTTGAGCCAAGCCAAAAACAAACCTCTAGACTCCACATTATTTAATATGCTTTACTAATCCATAATATGTCATTTTATGTGATTTAGCAAGAAAAACATACTTTAGCAGATTTTTAAAGTTTTTTTCTTTCTTTTATAAATTTCAAGTTTTATTTAGGTGATTATGAAGACTAATCATTTGTTCACAAATCTGTGGGCTTCAAATCATGAGTCTCTCTTGAGATCTGTAAGAAAATGTTTTAAATGCTTCAGCTCTCTGCTACCCAATTATAACAATGCTAAATTTAGTCAGATTTTGGTTTGTCCTTATCTACAGAATGATGACAATCTCTAATTTGGACTTTCCAATATAAGCATTGTTATGAAATCGTCTGTAGTCTAAGATTGCTTAGAAAAGGCAAAAATAACCTTAATTCTTGCAAATCTGTACAACAATATGCAGCATAAAAAGAAGAAAAGGCTCATTGCATAACAACTCACTAGAACACTGAATATCCTCAAAGTGTCCTTCCAAGGAGTTACCTAGCTCGAAAAACAATTCTAATTTACCCAAGAACACTTAAAAAAAAACTGTAACCTCCAGTAAAAATTTCATGAGTAATTCTGGTACGGGCCACACAAGGAACAGAGAAAGTAGTAAGCTATTTAAGAGATACGTAGAGGTCACATTTACACCATCAAATAATTAGATCCTTTGGCTATATTGACTCAATCACCTTTTTCACTTATTACAGAGGTCCTTCTTATAGGAAAAACTCAAGCTCCAAGTCATAAACTTCGTTTCTGCAAAACCTATGAAAGCCAATGAGCTTTGGGCTAATGACCAACTTACTCTTGTCAAAAATGTCTATGCATGTACACCCACGTACATAAACATTCCCTAGGTAGCCAGAGGTTTTATAATCAATTTCTGAGACATCATCCCCATTTTCTCACCTAAAACAAAATTACTTTCTTTTCCATATTCAATCAGTAGTATATTATGTCTTTTCTCCTTCTGTATTTCATGCTATATCCAAGTCTTCATTAAATAATTTGGCCCTTTCTGCCATTAGCGCATGAACACTATTTACTAACTTATTTAAAACCAAGGTACACAGCATGAACTGGAGAGCTACCCGTTAATATTTCAAGAAGCTGAAGAAAGAATTTATGTTATAAAAGATGAAACAGACAGTTAGATATGAAGTCAACACAGTGAGGTATCCTAAGATTCCTGCTGGACAGGATTGATTTGGTAAGTCTTCTCTTCCCTTTTTCCTCCTAGGCATAACAGAACTGGCAAGTAGAATCGGTGTTATCTTTTGTTCTCCTTAAGTTTCCATTTCTTTCTCCTCTTTTTCTCTGTAGTTGATGTCACAGGTATAGGTCCATTAGATGGTTTTCAAAACTGGATTCCAGTCAATGAAAGTGTCTCTAATGACTGCTTTGAATATTTAGCAGCCTAACATTTACTATTCT
Organism: Neotragus moschatus; assembly: GCA_006410615.1. Lineage (NCBI taxonomy): Eukaryota > Metazoa > Chordata > Mammalia > Artiodactyla > Bovidae > Neotragus > Neotragus moschatus. The sequence goes on along the minus strand of SJYA01002431.1, from coordinate 7,794,435 downwards.
TTCCAACATCCTTCTTTTCTAGAATACTTCTACTGTTTAAAAGGCTTTAAAATTCTTCTATAGATTTTAGGCCCATATCCCTTATTATGGCCACAGGATTTGAATAAGTATGAATCTTATAAGTAAAAAATAAACCCAAATTTACTAACACCTAAAAATAATGTTAAGAAGTGTTTTAATGCCTAGCTAAAAACTAGTAGGCATTAAATAAAGTAGTATGAATAAGGACTATCATTCTTGGTCTTCTACAATCAAGCAGATTCTTTGGAGGCTATTTCAATAGGACAACAGTCCCTACTTTTTTAGGGTATATTTCTTAAACGCATGCACGTATAGCCTCATTCATTCACTCACTGCATATTTACGGTGCTTTCACTAGGAGACGGGCACTAGGTCCATGCTGCAGACACAACAGTGAGCCACAAGGGACAAGCCATCACTCTCACAGTAAATGTGTGGGATACTAGTGGTATAGATAATCATAATCTAGACCTTCCCATCACACTAGTTATTTATCTGTAACCAGAAAATAGTATTGATGCTACTGATTCAATTCAACCAACTTCTGTTCAGCAGTTCTTTGGTTAGTGTCATTTCTCCTGCACAAACCAGTATTTATATGTATATACCAAGCATGCCTTTCATGTGAGTTCACTTAAGCACTTAACTGCTTCTCACAAATTTGGGAAGAAAACCATAATTAGCCCCATTATATAGGAGGAAACAAGGTTAGTTTAGAAATGCTAACCAACTTGTCTAAGGTCATCCAATAGGTAAGAGCCAGGATTTGAATATCTGTAAAGCCATTTACATCTACATTTATACAATAAACAATATAATTACAGATATACAAATTTGTACACATATATAAACATAAACAATATCGTATATTCACGCAAATATACGTATACAGCAAAATAAAAGTTATTTTAAAAATGCAATTATAAAAATACATTACTTACTGGAAAGTATAGAAGCAGAGACCCAAAAAGGATTGTTTCCAACAGGATAAGGCCCGATGCCCTGATGCTCTGAAAAAAATAACAAAAATTAAAATGTCAATATTAACTGACATTTCTAGGCATGGAACAATTTATGCTCTTGTGACAATGCCTCAAGCAGAACAACATTCTTTGGTGGGGGTGGATAATTAGAAATTGGCTCATATTTCAGACAGGGAAACTTAACTGAAACATGCAGTAAGACTGACTGTAAAGGTGGGGGCAGACTTAATGATATTGCCAGTGGCTTCATGGAATTTTGTTCTCTAAGATTTGAATCACTATTTAGAAGATCCTGCCAATCTAAGAAACGCCCAGACACAGAAAGTCTTGCCTGTATTTCTGAGACATTGGCGACAAATGCATTTCTGAATGCTATTACTAAACCATTTCACAAATCCTCAGCAATGGTTCCAGTGGATAAAGCAAACATAGGTACAGCTTTTGGTGTCTCAATGGTACATCTCCCACCATGTCACAACATAGTCCCCCAAACTCAGTAACAACTTCACTATTTAAACAACATAAATCACATTTAAAACCAGAGGTATCTCACCTTGTAAAATAGTTATTCACTCAAAATTCAAAAGAATAAGTTGATTTTTCAAATATACTTCCTGATTATTTAAAGTTTGCTAAGCATGGTGGTGGTGGTTTGGTGGTTTAGCCACTAAGTTGTGTCCGACTCTTGTGACCCCACGTACTGTAGCCCACCAGGCCCCTGTGTCCATGCGATTTTCCAGGCAAGAATACTGGAGTAGGTTGCCATTTCCTTCTCCATTGCTAAGCATAAATATACTCAATAATCTTGAGATATTTTGTTAGACTCAAAACAGCATTATCTTCACAAAGCAAAATGCTTAGAATTGTGGCAAGAAATACAAGACCAAAAAACCAATTCCATTTAGAATAATAAAGTTTGTTTTGATGAGTTCAAATACCAATGCAGAGTAAAGATATCAGTTAAGAATACAAAAACAGGTCATTCTAGAGCACTCGTGTTTTCACTCTGCTGCTGCTGCTACTAAGTTGCTTCAGTCATGTCCAACTCTGTACAACCCCATAGACGGCAGCCCACCAGGCTCCCCCATCCCNATTCCATTTAGAATAATAAAGTTTGTTTTGATGAGTTCAAATACCAATGCAGAGTAAAGATATCAGTTAAGAATACAAAAACAGGTCATTCTAGAGCACTCGTGTTTTCACTCTGCTGCTGCTGCTACTAAGTTGCTTCAGTCATGTCCAACTCTGTACAACCCCATAGACGGCAGCCCACCAGGCTCCCCCGTCCCTGGGATTCTCTAGGCAAGAACACTGGAGTGGGTTGCCATTTCCTTCTCCAATGCATGAAAGTGAAAAGTGAAAGTGAAGTCGCTCAGTCATGTCCGACTCTTAGCGACCCCATGGACTGCAGCCTTCCAGGCTCCTCCATCCATGGGATTTTCCAGGCAAGGGTACTGGAGTGGGGTGCCATTGCCTTCTCCGGTATTTTCCCTTAGTGCAAAGTAAAATATACAGACAAATTACACTAGGTGTAAATATGATATTTTAACAGGGAAATACTTTTAAGCAGTTAAATTAACTTTGCAACAACAAAAAGAACATGAAATGCTAAACAAAGTCCATTACATTTTTTAAAAAGTGGCAGGAGAGAATAGCATGGAAAGATATACACTACCATAGGTAAAATGGGCAGCCGCTGGGAATTCGCTGCATGACTCAGGGAACTCAAACCGGGGCTCTGTGACAACCCAGAGGAGTGGGATCGGATAGAGAGAGATTTGAGAGGGAGGAGACATATATGTACCTGTGCCTGATTCATGCTGATGTATGGCAGAAGCCAACACAATACTGTAAAGCAATTATTCTTTAATCAAAAATAAATAAGTTTTAAAAAAAATGTTANGTGTAAATATGATATTTTAACAGGGAAATACTTTTAAGCAGTTAAATTAACTTTGCAACAACAAAAAGAAGGTGAAATGCTAAACAAAGTCCATTACATTTTTTAAAAAAGTGGCAGGAGAGAACAGCATGGAAAGATATACACTACCATAGGTAAAATGGACAGCCGCTGGGAATTCGCTGCATGACTCAGGGAACTCAAACAGGGGCTCTGTGACAACCCAGAGGAGTGGGATCGGGTAGAGAGAGGTTTGAGAGGGAGGAGACATATATGTACCTGTGCCTGATTCATGCTGATGTATGGCAGAAGCCAGCACAATACTGTAAAGCAATTATTCTTTAATCAAAAATAAATAAGTTTAAAAAAAAGTGTTAGATAACTGGACAGGGCAGAGAAATAAAATTCTAATTCCTCTTCAAAACACTGGGAAGACATTATGAGGCATAGAAGAATTCTTTATGTAATCCCTCAAAACAACTCAGGGTCTTCATTAATCTAAGAACCTGGGAACAGAGAAATCAGTTTAGTCAGTGAACAGACTTGATTATTTGAGTGGCTTCTCTCTCTTGGTCANTTTATTAGCGAAAGGCATAGTATGAGTGTGTGTGCATGGATCAAACCCTTGATTCTACAAATTTTCTGGGAAGAGAAATAGAAGCGAGAGGAAATGGAGGGCCTTTTACTTACTGCTTTTATATTTTTCTTTATGTGTTAATTTTGTACAACACTGTATCCACTTATTAGTCAAGTAAAGATCAACTGAAAATTCTTATGCCAAAAGAGGAAGGAAAGAAGAAAGAAGAAAAAGGATGAAAGGAGAGAGATGGGCAGATACTCAGAGTAGGTCAAAAGTGATAAAATACAATCAAAATAGAGTCTACTTCAGTTCAGTTCAGTCGGTCAGTCGTGTCCGACTCTTTGTGACCGCATGAATCGCAGCATGCCAGTCCTCCCTGTCCATCACCAACTCCTGGAGTTCACTCAGACTCACGTCCATCGAGTCCGTGATGCCATCCAGGCATCTCATCCTCTGTCGTCCCCTTCTCCTCCTGCCCCCAAGCCCTCCCAGCATCAGAGTCTTTTCCAATGAGTCAACTCTTCGTGTGAGGTGGCCAAAGAACTGGAGTTTCGAGTCCACTTACAAGGTACTTAACCACAAGTTTCAAGAGGAGAAGTATTCAAAAATCACCTCAAGGGTCTGACCTTTAGTACACATTTATATTTATGGAGGAAGAAAGTGAAGATAGAAAGAAAAAAATGGAAACAGTAAAGCCCAGAAAAAAGGCAATCAACAAAAATTTTTCATGTAAAAGAAAATTCACAATTCCAATATCTATCAGAGTGAAATTTAAGGTGAAAAAGCATGAAAAAAAAAAAAAGGAAGAAAAGGACATTTAACATCAGTCACTGTTATCACATTGTAGCAAACTGCAACAGTCAAAAACTTGAACCAAGCGAGAGGCCTGGACCTCAGAACCCTGCTCCCCCTCAGCCCTGTCCAGCACCCTGTCCCGTAAGATCACTATGCTCCAGCCAGCCTGGCCACTCCTCATTCCACAGATGCAGCTGCTTCTGCCTTACGGCTGTCAGAACACATCCTCTTCTCTCACCCTTGCTTGTTTCTACCAGGCTCCCTAACCCCCACCTGGCTCACATCAACTCATTCCTCAGGTGTTGGTTTCACTGACTTTTCACACAATATAGGGCTTCCCTGGTGGCTCAGACGGTAAAGAATCTGCCTGCGATGCAGGAGATCCAGGTTCCATCCCTGGGCTGGGAGGATCCCCTGGAGAAAGAAATGGCAATCCACTCCAGTATTCCTGCCTGGAAAATTCCATGGACACAGGAGCTTGGCAGGCTACAGTCTATGGGGTCGCAAAGAGTTAAACATGACTGAGCGACAAACACTTTCATTTTTCACTCACTGTAACACACAAGGCAGTAGACACAGGAGTTTCAGAGAACTAATCAGACTGTGTAAGTTTCAACATTTTACACTAACTGCACAGAGTACCTCCATGAATTGCACACTTATCACAACTAAAATTAATGAGGAAAGCAACTTCCAGAAGCATTACTTTCTAAAAGAAAGAACATCCACCATAAATACACTGCCCAAATCTTAGTGGAGAGGCAGGAATTAAGTAGCCACATAATAAGGACATCTGATAGCAGCAGTGGGATTTTATATTATTCTGGGATTTCTATTAAAGACAATGAGGTATAAAGACTGGAAGCAGGACAATGAGGCAACATTGTGATCTGCCAGGAAGCTGTCTCAAAGAAGTAATCGGCATCATACGTAAGATTTAGTTATAAGAATGTTCCACACACAGCATTGTTCACGTCGGGACAAAATTAGGGGTAATCCAAATCCCAGGAAGTTGGCAAATGGTAAAATAAATCATAATATACTCTATGATATACTGAATTTTATTATATCATAAAATTCAAAGTTTGGGGGCACACTTAATGATGTAAGAGTTTAAGACTATAATTTACGCATATGAAATTAAAGGTTGAAAAAACTAAATTGTGGACTTACAGGAAACTTTTACATTATTACTTAAAATTTTCAGTCTTTTCCAAACTATAAAATACACTGATTTTTACAATACAGAACAGTTTAAAACTCTAGTCTCTGCTTGCCCAGGAATGTTTCTGATTAAAAAAAAAAAACTAAAAGAAATTAAACTCTAATCTTACAAAAAGATTGAAAAGATTAAAGCTATAAAAAGATACCTTCTAAAGCTGCTAAAATTAAAGAGACTGACAATACCAAATGTGGAGTGGATTTGGAACAAGGGGAATTTCCATACATTGCTGATGGGAATATGAAATGAGAATTTAAAACCATACAACCACTTTGGAAAATGGTTTGGCCACATCTTATAAAAGTTAAAAATACATCTGTTGTGTGACCAAGCAATTCTACTCACAGGTAAAAGAAAAACATTTGATTGTAATATATATATATATATATATATATAAGAATATTCACAGCAACTTTATTATAATAATCAAAAAGCAGAACAACTCAAATATCCATCCAACAAGAAAATGAATATATAAATTATAACGATATTCTTACAATGAAATACGACTAAAATAGAAGGAGGAAAGTGTTGATTCACACAGATAAGAAAGATCAGCCTCAAAGACTATACAGTATTTATTAAAGAAGTCAGATGCAAAAAGGAACACACTGCATGACTCCATTTATATGGAGTCCCAAACAGGTAAAACTAAATGACAGTGATAGAAATCTGAGAGGCAGGAGTGGGGATTGACTGGGAGAGGGCAAGAGAGAACTCTCTGGGGCAAATGGAAACTTCTACGTCTTGATAAAGGTGTAGATGACATGGGTGTATGCATTTGTCCAACTCACTGCCCTGTAGAATTAATGCATTTCACTCCATGTAAATTGTACCTGGATTTGAGCAAACTCCGGGAGATAGCAGAGGACACAGGAGCCTGGCGTGCTACAGTCCGTGGAGTCACAAAGAATTGGACACAACTTAGAGACTGAAAAACAATAACAACAAACTTGTACCTTCCTAAACATAAATAAATAACAAAGGATTTGAAACCTGCACTAAGGTGTTGAAGATAAAAATCAATAGACCTTTTATTACACCTCAGATCTCATGAAATTGGTGCCACCAATTTGCAAGACCTATCACCCAAGGGGTAAACCTGCAAAGAAAGCAATAGTACATAACTTTCTGGTATTTCTACCATGTGTACCTTTAATTTGTATATTGTATCAATTTACATTTAAGCCAAGGACATTTCCATACTTTCCATTCATTTACTTCTGTCTGATTACTTTGCAAAGTTGGAAGAGAGCCTTGCAAGAGAGGGAGCAAGAAATTGACAGGAAGAAGCTCAGAGTTCTCTATTCACACTTCAAGAAAGAGGAACATCACACACAATGTGCTAATTAAAATATGGAAGCTCTTAAAGAAGATGTGGTACATATATACAATGGAATATGACTCAACCATAAAAAAATGAATAATTTCATTTATAGCAACNAGATGGAAGAGAGCCCTGCAAGACAGGGAGCAAGAAATTGACAGGAAGAAGCTAAGAGTTCTCTATTCACACTTCAAGAAAGAGGAACATCACACACAATGTGCTAATTAAAATATGGAAGCTCTTAAAGAAGATGTGGTACATATATACAATGGAATATGACTCAACCATAAAAAAATGAATAATTTCATTTATAGCAACATGGATGGATATAGAGATTATCATACTAAGTGAGGTTAGGTAGAGAAAGACAAAAACCATATGATGTCATGTATATGTGGAATCTAAAAAAAGGATACAAATGAAGGTACTTACAAAACAGAAACAGACTTACAACATAGAAAACAGACATAGCTACACAGGGGAAAGATAGGGGAAGGATAAAGTAGGTTGCGATTAACACAGACTACTACATATAAAATAGATAATCAACAAGGGCCTACTGTATAGCACAGGGAACTATACTCAATACTCTGTAATAACCTATATTGGAAAAGAATCTGAAAAAGAATAGATGTATGTATAACTAAATCACTTTGTTGTATACCTGAAACTAATACAACATTGTAAATCAACTATACTCCAATATAAAATAAAAAGTTTTTAAATATGTAAGCTCTGTAGTCTTTACGATCTGAGTTTTGCTTACTGGCTCTGTGCCTCTGGGTAAACTTTACTAGTCTTGTGCTGGGCTTAGTTGCTCCAGTCTTGTCTGACTCTTTGCAACCCCATGGACTGTGTGCAGCCCTCCAGGCTCCTCTGTCTGTGGGGATTCTCCAGGCAAGCATACTGGAGTGGGGATCTTCCCAGCCCAGGACTGAGCCCAGGTCTCCCACACTGCAGGTGGTTCTTCACTGTCTGAGCCACCAGGGAAGCCCACGAATACTGGAGGGGATACTCCATCCCTTCCAGGGGAATTTACCGACCCAGGAACTGAACCGGGGTCTCCTGCATTGCAGGTGGATTCTTTAACGCTGAGCTATTAGTTTATCCTAAAATCTATTAAAAATTCAAGTTAAATCCAATTCTTCAAGAATACACTATTTACAGAAAAATGTATCATTACTGTATAAAACATACATGCCTGGTCATTTCTCAGTAAACTCAATAAATTATTTTGAAAATAGTGTCTAGAGATACATTGCTAAATTATGATTCTGTTCTTAGGTATAAACAATTTTGTCATTCATTAAGTTTGCAAATTCAATTCTGATATGAGTGAGTTTTTGCTAATATATTCCAATCACATTTAAATTTGAAATAACATTTTGTATGGCCTTTCAATTGAAAGAAAGAAATCGCTTTTTTTTTTCTGGCCTTGAAAAATGCCTTTTTCTAAAAGGGCATCATGAAACAAATAGAGCAACAAAAATCTCATTTGCTATTATTAAAGCTGATAGAAGATTTTGTTGAACTATCATCCCTATTGTATCTACCAATTTAAAATATCACTACAGATACAAAAAAGTTGCTTATTTGTCTTTTAGGGAAAAAATGAATCTATTTGCTGACAAACATTCAGATCAATTCAGATGAGCATCTGTTCACATTACCTGGCTGTTTACAACTGGTTTTGGCAGACATATTTTAATAGAAGCCCAATATAGGGAGAAAATAGGCTAGAATATAGATGACAACATTGTACTACAACCATCAAATTTGCCAAACGACTAGAACTTAATTATTCTAACCAGTTAAAAAAAGATAACTCATTAACGTAACAGAGGTGCAAATTATCACTACAATGGCGATCACTAAAATATACAAATGTATTAAATTAATATGCACACTTTAACTTTATATGTTATATGTCAAATGTATTTCAATTAAAAAACAGACTAGAACTTAATTTGAGCTCATCAATTATGAAATAACTCCATGCAGTACTATTGGGTTATATCATTAAAACGGCCATATTCACACCTCCCATGAGAAACGGAGTATTTCCTGCTGTATCAGTAAGTAAGGATGTCACAGTCATCAGCATCAGCGACTGCAGCCCTCCAGCGTGGGGCCAGTGTGTCCTGAGGAAACTCAGGATGTGAAAACACAGGATACTGGCCCCAAACAGCTGAGGTACATATCAAAGGAATGACGTCAGTGAGCCCAGAGTCTTGCATCTTCTCACTGATAGAAGAGCATTCAATCCCTTAACTTGGGATATCTGGCTTTCCTTAATTTACAATAATCTTTTGATGTTCAAACTACCTGCCCTTTGCTGTAAAACTCCTATTTAACCTAGATCCCTCCTCGCCTCCGCCTCCTAGGAGCACTTCTCTCAGGGCTACTTGCCATGCTGCCTCTTGGGCTTGAAGTCCTAAAAATTCTTGCTGAATAAAACATAACTCTCAACTTATAGGTTGTGAATTTTTTTTAACCTCACATTCATCATTAATATGAAAAGACCATATGCCAGATAAAATATTAAAAGCTCTATAATAGATATATATGGAAATCCATAGACAAAGTATGCCATCAAGAAAATAAAATGTAGATATTAAAACAGAATTGACCCATTACTGCCAAACCAGTTCAAAAACTATCTGAACTATAACCAAACCTTTCTGTTTCTCAGTCTCTGCTCTGGAAGCCAGGCACTCTCACCATATGCTTGTGGTCTGAAAGCACATCTCATGAAGGTTTTTCTCAAAGACTTGCAAAAATTACAAAGATTTTGTGATTTCCTGGCTCACAGAAAGCTGTAAATAGAAATTATTTTAAGGCATCTCAAACATTAGTTCTCTTGATACCAGAAGAATAAATAAATCAGAGCAAATGGATATGAAAATAATTTGATTACATTGCCTTCCTGAATCTTAAAATATAAATCTTTCAGGTGATTCAAGTTTTGGATAAAGACTGAGAACCAGTTTCTTATCGAAACTCTTCTTCAGTGATACACAATAAGCCTGCCCCTGTTCTTCTCACCCTTTCTCTGGGATTCCTATTCATTCTCACAGCATCAGTGACGACCCCATCATGGCAATGCAAATCTAATCTCTAGTTCTGACCTCTCTTCTGAGGACTAGACCTGGCTCCTCTATAACTAGAATTCATGCATGACTTAATCTCAGCATGTCCAAAACCAAACTCACCTCTGTCCATTCAAACCCATTCCTTTGAAATCCCCTTTGTTAATGGCTTCATGATGCATGCAGGAAATCACAATGATGTGTGAATCTTGAGGAACATTCTAGACTCTTCTTTTTCACTACTGTCAATATCATGTCATTTCCACTTCCTCATTATCTTTGGAAGTCATTCCCTTTCTCCCATCTATCGTGTCACTGTCTTAAGTCTTGTTGGTCTTCATTTCTCCTGGAAATTAGTATAACAGATCCCTAACTGGTCTCCAGGAGAAGGCAATGGCAACCCACTCCAGGATCCTTGCCTGGGAAATCCTATGGACAGAGGCATCTGGCGGGCTACAGTCCATGGGGTCAAAAGGAGTCAGACATGACTTAGCACAGGGTCAGAAAGTCAGATATGACTTAGCAACAAAATAACAACAACAACTTGTCTCTAAACCTGCACTCTTACACATTCTAGGTTGTCTTCTGCATTCTGCCAAAGAGATTTCTATAAAATACAAATGCAACCGTATCATTTCCTTTTTTAAATCCTTGGGATAGTTTGCTATAAATAAATCCAAACTCCTTATCTCAGCATTTAAAGCTCCTCATGTCTTAGCCNTAAACCTGCACTCTTACACATTCTAGGTTGTCTTCTGCATTCTGCCAAAGAGATTTCTATAAAATACAAATGCAACCGTATCATTTCCTTTTTTAAATCCTTGGGATAGTTTGCTATAAATAAATCCAAACTCCTTATCTCAGCATTTAAAGCTCCTCATGTCTTAGCCTCTTCCAACCTTTCCAGCTTCATCTCAAACATTCTACAGACCACATGCTGTGTCCCACTGTGCTCTTTTTAATCCCAAGAACTTTGCAGGTTTTGTTCTTTTATTGAGAAAATGCCTACTCATCTTTCACAGCAGTTCAAATGTCACCTTTTCTGGAAAGACATTTCTGATGTTTCTTTCCATTTAGAATCAAGTGTTGTTTGCTCTGTATATCCACTCCTGTCTACTTTTCCACTTATTACTAGTGTGTTTATATCTACTTTTTCCATCAGCTACTTGGATCTGCTAGAAAACCTCACAGAGGGCAGAGTGTACATTCCTCTGTATACATTCCATTTTTGTATTCCATTTTGAGCTTAAATTTTAGCTATGTTGTAGGTATAGTTTTCTCCCAAGTGTTAATANGGTTAGCTTTGGCCGAGGAAGACACAGAGTTGGTTTTAAACATACTGATGCAGAGAGACACAGGCAGAAATATCAATTAGGCAGTTGAGACTCAGGGTCTGGAGTGCAGAGGAAATGTTTGAGCTTGTTTAGGAAGAGTTAATAGGCAAACAGCAGGTCGTGGGTTCAGCTGAACTCCAGCTGCCTGTATTATTTATATGTGATGCTCCTCGGCTGTCTGTTTCTGTTACATCTGCCTCACGCAGTCATGTCTTTCAGCTTATTTCCCATATTTATCTCACTGGTGAGCCACCAGTGTTTGCATTCTGCATTGTTGCTTCATTTGCTGTTGTGCCTAACTGCTCATTTACTTTCAGGAGAGCATGTCTCTGTTTGCTTATTTGTGTCAAAGAAAAAAAACCCCTAAACTTCCATTTTAGTTTGTATAGCTTTTATTGTCTCTCTTACTCCCTTCATGCTGCTCATACCCAGAGTATATGAATCAAGAGCATTCCTCCCTGTTTGATTTCTTTTAGAATCATCTTTCATACACATTTAAAAGTAAACTTTCTTTTTAGCTGTTTCATGATCTGGGGTAAACAGCTCAAGCATTTCCTTTCTGTGAGTGAATCTACAATAGTTATGAATGGCTCATTCACTCTCCACCAGGCTCCACAGTTTCTGAAAGTCACTGCATCAAGGAATACATCTCTCCTTGGTTTTATTTCTCCCTAACCCATGAAAGCCAAAAAGATAGATTAACTAAGGTTTCTAAAAGTTTTACTGCCTTGTGATTGTGAAAAATACTAGATTAATAAGGAAAAGTCTCATTTCTGCTTCACCAGATGAGAAGAATTATTTTGAGCTTTTACCTCCAGCCATAGGAGAGGATATGAAAGATAGGTTTCAAGGTTATGTCATGTTTCCCAACCCTAGAGGTATACTAGAAACAACTATGACAATTTAAAGAATGATATGTGTGTGGAGGCCCCATTCCAAGAAACGTATTCCTAAGACTGGAGAAGGGGTATGCTCATCCAAAGTTTAAAAGACTGTACAGGGGATTTTGAAACTGATAGTCTAACAGATTGAAGGGACACCCACTCCACCCCACCCATGCACACGAGACTTCATCAGAAATAGCAATCACCCACCAGCAGTAAGCATGTAGTAATAGTGTCTGAATAAACTAGCCAGGAGGTAGCAGTCAGGAAAAGGAGATTCATGGAATAAATCCCACAGCAAAAAGTGAAAGTAAGTGTTAGTTGCTCAGTCACGTCTGAAACTTTGCAGTCTCATGGACTGGGGCCCACCAGGCTCATCCATCCACGGAATTCTCTAGGCAAGAATACTGAAGTGGGTTGCCATTTCCTTTTCCAGGGGATCTTCCTGAACCAGGGATCAAACCTGGGTCTCCCACATTGCAGGAAGATTCTTTACTATTTGAACCACCAGGGAAGTACACAGCAGAAAGGGCAAACTTCAAGTCATCAGAGCCTGGAGTAGGAAAACTGATTATGATGGCATCGCCAGAACACAGTTTTCTAAGCGCTGACTGAATCAGGTGCACAGACACCTTTACACAGAATCGTGTTGACAGGGCCCAGCAGTAGCACCACGGCTTTAGTAAGCATCTGGGTGTGCTGAGTGGAGTGG
>SJYA01002431.1:7728102-7776754 GCA_006410615.1 Neotragus moschatus | reverse complement strand
AGGGGATTTTGAAACTGATAGTCTAACAGATTGAAGGGACACCCACTCCACCCCACCCATGCACACGAGACTTCATCAGAAATAGCAATCACCCACCAGCAGTAAGCATGTAGTAATAGTGTCTGAATAAACTAGCCAGGAGGTAGCAGTCAGGAAAAGGAGATTCATGGAATAAATCCCACAGCAAAAAGTGAAAGTAAGTGTTAGTTGCTCAGTCACGTCTGAAACTTTGCAGTCCCATGGACTGGGGCCCACCAGGCTCATCCATCCACGGAATTCTCTAGGCAAGAATACTGAAGTGGGTTGCCATTTCCTTTTCCAGGGGATCTTCCTGAACCAGGGATCAAAGCTGGGTCTCCCACATTGCAGGAAGATTCTTTACTATTTGAACCACCAGCGAAGTACACAGCAGAAAGGGCAAACTTCAAGTCATCAGAGCCTGGAGTAGGAAAACTGGTTATGATGGCATCGCCAGAACACAGTTTTCTAAGCACTGACTGAATCAGGTGCACAGACACCTTTACACAGAATCGTGTTGACAGGGCCCAGCAGTAGCACCACGGCTTTAGTAAGCATCTGGGTGTGCTGAGTGGAGTGGGTAGAGTTGAGTAAGAGGAAAAAAATTCTAGAAATAAAGGCATGCAGAAGCTCAAAGAAAGAAGCTGGGTAAATAGTAAATATACATGATAAGAGCACCCATAATAATTATGTATTAAATTTCTACTGCCAGAGGCCAATAAAAGTTATGGCCTTTTTATTTGTTTTAAGCTTCTCAGCTATCATTATTCACCTTGCATCCCTATCCTTCCTAGTTTTCATAAGGAAAATGAGGCCAAATGTTTTAGAAATGAGACTAGGAGTCCTACCTCTAATCTATTTTAAATTTGTATCCTAGAGCTAAAAATTGACTGCATTACTGAAATGTCAAAAATGATCCTATCTGAATATTATATTACGAAACAGAAAATAACATATACCCTTAAGAGCCCTTGGCAGTATTATAAAACATTATTTTACTTAAATTTAGTAATATCTTATAGAGCAATAATAAACTGGTAAGTCATTAGTATGGGTAAATGAGCTTCAGAGAACATTTTATTTCTCAAAACTCCTGCACATTTCTAGGGTCTGTGATAAGTAGGAAATTGTCACTTTGCTAATTAGCATTATAAAGACAATTTAAGCCTCACAGTTTGCAAACCAAGAGAAGAAAGAGAAAAATGGTCAATGAGAAGCCCACTTCTCCTCAACTTGAACCTTTTCTCATGTCAGTTTGGCTTTCTTCCAAATGAAACAAATGTCTCCCGTCAGATATATTTCCTAGGCATGGTTGGGAGGGTACTATTATAGATAATTAAATGGGAAAATGGAAAGCCATGCTTTTCTTCTACAAACATCAACTAGTGAAGTGAAAGTCACTTCAGTCATGTCTGACTCTTTGTGACCCTGTGGACTGTGGCCTGCCTAGGCTCCTCTGTCCATGGAATTTTCCAGGCAAGAATACTGGAATGGATTGCTATTTCCTTCTCCAGGGGATCTTCTTGACCCAGGGATCAAACCTGAGTCTAACAAGTCATTAACAATGGTGTTGCCTGAGAGGCCCTGCTTTCTCTCTTCCTGGCTGTGGCAAAAGAACCCCGCTCAAGTCACAGTCCAGAGTGTCTTTTCTTAAAATAGCCTTACCCTGCTTCTCAGGGTTATACAGAGATGGGCCCAGCCTGAAGGTGGTGGCCAAGGCTCAGCTCAGCTCAGCTAGCATTCAGTTCATTTCTCATCTCTGATCTGTACAAGAGGGCAAGTCTGGAGGAGGTGCTCAGATCCAATACTGAAGGGAATCCTCAGAGAAATTCATCAATATTGCAGACAGGAAACCCTACCAAGAACAGGTGCACCTTCTGCCCCCATGGAAGCCAGGTTACGTATTTACAGGTAAGTTAGAAGAGCATGATCTTTATGGATGTGGAAAAGGAAGACAGGTGAGAACCTTGGTCTCATGAGAGCTCATCTCTAAAAATCTCTGATGAAAAGAAGAAATGCATTCATCCTGGTTGCCTGCCCTGCCCCTGAGAGCCCTCTGATTCTATCTGGGTGAACAGAGAAAATCAAACGACAGAAGGTACTTGAGACAGAAATATGAGGAAGAGGGGCAAGTGAGCTCTGAAGCCCCTCAAAGGATGGCTCAGGACCTCAAGCTTGAGGAACACAGATATGGGAGATAATATTGTTTCCAAATGTTCAGTAGACACACATGGAACTCCAGCTGAGCAAGATCTGCCTCCAAATGCACTAACAAAGCTAAACCGAATATGAATTAGCAGCGGCCCAAGAGCTCATCCTGGAGAAAGGCATGGCAACCCACTCCAGTATTCTTGCTAGAGAATCCCACAGGGGAGCTTGGAGGGCTACAGTCCACAGGGTTATTACACAGAGTCAGATCGACTTGGCACACATGCACAAGAGCTCACAGCCCGAATGAAATTCTGTTTCAGTAAAACAAAAACACATAAAATTGAACATTATGATCCAAGGCAGCCAAGCCACACTTCTCAGGCCCGCAGAACTTAGAACCAGGCAATGGACTTGAGCTCCTTGTAACTATGTGTGAAATACAGATTGAAGCCTAGCTGTTCTGCCTCTCTTCTCAACCACGCTGTTGTTTCAAAATGGGAAGTTCGGAATCTAAAAGGCCCTGGTATATTACAAAGAGAACAATGGTCAAGAAACTAGCAAATGCTCCAAATTAGAGTCATGTTTGTAGCTGCCAGAAGTGATGAGATGGTGAAATTAAAGGATGCCAAGGGGACCTTTTAGCCAAAATGTATCCAGGATCCTGACCTGTACCTGCAGTTCCAGCTGTACATTCACTCATTTTCAGTGTTTAACAGTTCCTTACGAAAAGACAAACACCCTGGAATGCAAGATGCAAGGCACTGAGAGATGGGAGAGGTGGGGATGGAAACTGGACCAGACAGGTGCTGCATTTTAAGTGACAGCCAACTTTTTCAGTAAAGGGCCAGAGAGCAACTATTTTAGGCTTTCCAGCCTGAACCATGTCCATCACAGCTACTCAACTCTGTCACCACAGTGCGAAATCAGCCAGAGGCAACATGTAGATAAGCAAGTGTGGCCTATTGCAATAAAACTTAATTTAGGGACATTGAAATGTGACTTTCAAGTGATTTCCACATGTCAGGAAACATTCTTCTTCTCATTTGTTTTCCTCCAAACAGTCAGCAGGTCACACTTTGCTGATCTCTGTTTATTAGGAGATAAAACTCACAAAATAAATTTCCATGACTTCTAACTGGGATATATTAANTGTGGCCTATTGCAATAAAACTTAATTTAGGGACATTGAAATGTGACTTTCAAGTGATTTCCACATGTCAGGAAACATTCTTCTTCTCATTTGTTTTCCTCCAAACAGTCAGCAGGTCACACTTTGCTGATCTCTGTTTATTAGGAAATAAAACTCACAAAATAAATTTCCATGACTTCTAACTGGGATATATTAATTACAAGTTGATACTGTGCCCCTGAGACAGAAATGGCTCAAGACACCATGTGACTACAATACTCCCACTAATGTCTTACAAAATGTGCTCTTTCATTGAATTTGTAAGATGCTACCCATTTAATTATGGGTAGAGAGTGGTTTACATTATGACCTTGGGAGTATCTTTGGCATTATTTTCTCCATTTGTGACTGAAGATGCTGATTACTGCTATTTCTGTCCCTCCTGGGGATTTCTCTAAAATTAATTAATGGTCACACATATTAATGCTGTAAATGTACTAAGAAACTTGGAGAGTGAACATGTTGTAAATCTATTTAAAGAAAATCAAATGGACATAAAGCAAGATGCCACTTGCATAATATTCGTAGTTCCTTGAATGATAACCCTTCATGTAACATAACTTATGCTACTATTTTCCGTCTTTTCAACTTTCTGTATTTTCCTCCTTCCGGCAGAACTTAAGGGAAATGCCTGTGCTGTCCTCTTTGAGTTGGGCTCGCAGCAGTCTTTTCATGTGTGCACTTGGATGTCCCCTGTCCTTCCCCAGCAGTGGCTATTGCCAAACTAGCATAGATTTCTCAGCTCTCTAGTCTGCTCTATTTGAGAACACTCAGTAAATGACCTTACTGCAAACCTCAGACAGAAAGCTCAAGCTAGAAGTTCTTCAACTTTGTTACCTCAACCCCAAATTATTGATGCCTGCGTCATCAGCATCACCACTCCTCTAGTCTGAGATACAATGAAGATCTTCTATCCAAAGTCAGTATTTCCACCTGTGCTCAGGATGCTCCTCCCCTCCGTTCTCATGGGACCCTGCCCCATGTTTCTCTGTCTTTTCAACCTGCACCTCTCTCCTTTCTCCAGCGGTTTATAAATACGTCGCTATCATCTCAGATAAAACGCCCTCACTGCTGAGTCTCCTCTTTGTCCATTTAGTCATAGCCTCTTTCTACTTACCTTACAGCTAAGCTTTTTGGAAGAAAGTGGTATATTTATATTCTCTACTTTGCTATGTCCAATCCTTCTCTGAGTCCACCATAATCTGACTTCTCAGAAACTGCCTTGGAAAAAATTTTCAGTAACTTCATAATAACCAAATCCATAGGGGTATATTCATCTCAGATTTATTGCAAATGCTCTTAGAACATGACCCAGTACTGTCTTTTTCTATATGACTAGACAATTATTCTTATACTATTAAATGTGAGCTCAAAATCCCAACAGGATTTTGCATTGAGTTTGACAAGCTTTCTCTCAATGTTAAATATGGAAGAGTAGAGTCTAAAAATATCTAAAAGATTTTAAAAATTAACACTACCAGGGGACTTCCCTGGTTGGTCCAGTGGCCAAGACTCCATGTTACCAATGTAGGGGACCCAGGTTCGATCCCTGGTCAGGGAATAAGATCCCACATGCCGTAATGAAGAATGAAGATTCCATGTGCTGTAATTAAGACGAGGCACCACCAAATTAATTAGTTAATTGNGATTCATGGATTCACAAAGAGTCAGACACAACTGAGCAACTGAACTGAACTGAACTGATGCACCTATATGATTTCTTCAGTACGGAGTTCTCAAGTTGAAACTGTGCATATTATGTTTATTAAACAATACCCCAAATCTCATCCAAATGTTTCTACCAATTTACACAACCATCAGCAATGTATTGGAACACCTAATTTCTAACATCTTTACCAAATAGGGAATTACTGCTATAAAAGTATATGTCATTGTTTGAATTTGCATTTCCTTATTACTCTTGGTTATAGACAATATATTTTTATGTTGTTTTATAAATTGCTGATGGATATTCTTTACCAACTTTTCTATTGGATATTTTTCTATTTCATATTGATTCTGAAGAGAGTTTTATCTGTTCTTAGAGTGAGAACATTAATCCTTTACCATTATATCATACGCAAACATTTTTCTCCAATTTGTTTTTTTTTATTTTGTTTTAATTGTTTAATGTTACACTTAGTCCTAAAGCTCACCCTTTACAATTCAAAATCCTAGTGGCCAGAAGTAGACATTCTTTACTGCTAATTAAACTAGCTTTAAGGAAAGGTAATCTATAAGTGAGTTAAATAATTTCCATAGTAACAAGAGGAAGAAAAGATTTGAATCTCTAAACTCAAGCAGGGAGACTAAGCTCTACTTAGAGCTCATAAAACATTTTCTTGTTAACAANATCCTAGCGGCCAGAAGTAGACATGCTTTACTGCTAATTAAACTAGCTTTAAGGAAAGGTAATCTATAAGTGAGTTAAATAATTTCCATAGTAACAAGAGGAAGAAAAGATTTGAATCTCTAAACTCAAGCAGGGAGACTAAGCTCTACTTAGAGCTCATAAAACATTTTCTTGTTAACAAGGTACACTAGGGGATGCATGCTATATGCTGAGATGAAGGCCACAATTTTTTAAGATCAAATTTCTTCTGGCACTTTTATTAATATACACCACAGATACTTTTCAGAAGAAAAGTAAAAATGAATAAGAGTTGAAGGCATTATATTTTATTTGAAATATACTTGCCTTAAAATATTTAGGGAAAAGAATCTGTCAAAATACATTTTCGACCGTGTCAAGTTCAAACTACTGGAGGACTGGCTAGTAAATTATGGAATGGGGTAACTCCTAGTAAACTCATTGTATCTTGGATAGATAGACTAGTTCATCATCTGTAGAAGCCCGAACTTTGATAGAATTCTTTAAGAAGTGAGACAAAATCCTTAGACAAAACAGTTTTATAGCCATGCTTCCCACAAAGGCCCTCCAGCATCAGTAGGTTTTCTTCCTTTACTTGTCCCCTGAGCCTGAAACTCCTAGTCAAGGGGAGAAGATATGTGCTACTTATGTCACTAGTTTCTCTGATAATACCTATGGCTGCTAAAGTTATCCAATAAAGCAATCAGTTTGCAGAATAAATCCATTTGCTGCCTTCTTAACAGTTCTCCAATAAACTGTTGGAAGGTGGCAATCGTGTTTTAGCTCAAGTCCCACTCATCATTAGAATGATGACTAATCCTACTTAAACAGTATCTGAATTTTAAATAGGAAGGCTTTGAAGCTTCCTGGAAAGCTGGAAAATTCTCAAGACTAAAACACGTGAAGCACTAGCACTTTGGGCACAGTGGCTCTGATGTCTGGAATAGGGAGGCTTAGGGCATGCTTCCTCGATCACACTCTGCCCGGCACCTAATCATAAGGCTGGGGCTGGGCCTTCAGGCTTCTTATGTCCTAAGGGAGATCATTTGAAAGTTAATTCAGAATGCATGATTAGGCATTCCAATGGTTAAGACTTCGCCTTCCAATGCAGGGGGTGTGGGTTTGACTCCTGGTTGGGGAGTTAAGGTCCCGCATACCTCGGTGGCCAAAATTCCAAAACATAAAACAGAAGCAATATTGTAACAAATTCAATAAAGGCTTTAAAAATGGTCCCCGTCAAAAAAGAAAGAAAGCAAGCATGATTATACTTCTCTAACTTTCAAGCCTAGTGCTTTAAGTTTCTTCATATATATACTTAAATATACTCCATAGAAAGAAAAAAATATGTAAATAATATCAGGCATCATATTGTAAAATCAAACATTTCAGTACAAATGATTACTTCTTGTATTTTCACCTCCTATAGGAACAAAACTATGAAATTAAACATTGTGATACTTTTGGTAACTCTTGGAATGGTTGAGAAATCCTTTCAATGAATGGGTCCTTATATACACGTAAGACATAAAAAAATTCATCTCACAGTAGCTAGTGTGATAAGGTTCCTATTACAGATTCAGTACCCCCCCTCCAAATGGCTTACTACATGAATCAGGCTAGATTTTAGAGTATATACATTATTGCTGTTGTTTTCCAAACTCTTGAGTGTCTCCATTTTACATGAGATAAAAGCCATTTAGAGAGAATGATTGCTGATTAGGTACATAACATATAACCTTAGGGTTACACAACTAGAAAATGAAAGCACTAGGACTTTAACTCAAACTTTTGGACTCGAAACCTTTGCAATATAAAAAGGGAGATAAAACATAAGGAACAACTTTACAGAGATTAAAAACAGTTGCTGGATTTTAGAATATCATGAAGGTAAGGGCAGCAGCTTTGACAGTGCTGAAATCTGAAAGAGTGAAACAGAAGACAAACTTAGAAGCTTCTTAAAACACAAGGAAAGATTTAAAAGATAATACAGTGAGAATATGAAAAAGAAAAAAAAGCCTGGAGACCCAATCTATACTTAACAGGAAGTCCTAAAAGAGAAGCCTAGAAGAACTAGAGCGGCAGAGATAATACAAGAATTAACACAGAAGAGATTTCCCAATATCAGAAGAAAGCTCAGTATGAAATCTGAGAGTAAGGATCATATTTTTTGCAAACTCAATGAAGAAGAACCATATTATGATGGTAAAAGTAAAGAAAGAAGTCAATAAGCATTCAGATGGAAGATTTTGTTCCATAAAAGACAAAAAGTAGGCAATCCTGGAAACTGTCAAAAATGTTCAGTTCTAAAAGATACATGAAGCAGCAATAATGGAACTCTGAAAAATATATAATCCCCAAGTTCTTCCCCTAACCAAGATGTTGTCAAGTAAAAGCGACAGTTGGTGGGTGGGTCAGATATAATATAGGTACAAAGATACAGATATGTAATAATGATAAAAGATGAGTCAAAGTTAGAACTCAACAGCAAAAAAAAAATAATCACATTTTGAAAGGTCTTATGATGAGCTACTAAACCAAATAAACATTTGGAAGAAGTCTAAATCATAAATCTAAATGCAGTGAGAGCCAAACTATATTAAAGAACTGCTTTCACTTTGAAACTAATGATAGCTTTTATTGAAAATTGACTGAAATTAATTATAGATTAAATGTAGTAAAATAGGATGGGGGAAATGAGGAAAAATAAAAGTGCCAAATTTCTCATTTACATTCAGAAAAGTGGAGTGANAGTCTAAATCATAAATCTAAATGCAGTGAGAGCCAAACTATATTAAAGAACTGCTTTCACTTTGAAACTAATGATAGCTTTTATTGAAAATTGACTGAAATTAATTATAGATTAAATGTAGTAAAATAGGATGGGGGAAATGAGGAAAAATAAAAGTGCCAAATTTCTCATTTACATTCAGAAAAGTGGAGTGAAAAATAAAAGAACCAAATTTCTCATTTATACTCAATAAAGGAGAGTAAAAATAAATGTTGTGATATTGTGTGATATTTTAAGAGTTTAGCAGAATTAAAATGTCTGGTAAGAGTCAAGCTCAACATTGTTGACCTCAGGAAAACAGAAACGGAGGGAAATATTATCTATCATAAACCAACGAAAATACATAACATCATATGTTCTGTGTAACAGTTGGCCAGTATTAGAACAAAGTTTCAGAAGAAAGTTTTGTAAATTTTTTTCTGAAAAATTTATAGAAGTTTTCAGAAAACTGTGGAACTTCTACAAAACCCCTCTAGACAGCTGCACTGAAGATACTAGTTCTTAACTTCGAACCACTCTGTTCTTTTTCATGTATTATGCTACACCTCCCTTCCACAGATGTCAGAGAAAGTGAAATACATGAAAGAGCTAAGCATAAAAGGAAAATCACAGACCTGTTATTAATTCAGATTATGAAAGATCGTATATGAGAGTATCCATATAGTTGAAAGACAATATGAATCATAAAATCAATTTGTAAAAAGGGATATATCATAAGGGAGACAAAAGTTTGTAAACTACAAAACACTGTTGAAAGAAATGAAAGAATAAGTGAATAAGTATAAAGACATCCTGTGCTCATGGACTGAAAGACTTAATACAGTTATGATGACAATCTAGCCAAAGGAATTTACAGATTCAATGCACTCCCTATTAAAAAATTCCAGTAATGTTTTGACAGAAAAACATATCCTAAAATTCAGATGGAATCTCATGAGACTCAAAAGTGACCTTGAAAAGAACAAATTTAGAGGCTTTATACATCCTAATTTCAAAAACTTACAAAGTTACAGTAATCAAAATAGTATAGTCCTTACATAAAGACATAGATCAAATGGAACAGATTCGAGTCCAGAAATAAACTCACATGTGTATGGTCAAGTGATCTTTCTTCAAAGTGCCAGAACCACACAATGGGGAAAAGATATTCTCTTCAACAAACAGTGCTGAGAAAATTTTGCATTTTTCAAATGCAAAAGAAGGAAGTTGGGCCCTTAACTTACAACAAATATAAAAATTAACTAAATCTGGATTGAAATCTAAATGTAAGGCCTAAAGTGATAAAATTCCTACAAGAAAACATAGCAGGAAAACTTCATGACATTGGCTTTGGGAATGATTTCTCAGATATGACACCAAAAGTACAGGCAATCAAAGAAAACATAGTTAACTGGAGTCTATTAGAATTTAAAACTTTTAGGCATCAAAGGATAGTTAAAAGATAACCCATGTGATGGAAGAAAATGTTTGCAAGGCATCTATATGATAAGTGTAATATTCAGAATACATGAAGAACTCCTACAACTCAGCAATGAACAACCAACCAATTCAAAAGTGAACAGAAGACTCGAATAGACATTTCTGCAAAGAAGATATACCAAAAAGCATATGAAAAAATGCTAGACTGCCAGTAACCTGTAGGAAAATGCAAATCGAAACTACAATGAGAATTCACTTCAGATTGATGAGGATGGTTATTATAAAACAAACAAACAAACAAAAAACAGATAATAGTAAGTGCTGGTGAGGATGCAAAGGAATTGGAACCCTCATGAATTGTTGGTGAAAATATCAAGTTGTCTGGTCTCTGTGGAAAACAGTTGCAACCCCATGGACTATGACACACCAGGCTCCTCTGTCCTCCACTATCTACTGGAGTTTGCTTGAATTTATGTCCACTGAGTCAATGATGCTATCTAACCATCTCATCCTCTGCTGCCCCCTTCTCCTTTTGCCCTCAAGTCTTTCCCAGCATCAGGATCTTTTCCAGTATTATTCATCAGTGAAAAAAAATGAGCACTAGGTAGCTCAGTCAGTAAAGAATCTGCCTGCAATGCAGGAGACGTGGGTTCAATCTCTGGGTCAGGGAAGATCCCCTGGAGAAAGAAATGGCAACCCACTCCAGTATTCTTGACTGGAAAATTCCATGGACAGAGGAGCCTGGTGGGCTACAGTCGATGGGGTCGCAAGAGTCAGACATGACTTAGCAACTAAACCACCAAAAGAAACGAAGTTCTGATACACGCTGCAACATAGATAAATATGGTAGGTGAAATAAGCCAAACGCAAAAAGACAAATGGTGTAAAAGTCCACTTATATGAGGTTCTCTGAAAAGACGCATTTATAGAGACAGAAAGTAGAACAAACGTTACCAGGGATTAGAAGAACAGGGAGTTTTTTAATGGTTACAGAGTTTGCTTTGGGATGATACAAAGGTTCTGGAAGTGAATAGTGGTGATGACTGCACAGTGGTGTGAATGTATTTAATGCCACTTAATTGTACAGTTACAGATGGTAAATTTTATATTATGTGTATTTTACAATAAAAAAATAATATAGCTCTCCTTTTCTCAACAAAATAGGCATTAGAACATCATAATTAGCCTAGCAGAATTTCAGCCACCTTCTACATTAAAACATCTAATTTTCCAAACCAAAAATGAGCACTTACAAAATCACTTGTCAATTAATTTCTAATTTAGAAAAAGAAATTATTACAGGACTGGAAGGGAAAATATAAACTTTAGTGTGTTCCCTTTAAAAAATGACTATCACTATTTTTTCCAAACCACTGAGCTCAAACAAAACATGATAAAATAGTACTAAGAATAAATCAAGCAAAAGATTATTTTCAGAAGTGGAATGAGCTGTTGTACCTTCCAGTATATCTTTTTTCTTAGAAATTTTCACTCAAAAATAAATTGTACTAACACTTCACATTATTAAGCTGTAAGAAGCTATGCTCTCTCTTCAGAATAGCTAATAGGAAAAGATGTGACTTGTCATAATATTTGGTAAAAAAAAAAANAATGAAGGAGAAAGAAGAGAATCTGGAGTGATTCCTAGGGGTCTGGTATGAACCAGTGGATGGAGGAAGTTGCTACCAACCAACATGGAGAATGGTTGTAGGCCAGTCTTTGGAGAAGACTGCAAGTTCAAACTTGACATTTCAGCGTGAAAATATCTACTAGACCCAAGTGATAATGCTAAGTACATATCTTGCTATATTGGGTTTGGAATTTGGAAGAAAGGTCTAGAAGGAAGATAAAGATACAAAGGTCACGGGAATTTAGACAGTGTTTAGAGCCAAGAGAAGGAATGCAGACAGGGAAGTCTACCAGGACATGCCAGTGTTATCGCCACACAAAATCCTTAATCACAGAAAACTTTCCTTGGCTGTGACGCGTATTTTTAAAGGGTACTGTATTATTTCTCTCCACAACTGCAAACATAAAAAGCTTCAACAAAAAAGCAACCAACCAACCAACCAATAAATATTTTATCTGGATTTAAATATGACCTCCCACTGCCAAAAGAGCTAAAGCTGCGGTCCTGATTTGGGTCTTCCAAAAGCAGAGCCTGGGACAATGATCTGGATACAGATAACTTATTTGGGAGGTGATTTACCATATGACCCTGCAATCCCACTCCTGGTCATATACCCTGAGGAAAACATGGTCCAAAAGGATACATGCACTCCGATGTTCACAGCAGCACTGTTTACAATAGCCAAGACATGGAAGCAACCTAAATGTCCATTAACAAATAAAAATGTAGCACGTATATACAATAGAATGTTTCTCAGCCATTAAAAATAATGAAATAATGCCATCTGCAGCAACATAGATGGACCCAGATATTGTCATACTGAGTGAAGCAAGTCAGACAGAGAAATACAAATATTGTATGATATCACTCATAAGCACAATCTAAACAATGATACTAATGAACTTATTTACAAGACAGAAAACAGACTCACAGACTTAGAAAACAAACTTATGGCTACTGGGGGGGAAGGGTGGAGGAAGGCAAGTTAGAGAGTTTGGGACTGACATGTACACACTGCCACATTTTAAAGGGATAACCAACACGGACCAACTGTAGAGCGCAGGGAACTCTGCTCAGTATATTGTAATAACCTGAAAGGGAAAATAATTTGAAAAAGAACAGATACATGGATATGTGTAACTGAATCACTTTACTGTACGCATGAAACCAGACACTGTTAATCACCTACACTCCAACAAAAAATAAAAAGGTTTTAAAAATTGATTTTTTAAAAAAGTCATTATTAAGTTGGATGTCACTGTAGGTAATGTGGGCTCCATCTTTGCAGGAGTGCTCTAAAAAGTGCATATAATGCTCCTCAGATTTGTCTCTGCCAAGGGTGGAGGCGGGAGCATTTAGGCAGCAACTACCAATCCTAGTCCCACTGGTTGACAGCTGTTCCCAGAGGACTTCAGTATGAGCACACTCTTAGACAAGTGCTGGGCAAGTTTAGAAGGCTTCAGCGGAAGCCCTGAAGCAGAAAAGAAATTCTGGACACACTTGGCAGTGAGACCCTGGCAGCATGCCCCCTAACTATCATAGAAGCTAACATCTGAGGTACGTCAAGGGTATATGATAGAGGGTGTGAAGATGTGTACACGTGTCTGCGTGCACGCACACACAAAACGGCTTCTAAGTTACAAACCCAAATAGAATACAATCAGAATGGTGTCCCCTGGATTTGAAGACCATGCTGACCAGAAGCTGGACTGAGAGAGGAAAGCAAGGCTAGGACTGGTAGGCCTCACAGACAACTCTAACTACGTTGGTAAACACGTTCCAACATGTTTACAAAGTTAATTACTTTGCAGAAGCAGTAATATATTCTTGCGTGTGGTCTTTTCCTTTATAATACTGCATCTCAATCCATTTATTAAAGATAATACAATGAATTCCTCCCAGTGTAAACTATCGCATTTAAAGAGTAGAGCCCTCTCCAGTTCACATTTGATTATACAGACTGAAGCCAAATCACACTATGGTGAGACACTCTAATAATCTGGGTTGATCAAACTACCCAAATCAGAGGCTCAATGAGCTTAAATCATCACCAAAGGAAAAAACCTTAATTTCATGCTAAGGAAAATAAAAGGCAGAACAGTTTTTCTTTTCACATTTTCCTAAATTCAACCACTGATATTTTTAGCGTATTGTCAAAAGACACATAAGGCATTCTGCAACACTCTAAACGTCTGGGTTTAAATCAGTTATTTGTTTCCTTTTGGTAAGATATACCCAAGGGTTAAGAAAAAAAAAAGAAAAAAAATTTCTCCTGCAATTAAAAATGGAGTATATTCTCTGTGAAATTTATTTTTGCCAGGATTCCCTGGTAGCTCAGCTGTTGAAGAATCCACCTGCAATACAGTAGACCCTGGTTCAATTCCTGAGTCAGGAAGATCCCCTGGAGAGGGATAAGCTACCCACTCCAGTACTCTTGGGCTTCCCTAGTGGTTCAGACGGTAAAGAATCTGCATGCAATGAGGGAGACCTGAGTTCAATCCCCAGGTTGGGAAGATCCCCTGGAGAAGGGAAAGGCTACCCACTCCAGTATTCTGGCCTGGAGAATTCCACGGACAGAGGAGCCTGGCAGGCTACAGCCCATGGGATCACAAAGAGTTGGACACAACTGAGCAACTTTCACTTTCATCAGATGCCATGACCAACTCAATGGACGTAAGTTTGAGCAAGCTCCGGGAGATGGTGAAGGACAGGGAAGCCTGGCATGCCGCAGCCCGTGCGGTCGCAAAAAGTCGGAGATGACTGAGAAAATGAACCACCACAACAAAAATGCACCTAATTAAATTAGATTATATATATGTATATAAAGTAGGCTTTCGTCTTTCATTCTTTCACTAGAAAATCTAATTTCTAAATCGGACTTACATACCATCTGCATATGAGAGAAAGAGAGATATTTCTTTCACTGACCCAATTTTGTTGCACATCTTTTTCCTAATTATGGTCCCCTTTACATTCATCTATTTTGTTGTTCATAAACCAAGGTTCTTTCACAGTGATCACAATGTCCTCCACTCCTAGTTTACCAGAGAGACTGTTACTTGTTTAGATTCATCCTGTTGAAACAGAAAACATGAGGGAGAATTCAGGAAAACAAGAATCTCAGATGGTCCTACCACAAAGTCCATTTCTGGTGTCCAAATGTCAATTACCCTTCCCCATTATTGTCTTTACCAACCTATTACCTCGAGACCCATAGTAACACAGAGAATGGTTCATCCAGACCCACTCTGTCTCTGTTCACGTCTCTCCTTCATGTCCAAGCCCTTATGACTCTTTAATTGCCTGTATTCCTCTGCCGTGTTTATTGCTAGAGTTTTGGAGATCCACACACTGAACCCAAATATACTGAAAACTCTGTAAAATAAGACTATGGTTTTATATTCTTATTTTCAAACCTAGATTAAAATGACAAAACACCCAGTGTATACTGGGCTATAAAATACCATTATGAGTACAGGACATATCACAGAGAACCCATACAATCCATTAAGTAGGATTCTTTCCTCAAATAGGACTAAAATAATGAAAGTGAAACTTACGTTGCTCAGTTGTGTCTGATTCATTGTGATCCCATGGACTGTAGCCTGCCCAGCTCCTCTGTCCATGGGATTCTGCAGGCCAGAATACTGGAGTGGGTTGCCATTTCCTTCTCCAGAAGATCTTCCCTACCCACAGATCAAATCAGACACTCCTGCATTGCAGGCAGATGCTTTACCAACTGAGCCACTAGGGAAGCCAAGTAGGACTAAAATAATAGCTAGCAGGTATTATGCCTACTAAAATAACAGCAGTTAGATACAGGGTTGGAAATTGACATAACTCCAAATAATTCTATACTTCCTGATAGAAGGTAATACTACATTGGTTAAATGAGTGTTTCAGTATTCATGGAGAAAAATTTCTTAGAAGATAAATTATGATATCATTTTATTATTTGTGCTCAAAATAATCACAAGATCAACTCACAAATGCCAAACAGTGAAGTGCTGTCATAAGAAACTTCTTTTTAATAATTGCCTTCACTTTACTTATGGACTATGAAATCATGAGATGCTATAAGGGGCACAAAGTGTTAAAATGGAGAGAAAGCAAAATTGAAAGTAAGATACTTGATTTCTGAAGCTCAAAAAAAACTAAAATTAAGAATACAGCTTTTTACCTTTAAGTGCTTCTTGTAGGATGCAAAGCATGATTAAGTAACCTGATTCCAAAAATATTTCATTAATTTATGTTGAAGTTCTCTATCTAGGACAAGAGAATACATGTAGCTAGTAGAAATCATACTACTATAGATAATAATAATGGGCTTATTGTTCATCTACTGCATGGCACCTTAAGTTTATGATGGTTTAAAATGTTAAGTTCCTAGAGAACAGACACATGAATTATATACCTCTTTATATAATCAGCACCAAGCACAGTAATTTACACATACTGGATAGTTAGGAAATAAATGGCAATGATCAAAGTGATCTCTCAAAAGAATAAATTAACTGATGTGTAATACAAATGTTTACTTGAAAATACATTCAACTCAATAAATCTTCATGTTCTCAACTCATTTATGCATAAAAATTTATTCAAAATTTTATTTTTCAAGATGCTAGACATAAACTAGAAAGATATGTTAAGAATATAAGCTATTACTTATTGACTTTTAGAAATCCACTTGGATGATAACTTGATTCTGAGCAACTTGAAATATTCTCCATGCATAGAATCTCAATGATGACGACGTCAGTCCCTCAGTCCTGTCCGACATTTGCGACCCCATGGACTGTAGTACACCAGGTTTCCCTGTCCATTACCAACTCCTGGAGTTTACTCAAACTCATGTCCATTGAGTTGGTGATGCCATCCAACNCATTCAACTCAATAAATCTTCATGTTCTCAACTCATTTATGCATAAAAATTTATTCAAAATTATATTTTTCAAGATGCTAGACATAAACTAGAAAGATATGTTAAGAATATAAGCTATTATTTATTGACTTTTAGAAATCCACTTGGATGATAACTTGATTCTGAGAAACTTGAAATATTCTCAATGCATAGAATCTCAATGATGACGACGTCAGTCCCTCAGTCTTGTCCGACATTTGCGACCCCATGGACTGCAGTACACCAGGTTTCCCTGTCCATTACCAACTCCTGGAGTCTACTCAAACTCATGTCCATTGAGTTGGTGATGCCATCCAACNTGTGGACATTTTTGTTTATATCAGTAAAATTTTATACCTACATAAACTAGTAAAAATATAAACTTCAGATGGGTAAGTAAACCATAGTACATTTACTCATTGGAATTCTATGTAACAAACTGTGTTCAATAAAACTGTATATACTGTTTCAAATGAATATAACATACCAAGTTTTTAAAAGATCATATATAGAGAGACATTTTTATAAAAACTATAAAGAATTAACAATAGATTTTCAAACAACTTTTTAAATTCTATTTTTCTATACATTCCAAAGTTTCTTTTTACTGTGTGTACAATACTGGTAATAAAACTTATATATTTAAAACGAGGACCCTCTGGATAGCAATGAGCAACAAAGAGGATTTTTGCTCCAAATCCCAAAGAACTAATTAGCCTGCCAATGCTACAATTACTGAAAACTTTTAGACTTCTGAAATTCTGAAGGTATTCTATTTTCGTAGCTTTTAATTTTGATATATTTCAAAATGTACCCCAGGGCTTCTCTTGTAGTTAAGACAGTAAAGCATCTGCCTGCAATGCAGGAGATCCGACTTTGATCCCTGGGTTGGGAAGATCCCCTTGAGAAGGCAACTGCTACCCACTCCAGTATTTTTGCCTGGAGAATTCCATGGATAGAGGAGCCAGGCAGGCTACAGTTCATGGGGTCACAAAGAGTCAGACATGACTAAGCTCCTAACACACACACAAAATGTACCCCAGAAAGTTTTCTTCCTATGTTTTAGTTTTCGTCCTACAGAAGAAAAGCACTTAGTTTCTGATTTAGAAAAGAATGAGGCATGAGTTCAAGGGGGGAGGGTGGATTGAAGCAGCAGTTAAAAATTTCAGGTCTTCACAGTATAAACACTAAATAGAAACGTCACTAAAGTTTTGCTGATTAGGACTCTTAAGTGCCAGTACTATAAAACTGTGTTTTCTCAAGAGCAAAAACACAACTTTCGGACATTTGGATATCTGGATAGAAATCATGCCTACCCATGTTAAACCTTAAAGCTCTTACATTTGACCTTAGTTTACCAATACTGAGGAGCTCCCCTAGATTGGGAAGATCCCCTCAGGGAAGGGAATGGCTACTCACTCCAGTATTCTTGCCTGGAGAATTCTATAGAGGAGCTTGGTGGGCTTCAGTCCATGGCGTCGCAAAGAGGTAGACATGACTGAGCAACTAACACTTTGAATTGTTTCTCTAATACTGGACAATGAGTGTATGCTGTTCAAGATGGCCCTCATTTGTTGCTTGTGGGCACTGCAACATGTTCTGGGAAGATGTGGGTCTATCCCAAAAACTTAGATACCTCACTTTTTTTACTCATTTCTTCTTTTGTCCAGTTCTAAACAATATCTGGCACAGGATCAGTGTCCAGTAATATTTTTTGGCAGATGGATTTTCAGACACTTAAACCAATCAACAAATGAGTTGATCAGACCTCACTTCTTGGAGGTGCTGTGGTCCTTAGTGCTAGGAACTGGTCACAGCAGAAGATCATAGTTGGGACCTTTGCAAGACCAGCTACATGTGCTGTATGTCACAGACCCCTTCTTCTTTCCATTCCACAGGCATGAGTTAAAAAGATGAGCCACAGATAATGAACAGAACCCAGCTGGTAGTAACAAAGAATCAAGCCAGACATTAAGGGTTCAGCATTAGCTCTCCTACAAATAATGTTCATCTGAAATCATTATTAGGGTAAACATCTTTCTTTCCATACACATATTTGATTTTTCATTAGAACTGGAGGGAACATATTCATCAGTCAATGTCTGGAGTTAACATGCTGCCGTGAGCTCACATGGGAAGATATATTTGTTGTTCATTATTTCATATGTTTAGGATGATGAAGTAATCTGCCTCTAGTCTCCAGCTTGATAAAATCACATCCGAAAATTAAGTGGAAATAGGTACATGCACATGAGTAGCAAATTCAGACGTTGTCTGTGTATATTTGGTTCAATATTTATAACATTCACAAGGAGAGAACAGTTACCCAACCATGGTGATGCTTACACTGCTATCCATAAAGACTGCTACTGTTGGGACATGAATACATATTTGCATATCCTAAAATCAGGATTAGGTACTATATATTCATGTACTTAGAATGGCTAGCTGTAACAATAAGCTTAAAATGAAGCCCAGTGCAAAAATTTATTATTTTCTCACTATGAATATAGTCAATCTTTCCTTATAAGGTTACATATATATCTTATATTCACTTTCCTATTGTCTTCTGGATTTTTATTTCTTGTAAGTTACTTTAGTGATCTTTTTCTTTGGATAAAAACACCACCTTAGATAGATCTTGGAATAATTCTGATCTGAATTATAAAATTATTAAACATGAGTGGATTATTTTGCCTCTAGACAATTTATTCATTCAATCCCCAGAACACCTAATACATAATAAAAAGATTAAATCATCCATATTAATTTTAATATAATAATCACTATAATCAGAGGATATCATGTTACCTCAATTATTCCTCATAAATGCCAAGAATAGACTTCACTATTCCTGATATATGTATGAATAAGAGGAGAATCTCAGAATATATGAGAAACTTCCCAAGTTTCCTGTGAGTAAACAGAGATAAAAGTCAAGTCCATCTGCCTGACTCAAAGGGCATCCTCATACAAAGATCCCACTAGATTATGAATTGCCTAAATCGGCAATTATTTGGAATTGTGCACAGTTTCCTCTAGAAAGAACCCCGTGGGGTACTATGAATACCAGGATGAATGCTCAATGGGAAACAGGCTAAGTGTGCATCCGTGCTCAGTCATTCACTCGTGTCTGACTCTGTGACCGCATGGACTGGAGCCCATCAGGCTCCTCTGTCCACGGAATTTTCCAGGCAAAAATACTGGAGTGGGTTGCCACTTCCTACTCCAGGCAATCTTCCCAATCCAGGAATTGAACCTGTGTCTCCTGCACTGGCAGGCGGATTCTTTACCACTAAGGCACTTGAGAAACCTGGTTACTAAGTGTACCAGCTTTCTATAACTGCTATAACAAATCAGCAAAAACTTGGTATCTTAAAACAACAAATTTACATTACCTCTCATATGAAATATACACCTGACCCTTGAACAACACAGGTTTGAACTGTGCAGGTTCACTTACATGTGGATTTTTCTACATGGAAACTCTGGAAAATGCCCTAGAGTACTGCATGATCAATAGTTGGCTAAATCCATGTGTGAGAAGGAGGGCTGACTGAAATTATACATGGATTTTTCAGCTTCACAGGGGCCAGTGCCCCTAACTCTTTGTGGTTAAAGAGTCACCTATAGTTATATTAATTCTTTTATTTCTGTAGCTTGGAAGTCTGATATGGATCTCACAGGGTTATATAATCAATGTGTGAGCAGGGCTACATTTTCTTCTGGAGGGTCCAGGAGACATTCCATTTCCTTGCCTCTTCCAGCTTCCTGAAGCCACCTCCATTCCTTGGCTTGTGGACCCCTCTCTTCCATCAGCGACGGCAATGTACTGTTCCTCTGCCACTTCCTGTGTTCTCACATCTGTCTCTGACCGCACCTGGGAATGGTTCTCTGCTTTTCAGGACTCGTGTGATTAGACTGGATCTACCTGGATAATCTCCCCATCTCAATATCTGCAATTTAATCACATCTGAAAAGTCCCTTTTTTGCCATGTGAAGCAACATTTTCACAGGTTGTGAAAACTTGAACATGCACGTCTTTGGGGTTTTGGGGGGTGCTATTCTACTCACAACAATGAGCTAATGTATGAATGACTGAGAGTCAAATTTCCCTGCCAGAGGGTTTTTTTTTTAATTTGAGGGTAGCTGATTGTTAACATAAGTGAATTTCCATTAGCAGTCTAAAAATGTAAAATCATATAAACAAAAATAGTAAACTAAACTAAGAAATCTAATAAAAATTTTAGCTAGTAGGGGAGAAGGAAGTTTTCTGGAGGACTGAGTATTGCATCTCTTAGCAGGGCCAATTTTAAGGAAAAATATCTGGGACAGGAAAANTTGTTAACATAAGTGAATTTCCATTAGCAGTCTAAAAATGTAAAATCATATAAACAAAAATAGTAAACTAAACTAAGAAATCTAATAAAAATTTTAGCTAGTAGGGGAGAAGGAAGTTTTCTGGAGGACTGAGTATTGCATCTCTTAGCAGGGCCAATTTTAAGGATAAAAAC
Source organism: Neotragus moschatus (assembly GCA_006410615.1). Lineage (NCBI taxonomy): Eukaryota > Metazoa > Chordata > Mammalia > Artiodactyla > Bovidae > Neotragus > Neotragus moschatus. The sequence continues at coordinate 7,755,771 of SJYA01002431.1, read as the reverse complement.
TGAAAAATATCTGGGACAGGAAAATACGTTACTCTGCTAGGAAGTAAAGCAGATACCAGTTGGAAGGGATGAAAATGGGCAAAATGTCTGAGGAAAGGGGTAAGCAGAATAAACCCAAGCTTTCAAATAATAACCATAAACAGAATAATACTTTGAGTATTTAATATGTGTCAACTGCTATCATCAAAATTTTACATTCATTACATCATTTAATTCCTTATTTATTCTATAAAGCAGATAGCACTATCACAAGTTTATATATGGCATAAGTGAAGTTTAGGCTAGTTAAATAATCAAGCCCAGTACAAATAAGTAATAGAACCAGGATTCACACCTAAATTAGACTTATCCCAAAGACCATGCTCTTAATTACTGTATTAAACTATGGTAGAAATTCAGCTCTGAAATAAGGGAAATCCAACCTGGTATGTTCTAATAATTGAGAAGAATCAAAGACCAATAAGGTAAATGTGATAGTTAATAGTTTAAGAAGATTGGTGGCACTGGAACTCTCCCACTAACAAATAACCTTATCTGCCAGACATTTAGTGACTAGATTTCAATCCCTATAAAGAGGACTGATTCATGAAAGAAGATATTAAAACCTGAAAATTCGGCAAATGACTGACAAAAGCATAAGCCAAGGCAGTTAGAGAATTTTGCTATTACGACTGGAGTAAAGTGATCAGAACCAGATCACAAGGCTTAAGTAAGACCAACAGCAAAAGCAACGATGCTCATTATGAGAATGCGATGTTCAGGCTCTCTTCATCTGTTTCAAGTTCGGGACTGGACTAGAGACTGCTGCTGGACTTAGTCTGCAAAAAGCCAAATATCTCCAGCTTCCCCAGTCATGAAACAGAAGACGGACAGGGAGTGTGAGATCCAAGTGCAGCAAAAAGGTTCACATCCCACAGACAGCTTAGCCTTGCTTAGCAGTTTGCTGAGAGCTCAGCATCTCTATATTGTACCTGCTTTCAAAGAGTTTCCCATGTTTTTTCTTCTGAGACTATGTATTTTTAAAATCTGTGATTTGGGGGAGTCAAAAGCCATCAGCCACCAGCATCTGCAAAGAAGGGGAGGCTGTCACTTTCAGATGTGGGTCATTTGTAAGTTGGGTTTATCTGGAAATGTACGTGAGCTGAAGTCAATCCAAAAGGCAAGAGAAGTTAAAACTGAGAGGCTGGTAATGTGTCCACAAGAAAGAGAAATGAGATTGTACTGAAGACAGCTCATACTGTGACAGATGTATTTCAGGAAGATGAGCTTGTCATAAGCTTGTGTCTCATCAACCTGGAAGTGAACAGCCTGGATTTGAAGAGACAGTTACACATCAGTATTTGTCGATTCTGAAATCCTGCTACTATCCAGATGTCAGACCATATTAGCTCTCCTATGACCACCGATCTAAAGAGAGATGCTAGGAACACAGTCTCTGGGCTGTCAGCACAGTTTTAAATCAAGTCATCTGAACATATCTTTGTTGGTCTTTACAAGCCCTTTGTTTACTGTGGGCCTACACCTAAACGAAGATTTTTAAATCACTTGGTATTTTAACAGGATTTTTAACAGCCTCACTGACATTTTCTCACAGATCAAAACCACATCTTAGTTCCGCTCTCTAAATGGGGTACAAGACTATAGGTGGGGATTTCAGATCTTTTCCCTAGATTCACAGCTATAAATTAAATAAATTTTATCTTTCAGGGGCATTTCTGTTTCCTACTTCCCATTTCCCCTACCAAGCAACTGATTTCCTCCTGTTACCTTTAATTTCTAAATTTCCTTCTGATTGTCCTTCTCAATGGAGCACTAGTTGTTACAGATTTTTGCTGTGCCATCTTCCTTCTGATCCATTTAGCATTCATTTTCCAAGAATTCTAGATTTAAAAATTGGTTATCCAAATAACCAACTCGATGGACATGAGTTTGAGTGAACTCCGGGAGTTGGTGATAGACAGGGAGGCCTGGTGTGCAGTGATTCATGGAGTTGCAAAGAGTCGGACACGACTGAGCAACTGAACTGAACTTCAACTCAACTATCCAAATATAAAGGGACAAAGTACTAAATACCAAGGATACTTAAGGATTCTCTATTTACATGGATCACTGATGTGTGTTTATATATGTGTGTATATTTGTTTGTTTGCTTATTCACTTATTTAACTACATCTATGAACATCTAAAATTCCATGGACAGAGGAGCCTGGTGGGCTACAGTCCATGGGGTTGCAAAGAGTCGGACAAGATTGAACAACTGAGCATGCACGCTTATTATATGCCAAGTACTTATTAAGAACACTTATTATATTTCATGTACTGTGCTAGCTGTTTTACATGCATTATCTCATTTTGGGGGTCTTCAAGATCTTCTTTACCTTTGGCCCAAGGGATTCATCTGATCATTCCTTACTTCATTGTAACCTCCTTAAGACTATATGAAAACTGGCCATATGAACTGCTTAGTACTATAATTAAAAACTTAACATATTAAAATGAAGAGATGTAGAATTATAATAAAAAATCAAAAATAGTTTTTAAAAGTTTGGATAGTCCTTGGTAGATACCTTAGTGAGTTATAACTTGCATTCCTTGGGCCAAGGAATGAATAATGTTAGATTTTCATGCAACTTGATGGCAAGGCCATCAGGAAAGATATTTTTGGTCAAAGAGCACTTTACTGACCTCAAATTATAACTTGTAGATATCTTTCTGTTCTGTCATTGAGGCAGGCCAGTTCTAGTTAAATATGTGCTGAGGTCAAAGCTGAATCACAGCTATATCCAAATATAGCTCATCTTTCTGAAAACTGTGGCCTCTTTTCCTGGCTGTTGTGTGTACAACATTGGAGTTATTTAGGCTTATGAAGAGAAGCAGCCTCCTCTTAGAGTAGGTCAGTAAAAAACACTGGCTTTTAAAATAAGGAAGAAAGTAGGAGTGTGCAAATTAAATAAAGATAAGTTGTTAAAGGTTAACTAGTTTCTCCTGGTGGTGTTATAAGCAAATGGCACAGTCATTTCTCTAGTTCTACAATATTTAGATGTTTTATTTCAGTCACATAGTGGGAGCTGAGAACAAATGTGGGTAAACCAGATACAAAATACCTTCACAGAACATAAGCTAAAACCTATTCCCTTAATCCTTCAGTGTTGAATCATATGTTCTGTCTGGACCATAAATGTGAAGAATGCCAAAGTATCTGGGCTATTGCCATGGTCTTGTACACACACACACACATACACACATGTGCACACACAGATACAAAATACCTTCACAGAACATAAGCTAAAACCTATTCCCTTAATCCTTCAGTGTTGAATCATATGTTCTGTCTGGACCATAAATGTGAAGAGTGCCAAAGTATATGGGCTATTTCCATGGTCTTGTACACACACACACACACACACACACACACACACACACACACACGAAAAAGCACAACCATGCTAAAAATATATTATCATCACTGTTATTGTATTAGTTTTCTATTGTTGTGTAATGACTTACTGCAAATCTACAGCTGAGAATACCTATTTAATCACTTACCAGTTTCTGTTGATCAGCAGTCTGACCCAGTGAAGCTGGGCTCTCTGCTTGGGGTCTCACTAGACTGAAATCAAGGTTTGGGCCAGGCTATATTCTCATGTGTAGCTTCAGGTCCTCTTTTCAAAAGTATCCAGGCTGTTGGAAAAATTCACAGATCCTTGCATTTATAGAACTGAGGTCCTTGTATTCTTGCTGGCTGCCTGAGCTCTTAGCAGTCACCCTAGGGTGCTAGCCACATGGTCCTCTCACAAGCCAGTTTACTTGTTCAAAGCTGGCACTAGAATCTCTCTCTAGTCTGCTCCTATGGGAAAGAGTCTTATTGAATGCAGTGTAGACACCTGAGCCGGAGAAGGCAATGGCACCCCACTCCAGTACTCTTGCCTGGGAAATCCCATGGGCGGAGGAGCCCCATAGGCTACAGTCCATGGGGTCGCTAAGAGTCGGACACAACTGAGCGACTTCACTTTCACTTTTCACTTTCATGCACTGGAAAAGGAAATGGCAACCCACTCCAGTGTTCTTGCCTGGAGAATCCCAGGGACAGAGGAGCCTGGTGGGCTGCCTTCTATGGGGTCGCACAGAGTCGGACACAACTGAAGCGACTTAGCATTAGCATCCTTTGAACTATGCCCAGTAGAGATACAAATTCCTATTCAGATCAATAATGAGGCTGACAAAGATTTATGGATGACTATCTAAACTATTTCTGTACCTCAGTTCTAGTAACTCCAAACCCTAACTTCCCATAAAACCACCTCATTTTTCCATACACTCTTTGCTAATTATTATACCCAATAGCTGNCACACACACACACACACACACACACACACACGAAAAAGCACAACCATGCTAAAAATATATTATCATCACTGTTATTGTATTAGTTTTCTATTGTTGTGTAATGACTTACTGCAAATCTACAGCTGAGAACACCTATTTAATCACTTACCAGTTTCTGTTGATCAGCAGTCTGACCCAGTGAAGCTGGGCTCTCTGCTTGGGGTCTCACTAGACTGAAATCAAGGTTTGGGCCAGGCTATATTCTCATGTGTAGCTTCAGGTCCTCTTTTCAAAAGTATCCAGGCTGTTGGAAAAATTCACAGATCCTTGCATTTATAGAACTGAGGTCCTTGTATTCTTGCTGGCTGCCTGAGCTCTTAGCAGTCACCCTAGGGTGCTAGCCACATGGTCCTCTCACAAGCCAGTTTACTTGTTCAAAGCTGGCACTAGAATCTCTCTCTAGTCTGCTCCTATGGGAAAGAGTCTTATTGAATGCAGTGTAGACACCTGAGCCGGAGAAGGCAATGGCACCCCACTCCAGTACTCTTGCCTGGGAAATCCCATGGGCGGAGGAGCCCCATAGGCTACAGTCCGTGGGGTCGCTAAGAGTCGGACACAACTGAGCGACTTCACTTTCACTTTTCACTTTCATGCACTGGAAAAGGAAATGGCAACCCACTCCAGTGTTCTTGCCTGGAGAATCCCAGGGACAGAGGAGCCTGGTGGGCTGCCTTCTATGGGGTCGCACAGAGTCGGACACAACTGAAGCGACTTAGCATTAGCATCCTTTGAACTATGCCCAGTAGAGATACAAATTCCTATTCAGATCAATAATGAGGCTGACAAAGATTTATGGATGACTATCTAAACTATTTCTGTACCTCAGTTCTAGTAACTCCAAACCCTAACTTCCCATAAAACCACCTCATTTTTCCATACACTCTTTGCTAATTATTATACCCAATAGCTGGCTACATGCCAATGTAAAAAAAAAATCAATATCCAAATAGCAACTTTGACATCTTCTAGAGTAAGATGAAAACAACCAGGTAAGCAAATTTTGATTCTAAAGTACCCGCATACCTCATTATGAGTTTGGTTCTAGACCATTGCAACACAGTAAAATCACAACAAAGTGGGTCGCACCAGTTTTTTTGGTTTCCCAGTACATAAAAGAGTCATGTTTAGACCATTTTGCAGTCTATTAGCTGGGAGGGATTGGGGGCAGGAGAAGAAGGGGACGACAGGATGAGATGGCTGGATGGCATCACTGACTCGATGGATGTGAGTCTGAGTGAACTCCGGGAGCTGGTTATGGACAGGGAGGCCTGGTGTGCTGTGATTCATGGGGTTGCAGAGTCGGACACGGCTGAGCAACTGAACTGAACTGAAGTGTACAATAGCATTATGCCTAAAAGTACACCCTTTAATAAAAAAAAAATGCTTTATTGCTTAAAAAGTGTTAACCATCATCTGACAACACAGGGTTGCCACAAATCTTAATTGGTTAAAAAAAAAAAAAAAAAGCACCATATCCTAGATGTGTGATACAGCACAGCACAATAAAATGAGGTCTGCCTGTGTATGCCCTGTATCGTCACCTCCCCTTGAATGCGGGTGGACCTGTAAATATGATGGGATAGTCTTTCCTTTGATTAGGTTTATATTACATGGCAGAGAGACAGGATAACACTCCCAGGACTTACAGAATGATTACACTTGATGAGACTCCATATGAACAGGACTAGGAACTGGGGAGGTTTTCTTGGTAGCTTTAAAAAGTAAGGGCCACGTGACTTGACCTTGAGGGGGCTTCTAGAAGCTGAGAGTAAGCCCAGACTGGCATTTAGCAATGAAATAGGGACCTCACACACACAGGTGCTAGGAACCGAATTCTGCCAGTGAACTGAATGAACCTGAAAGAAGTCTCTGAGCCTCAGATCAGATCACATTACAGGTGACACCTTGACTTTGGCTCAGTGATTCCCTGGGCAGAGGAACCACTTAATCCCTGAATGAAAAGCTACCCAATTAAAACTGTGTGATAATAAGATTGTGTTGCCTTAAGTTATTAACTCTGTGGTAATTTTTCATGTAGCACAGAGACCTAACATATAAACAAATTGATACATAAATAAATTAAGCAAACCAGGAAAATTAGTTTTAGGAACTTTCTGCAGCAACAGCTCACAATAACTGAATTCTAACTGGTCTCACCAAGCAGCAACAGTATTTTCAGGCATTTAAAATGTATTGAAAATATACCTAAAACAAACACATTTTTGGTGATATGCCAGAGGATTAGAGATGACAAACTAAAGCAAAAACCCGTTAAGTGATGAAACAAAGCCAAACAAGTGGGGATTTAATCATCTAACTTCAACAAGGTTAAAAGAAAATGTGAATAATTAACTATGACAGATATCATGTGTATGTACATATATGAACAGGACCAAAGGGCACTTACTCTGAAAGTTGTTGAATGAGAAGTCTCGAGGATGATAGAATCCTGCTTTGCAAATACACTGATAAGCTCCAAGCACGAATCCTAGGCCTTTAATCGGCATACACTATGAAGAAGAAAAGACAGCAGTACCGTTGATCATAGGTTATTTAACTGTATAAAGACCCACAGATATCCATCATTGCAAATGGTAACAGAATGATCACATTTTCCTGAAATAAAGTTTCACTTTTGAACTTTTATTTTAGGTTTGTTTGCCAACAGGCATTTTTTTAGAAGTAGCAAACTGAGTTTTCTTTCTAAATATATGCCATTACAGCTGCAGTTGCCATATATCTTTAACTCATTCGGTTGCCAGAGGAAGAAATTACACACATAGTTTTTTTTAATACCTCACATCTCATCTTATCGCTTTAAGGGATATTTCCTAAGCCTGTAAGAATATTTTTAAGCGATTTTCATGCCACATATTTCCATCAACACAAAGGTAGGTAGATGGACAGACAGATATACAGAATTTAAGATGTGGAAGTTGCCTTTATGAATTAAATATTCATCAAACTTCTTCCTTGGGAAAAAAAATACAAGTTGATGGACTAACAAAACAATAAACTTTAAAGTGCAATTTAGAAGAGGAAAAAAGGTAAATTAATAATCTGAAGCACTCTTTATCTAAAATCTATTTCACAGACAAACGTTCAACATGTATTAAACATGACAAAAAACAATGATTGGCTTTCCAAATATGTCACAGCAGGGGACATAACGGATATCTCCCAAAAGCTTAATATTGGCTTCTTTCAAAGATATATCACTGAACCCTACCAAAATTCAATTTAATACATCTCACTTATGCTACTTTCAAGTATATAAGGAGGGAATAGCTTCTATTAAAATACAATTTAGTAGTAAAACAGGTGTTTCTAGAATTTTATCAACACTGAAATTTCTTCCCTGGTATCTCTCTACCTATATCCCAAGCCTTTGCCTTCCTGCCAATTATAATCTATTAGAGGAGCTCAGAATTTAGTAAATTTTAAAATTATAAAGTGTCTCTCTATTACAGAGGTCCTTGAGGGAAAATTTAAAATTATCAAAATAATAATCCCTCAGTCTAAGCTCTAATAATTAGTAACAAAATCAATACTGCGTATCTTGAAAACTCTTAACGAACAGTCAGTAAGGTAGCAAGAGCTAATATATGCTCTAAATTAACAGGTTATAGCAAGAAAAAGCTTTGGGAAAACAGCTTTCTAAAATAACTTAATTTTATTACTACCCTTTCTTTTTCACCCAACACATACTTAGATCCGATTATAGCTTATAACTGAAAACACAGTTCCTAACCCAGAGCAAAATACAAGGAAAGGTAAGCACCAGTCAATTCAACCGTGTTGGCAAGTATTTATGAAAGAACTATCCTGTGTGTAGAGGATTCCTCCAGGACCTAAGTGAAATAACATATCTTACTTATAAGATCCAGTGATAGAGCAGATCAGACCTTAGTTTTGAATTTTATTATAACATTTACTTAGGAGAAGTACAGTAGAAGAAGAGAATTTATTATTTGTGGTCAGCCAGAAAATATATATTTGAATTTTGACCTACTAGTTATATGAATTTGGAGCTGTTCTCTTAATTTCCTTGTAAGAACAATCATTGAGTCAAATTCAGGCACAGTTTTAAGAAGGCAGAACTACCAACATGTCTTAATAGCTGAAATATGGGGAAAGAGGAAGAGAACAATGAATGACTCCCAGGTTTTTGAGCAACCTGAAGAATGGAGCTGTCATCAAGGAGCTAGGAAAGGCTACAGGTAGAATCAATATGGAGAAGAGAGCACAAAGCTCACTGTTGCAAATGTCAAGTGTGAAATGTCTACTTGAAATTTAATTCTCCATATCAAATAAGCAGTCTGATGAAGTAATATGGAGTTTAAGAGAGATGTCTGGGCTGTATAATTTATGATCATTTGCATAAAGACGATAGACAAAGTCATGAGGTCAGATAAAGCTAGATCAGTAAGGAAGTGCCTATGGGCAGTGAAGGAAATAGATTCAAAGTAATGAGACTCGGGACATTCCAAGAAAACCAATTCGGTGAGATATCTCTATTTAGCTAAGTAGATTGTGAAACTAAGTGTGTAACTAACATGGAATTTGTGAGTTACATTTATTAAACATTCATCCAACCAAGATATATCCAGGTAAACAAAGCCTTAGATACCAAGAATATAGTAGTGTATACATATATTCTTTGCCAATAAAGGTCTGTATAGTCAAAGCTATGGTTTTTTCCAGTATTCATGTATAGATGTGAGAGTTGGACCATAAAGAAGGCTGAATGCTGAAAAATTGATGCTTTTGAACTGTGGTTTTGGAGAAGACTTTTGAGAGTCCCTTGGACTACAAGGAGGTCAAACCAGTCAATCCTAAAGGAAATCAACCTTGAATATTAATTGAAAGGACTGATGCTGAAGCTGAAGCTCCAATACTTTGGCCACCTGAAGCGAAGGCCAACTCATTGGAAAAGACCCTGATGCTGGGAAAGATTGAGGGCAGGAGGAGAAGCGGGCAACAGAGGACAAGATGATTGGATGGCATCACCAACTCAGTGGACCTGAGTTTGAGTAAACTTCAGGAGTTGGTGAAAGACAGGGAAGCCTGGCATGCTACAGTCCATGGGGTCGCAAAGAATAGGGAACAACTGAGCAACTGAACAACAACAAAATAACCAAATATATTTAGTGTAGTTTAAATGCACTTTAAATAACCAAGGAGGTAAAAAATTTATAAACTGAAAAATACTGCTGAAAGAAATGGAAAAAGACAAAAAAAGAAAAAAAAAAGGAAATGATATCCAATGGAAAGGGGGTCTAAGATGGTAGCACAGACTACCAGCAAGGACACTTAATCAGTAATCAAAAACTTCCCCACAAGCAAAAGTATCGGACAAGATAGCTTCATTGGTGAATTCTACCAAAGTTTTAAAGAAGATCTAATAATCTATGCAAAAAACTGGAGAGAAAGGAACACTCCCAAACTCATTTTATGAGGCCAGAATTACACTGATACCAAAACCAGACAAGGATAATACAACAAAAGAAAATATAGGCCAATATCTCTCATGAACATATAACCAAAAATTCTCAAAAAAATATTAGCAAACCAAATTCAATAATACATTAAAAGGATCACACATTGTGATCAGTGGAATTGATTCCACAAATGCAAGAGTGATTCAACATCTTCAAATCAATCAGCATAAGTCACATTAACAAAAAAATAAAATCACATGATCATCTCAATAAATGCAGAAAATGCATTTGACAAAATTCAACATCCAATTATGATTAAAACAAGACTCAGCAAAATAGGTGTAGAAGGAATATATCTCAACATAATAAAGGTCACATATGACAAACAACAAATACACAGCTAATATCACACTCAATGGTGAATAGGAAAAACTTTTCCTTTCAGAACATGAACAAGGCAGGATACCCACTCTTCCCACTTTAATTAACATAGTATTAGAATTTCCAGCCACAGCAATTAGCTGAGAAAAACAAATAAGATGCATCAAAATTGTAAGGAAAATTATAAAACTATCTGCAGATAACATGATCCTATACCACAAAACTACAGTAGTCAAAATAGTATGGTATTGACGTAAAAACAGACACAAAAATCAATAAAACAAAATAGAAAGCACAGATATAAACCCACACATATTTTGGTCAACCCTATCCATCACCAACTCCCAGAGTTCACTCAGACTCACGCCCATCCAGTCAGTGATGCCATCCAGCCANGTGCATGATACTGGATGCTTGGGGCTGATGCACTGGGACGACCACAGGGATGGTACAGGGAGGGAGGAGGGAAGGGGGTTCAGGATGGGGAACACGTGTGTACCTGTGGTGAATACATGCTGATGTATGGCAAAACCAATATAGTATTGTAAAGTAATTAACCTCCAATTAAAATAAATAAATTTATTTTAAAAAAAGAAATAATAAAAGAGTTCAAATACCAAATATAAAAAAACTTTTATACCTCAATAATAAAACCATAAGCATTCCAATTTAAAACTAAGCAGTTATGAAGAGAATGTCACAGTAGTTAATAAATATAAGAAAAGTTTCCAACTTTATTAGCTATCAGAGAAAAGCAAATTTAAGATAACCAATACATACCTATCAAGATGGCTAAAATTTTAACAACTGACAATTTTAGTGTTAGTGAGGATATGGAATAAGTAGAATCCACACATAGTGCTGACAGACACACAAATTAACACAATCTCTTTATAAGTAAACTTGATACTACCTACTAAATTTGAACATAATATATCCTGTTATCTAGATATTTCAATCCTAGGTGTATACTTAATCGAAAGATACACAAACATGCTCTAATAAACAAGCAAAAACAGCTGAAGTGTTTGCAATAATCCCAAACTGTTAAGAAGCCAAATGTTTATCTAAAGTAGAATGGAGAAATAAATTGTATTTATCTAATATTATTGTCCAGGCAATCCTACTGGCATGGGTAGCCATTCTGTTCTCCAGGGGATCTTCCCAAACCAGGGAAAGAACCCAGGACCCTGCATTGCAGGTGAATTCTTTACCATCTGAGCCACCAGGGAAGCTCATACAACAGAATACTGTACCACAAAGAAAATAAACCAATGCTATATACAACAACTAGAGAAGGAAATGGCAACCCACTCCAGTATTCTTGCCCAGAGAATCCCATGGACAGAGGAGCCTGGCAGGCTACAGTCCATGGGTTCACAAGAGTGGGACACGACTTAGTGACTGAACCACCATATGTACAACAACATGGATGAATTTCTCAGTCTCTCAAACAATATTGAAAAAGTAAGTCATGTGTGCTGCATTATTCTACTTATATACTGTTTACAATAAGAAAGTGAAATATGAAGTGTTAGAAATCACGGTATCTGTTAGTTTAGGAGAATAGTTGGGAGAAGGTGATGCGTTGGGGCATGCGAAGACCTTCTGGAGTCTGGTGATTCTGTTCTCTTGACCTGAGTGGTACTTATACAGGTACTTATATGGGTGTGTTCCCTTTGCGACAATTTGTTGTGCTGTATACGTATGACTCTGTACCTCTATGCAATGTTTTTCATTTCAATAAAAATTATACAGTAAATATTATCCCATATTCCCCTCCATCTTTTATGTCCCCTTCTCATTCACCTATCATATAAATTCTGTATTTCATTATTCTGATTTATTTGAAAAAATCATAACATTTTATCCATTCCATTTTTGCTGATAGAGAAGAGATCTATGTACTGATATTGAGGGAGGAAGTTTCTGGAAATTAAAAGTAATTATATAAAAAATTATGTAAAACTCAGAATGTGTTTGCATGCACTCAGTTCTTGGCTGCCTCTCAAGTATTTAGAATCTGAATGTACATCTGCATTTCCCCAGTGAAATTTTAGAGGGTTTTTCAATAGTAATTAGCAAATCAGCTAAAGAATAAAGGGCACAGGGCTAAACCAAAAGCCAGGAACTATACCGCCTATTAAACACTAAATCAAAACTAAATGTTATATTCTCAAATGGCACTGAGCTTTTCTTTTATTATGGAGAAAAATAAAATATTATTTATCATTCACAAAGAAAATCATTTTAATTGGTATAATTGCTATCATTCTCAGCTGAAAAACATGCAAAATATTTTAAACAATGTATCTAACACTAGAAAAAAATTCAAGATGTATAAATGTCCTCAGTTCATCACTGAACCACAAAAAAGTTTTTTAAAAATTGGACACATTTTAAGTAAATATTTAATATCAAAAATATTTCCAAGTATTTTAGGAATATACATTTTTAAATAAACAGTAAAAATACTGGTTATAAACTTTATCATCAAAACAACCCCCTCTAAATAATCTCTATGCCATAACATTAAAAAACCTGCACACACTCCTTCTAGTCATAGAACTTTAATATGCTTTGCCTTACCTGAGACTCTAATCTGACCAACAAAAAATTGGGATGAAAATACAAAGTAGCTACGTAATTTTAGCATTCCTATGAGTAGATAGGAATTTAGATACCTATGAGTAGGAATGTCATCTAAAACTGACATGCATCCTAGACTTTAGGAAAACAGATTTTTTAAAACAGAAGAAAAATTTTTCCAATAAAACATACATAAAAGTTCAGAAAAAAAACATTCAAGAAAGCGACTGAATTGAACTGAACTGAATAAGCATTTGCACTAAGCTTAAAATTTTTTAAATACACTCATTTCCTTTTTGAGGATGTCTGCAATGCCAATAAAATATATGTACATACGAGGCATATACACAGACTTCATCAAAGCATTTCTCATGACTTTTTCGTAAAGTTTCTTATTCTCATAGAGAAATGGATAAAAGATTTGAAAACATTACTGAATAATCATAAAAGGGCTCTGATTAATAGAGGGAAATTTGTGGCAGTGAATTCCAAGGCGTCTGCTCTGGATGCGCTCCTTAATGTGTTTAATGATAGCTTCCCTGAAGCATTGAGAGGGTGATATTTAAGAGTAAGTGGTCAAGAACATGAACTTTGGAGTGTGACACACCCTAGTTCAAGTTCCAGATTAACTGCTTAATAGCAATGGAAAGTTGCAATGGAAGATGGCAAATTACTCAACCTCATGAAATCCTATCTTCCTTACCTATGAGAGTTAACAATACTTCTTAAGTCGTAGAGTTGATAATTTTTACAAGTGCTTGTATAGTATTTACTATATGCTAGTCAAAAATAGTAAATACTATACAAGCACTTGTAAAATAGATGTTTTGGAGAAGGCAATAGCAACCCACTCCGGTACTCTTGCCTGGAAGATCCCACGGACGGAGGAGCCTGGTAGGCTGCAGTCCACGGGGTCATTAAGAGTCGGACACGACTGAGCAACTTCACTTTCACTTTTCACTTTCATGCATTGGAGAAGGAAATGGCAACCCACTCCAGTGTTCTTGCCTGGAGAATTCCAGGGACGGGAGAGCCTGGTGGGCTGCCGTCTATGGGGTCACACAGAGTTGGACACAACTGAAGCGACATAGCAGCAGCAGCAGCAGCAGTCAATGTTTTTAAAACACTTTAATACATTTAATAGAGCTAGATATGATTGATTATCATCATCCCAATTTTATAGATGAAGAAACTAAGCAACCTCTCTCAGGTCACACATCTAACAAGTGACAAGAGTGGAGTTTATATCAGGTAAAGAGGATGCCCAGTCATACTTACTAAACGTTAGCAATTATCCCAATCACTGTCACTGGTATGACACTGAACATATAAGCTGATAAAAGCAGAAACTGAAAGGACAATAGGTTAACTGGAACAAAATAAAATTTAATAAAAAAGACAGGGTACTGTAACTGAATTCACAAAAATCAGCCACTTAAATTGCCAAATTATGACATGACTGCCCCCAAACACTAAAACAGTCTTTGCATTAATGGCAATAAAGTAATCTAGAATAAACAACCCTTCACAGATAGATTATTAATTTCAACATTTAGAACCTCAGTTTAAAGAGACTATAGCCAAATTGAAGAGATCTAAACAGGAATGGTCCTCTCCCTACAAAAAACCCATGACTCACTATCTGTGGTATACCAGAGGCACGCTATATTCAAACACAAATAGACTGAAAGCAAAAGGACAGGAAAAAGGTATACCATGAAATCAGCAAGAAAAGAGAACTGGTATGGCTGTACTAATATCAGATACCATACAATTTAAAATAAAAGTTGATACTAGAGACAAAGAAAGACAATCTTTAAGGATAAACAGGTCAATTCATTAAGAAGACATAACAATTGTCAATATGTATGTACCTAAAAGGGCTTCCCAGATGGCGCTAGTGGTAAAACAAAAAAACCTGCCTCCCAATGCAGGAGATGTAAGAGACGCAAGTTCGATCCTGACTGGAGGAGGGCATGGCAACCCACTCCAGTATTCCTGCCTGGAGAATCCCCATGGACAGAGGAGCCTGGCAGGCTACAGTCCATGGGGTCACAAGCAGTCAGACAAGACACTGACTAGCAGTAGCAGCAGCATGCATCTAAAAACAGAGCCCTAAAACACATGAAACAAAAAACTGACAAAATTGAAGGAAGAAATAGAAATTTCAACAAGAATAGGATACTTCGGTACCCTACTTTCAGTAAAGAATAGAACAACTAGGTAGAAAATCAACAGGAAAGTAAAGGACTTGAACATTATAAATCAACCAATTTTAACGGACATCTTTCAGGAAACGTTCAACCCAACAATAGCAGAATATACACTCTTTTCAAGTATACATGGAACATTGTCCAGCATAAGCATATGTTAGACCAAAAACAAGTCTCAATAAATTTAAGAGGGCTTCTATTATACAAAACATGTTCTTTGACCAAAATGGAATGAAATTTAATAATCAATAATACAAGGTAACTTGGAAATTCACAAATATGTGGAAATAACGCAGTTCACTAATGAGTCAAAGAAAGTATAACAGATAGACACTTTTAGATGAATAAAAGTGAAAATACAGCAAAATAAGTTGATATATCTAGAACAGTGTAATAAAGGAACATTTACAGTTGTAAATGCCCATGTTAAAAATGAAGATTTTAAGTTAACCTAGACTTCTAACTTAAGAACCTAGAAAAGAGGAAATCCTATGAAAAACAAACAAATGAAATAAATATCAGACTGAAAAATACATAAAACAATTTTATTTTAATTTTAAAAAATTAAAACTAAAAAGTTCATTCTTTCGGAAAATCAACAAAGTTGACAAATCATTAGCTAGACAGACCAAGACAAAGAAAAGAGAAGGAACTAGACAAGCTAATCCCCAAATTCAAAGAGAAATGCAAGGGACTCAGAATAGCCAAAACAATTTTGAAAAAGAACAAAGCTGGAAGACTCATACTACCTGATTTCAAACTTACTACAAAGCTAAAGTAACCAAGAATAGTATAGTACTTTCTTGTGGTACAAGATGGCGACAAATAAAAAACAGTGGAATAGCACTGAAGAGTCAAAAAACAAAGCATTACATTTACAGTCAACTGATTTTTTTTTTTTTAATATGGGCTTCCCCAGAAGCTCAGAAGGTAAAGCATCTGCCCGCAATGTGGGAGACTGGGCTTGGATCCCTGGGTCAGGAAGATCCCCTGGAGAAGGAAATGGCAACCCACTCCAGTATTCTGGCCTGGAAAATTCCATGGACGGAAGAGCCTGGTGGGCTACAATCCATGGGATCGCAAAGAGTCTGACACAACTGAGCGACTTTACTTTCTTTTTCTTTCTTTCTTTGATTTTTTTATTAGGCTGTCAATATAATTTAATGGTGGAAAAAATAAATGGCTTGGTGATAACTGGATGCTGACATGCAAAAGAATGAAGTTACACCTTACCTGGACACATAAGGCCTCTCTCCAATTCCCTGCTCTCCCAGGAGTTCTCTTGACTTCTTTCCCTTTTAAAAAGAGGACTCTGTCCCACTGACTCTGAGATATCTGCCACATGGAACTTCCCCTCTTAGGTAACTGTTCAAGATTCACCCTAAAACGTCATTCTCTCTTCCTACCACATCACATCATATTTTCTTCTTTGATCTGTCCCCAAATCCTTCAACTCACCACAAAGGGGTTATTTCTCTTGATTAAAACCACATTTGGGCTCAACTTTTTAAAAAGCTAATAGTAAAAGATGGTCAGATACAAATATGTGGTCAGTTCTCTGTCCCTTAGAAATACACTTTGGAGGGTAAGCATTTACCAAAGACTCTCTTAAGAAAAAAAAAGCAAAACAGAAAATAGATAAATGGTTTGGAACGTTGGTATCAGTTCAGTTCAGTTCAGTCACTCAGTCGTGTCTGACTCTTTGCGACCCCAAGAATCGCAGCACGCCAGGCCTGTCCATCACCAACTCCCAGAGATCACTCAGAACATTCCAAACGTTGGAAATGTTCCAAACGTCCATAGAACGTTGATATAGCCTCAATCTGATTTGCAAATTGTAGAAAATAATTCATGACCAAAATATTTTACAAGTATGGATTGGTTATTTCCCTAATACATTCAAGTAATTCAATTTAACTGTAGTCAACATTTTGACTTCTTATTGGAAAATGAGGAAAATTTAATATCTGAAAAATAACAAGGATTTCCTTGTTAAAAAATGTATAATTCATAATTTTTTATTACAAGTTGCTATAAATAATGCTAAATTTCAAGAAGAAAATGTACTGGTGATTTCTAACAATATGTTAACACAAAACTGGTATTGGGGTTTCAGTGATAACAGGTAAGAATTACATTTGGTAACAGTAAAGAAGTTCTGTGAACCTATTAAATAAATGATCAGCCACAAATGCTAGTTAAATCATTTTTTTCATAGATAAGAACATTTCTGATTAGGTTTAGGAATAGGAAGCAAAGCTGATCATGATTATCACTTTTAAATAAAATAGTTAAGTATTCTATATATATTTTAAGATGGGAATAGCAAGATGAATAAAACAGCTATTTACATGAAAACATATACCATGTTTCCTAGACAGAGCCTAAGTCACCATGGTAATTGAAGCAAGCTATTCAAGGATTCCACAAATGAGACCACTTCATTATTGAATTAAAATCTATCTTGTAGACCTGAAAAGATTGACTCAACACTGGTAAACCACCACTGTAATACTTTTGACCTTTCCTGCATAAGAAAAGTCTGTGATTTGGTAGTGAGGGGAAGATCCACTTCCAATCTTACAATAAGGTACAGCAAGCATAAATGTGCCCAAGGAGGCAGACATTCAAAGCTCTAAATTTTGCTTCATTTTTTAGACTATGGGCCCAACTTTTATTATTAAAAAATCAGTAATGGAAACCTTTAATGATTTAAAGCATAAAACTTGGCTTCAGTTTCATGCTAGATTCAACAGCTCTAATTAGGCGGAATCTACCTTAGACAAGTGAGGAACAGGTAATAATTAACCACCGTAAAGCGCTTTTTAAACAGCAAGCGCTACAAAAGTGTTAAATAATAAATTTAAGTACTATAAAAATTAACTGTTAAATTTGAAAAAAAATAGATTTTCCTGAAGAATGACGCAATCAACAGTAGAAATCTATTTCCCCTAAGTTGCAGATAGTTGCAGTCATCACTGCTCTTGCAGAACTTTAACAAGGCTGTTTAACTGAAGATGTAATAGATACTATCACAGCAATACTGTAATACTTGGGACAGGAAGAAATATGAACGAAACTGCAGAGGATCAGTTTAGAAACGACTAGCCCAGATTTCTTTCTAGCACGGTATATGTCATCTGGTTTATATTTTCATCTATTTCTTTGAGCATATATTGAATTCTCTTACATTCTTATCTGAGGCAGGAGGTAAACAGGCCCTTCCAGGGTGAACTGATAGGAGCTTCATTTCCTATGGACAGACCTCCAAAACAAGAATAGCAGGACAGTTAACAGAGGAGGCTGGGCCTAGCCCAAACCATGTATTTCTCATTCTCGAAGTCTGGAGACCTCCCCTAAAACATATGTACAGAAAGGTTCCCTGGAAGTCAAATGAGAGTCATGCTACCTTAAAGCCAGATTACCCATAGGTCTTTGTGGTAGTATCCATCTTGGCTGAGAGATGCATGTACACAAATGGGAGAATTCTGAGATATTACACCAAATATGGACTTTGAACCAGGCAAATCAAAATGATCGGCCAAAGGAAAACTAGAAGGATTGACCCATAAAAGTAATTCAAATTGCCGTGAGGGTGTGACTCAGTCTCTCTCTCTTTCTCTCGGAGCCTACCCAGGTGTCTATCCACTAGTACGGTATTCCTTTTCCTCCTAATAAATACTTTACTTGTTTCACTACTTTTCATCTTCATGGGAATTTTCTTCTGCAGAGCCGAAGGGCCAGGGCCTTGTCACTGACCACTGGTCGAGTGGCTAGGATTTGCTGCTCTCACCGCCAGGACCCAACCTCATCTCCGGCTAGACGAAGCCCTGCTTCAAGTTGCACCGGACGAGGCCATCTGAGATCACTACAACAGCCATGTTCAAAACTAAGAAACTTCAGGAAAAATCAAGAAAGTAACATACAAAACAGCCATTCAAGGCATATTCTGTTTCCTTAGATATCTAAAACATGTGTCAGATACATCAGATACCAATAAACAAAATTCAGTGGCTTGATATAACACACTGTGAAATCATCTCATTAGGCAGCTTTATTCTTTTAGACATGAAAGCAATCTCTAGAACCAGTGCCATTAACCTGGGACAAGCATTTTTTATTTCTCTAAAGGTGGGAAGGATTATAAAGATGTACCATCTGAGGTTTTGATATTCAGGTAGGCTCTGAAGGTTGGAAAGTCAGAAGCAACCAATCAGCAAAGCCATATTTGTCTTTTATTTCTTAATACTATATGCTTCTTAAAATTATATATAAATTATATATAAAATTATATTAGCTGTCCGCTTCCCTGATAGCTCAGTTAGTAAAGAATCTGCCTGCAATGCAGAAGACCCTGGTTCAATTCCTGGGTCGGGAAGATCTGCTGGAGAAGGGATAGGCGACCCACTGCAGTATTCTTGGGCTTCCCTTGTGGCTCAGCTGGTAAAGAATCCACCTGCAATGTGGGAGACCTGGGCTCTATCCCTGGGTTGGGAAGATCCCCTGGAGAAGGGAAAGGCTATCCACTCTAGTATTCTGCCCTGGAGAAATCCACAGACTGTATAGTCCACAGGGTCGCAAAGAGTCAGACACAACTGAGTGACGTTCACTTATTCGCTCCGTCGTCTCCAACTCTTTGCAATCCCGTGGACTACCACATCCATGGACTACCACGTTCCTCCATCCGCAGGATTTTCTAGGCAAGAACACTGGAGTGGATTGCCATTTCCTGCTCTAAGAGATCTTCCCAACCCAGGGATTGAACCAGGGTTTCCTGCATGGTAGCCAGACACTTTACCATCTGAGCCACCAGGGAAGTCCTATATTAACATAAACATTTTAAAAAAGCTTATGTACTTTAGAAAGGTTCTAAAAATTGAGATACCATTTTTAAAGCAAAAATGAATGCCAAGAAACATTCTAAAGTTTTGCAGGAATTTCTGTTTAATTTTAATTGCTAACTCTAATATTCCTTTTTTTAAAAAAATCAAACTCAATTCAAGGACTGCCATACACAGTTGTAGGATACTGGCTGAGCTCTCTGTGAAGCTGGAGGTGTTCATTTTTCATTTACTAAACTGACAGCCTTAACTTTATCACTGTGGATTTCCCTGTACATATATGCGAAATGTTTAATGACAGGATGGCAGGGATACCAAACAATCAGAACATTTGCTGGCCATGGGACTAGAGCAAGGCTCTGGAGGTCCCTGCAGATTCAGGAGTTCTCTTTTAGTTAGAGATGTCCAGAGGTTTCAGACCAGGGAGCCAGGACTGGGCGTAGGGTGAAGTAGGTATCTGCGTGGTTTGGAGAAGCGGCTATTTACCCACTATTTAAAAACAACAACAACAAGCAAAGCAAAGAAACAAAAAAACTACTGTTATATCAGCTTTCCTCTCTCAGGCCAAGGTGTCGGCCTAAACTGAAGCAAGTCCCCACCTGATTCAAAAGAAAAATGCAAATTCAAATAAAAGGAGCAGTAGCTACCTTTATTCCTGTGTTCCATGTCCTTTTTATTATCTGACACCATTTAATCCAATTCTAGAAGACTGACCCTACCCCAACTCCTGCCTCTCCCAAGTCTTCATAATCCTATATTGCCTGACTGAGGTTTTGCCATTTGTCCCAGGCCAGTCAGGATTTTCAGGCTGTGCTAGCAGTGAAGAATCCATCCACCAATGCAGAAGACTCAAGAGATGTGGATTTCATCCCTGAGTTGGGAAGATGCCCTGGAGAAGGAAATGGCAACCCACTCCAGTATTCTTGCCTGGGAAATGCCATGGACGGAAGAGCCTGGCAGACTACATTCCATGAGGTCTCAAAAAGTCAGACATGACTGAAGAACTGATCATCCACCAGGACAGTTATTGATACCCTGGAGCCCTGGGATAGTTTAACCTGAAAATAAAGTTGTTCACTTGCTAGCGCTGCCACCCACTGCCTTCTGCTGAAGCTGCACACAGACTGGATTAACCCTTCTTTCCTCACTTGGTCTCAGGGGGAGACTGTTTAAAGGGGTCACATTTTAATTTCAAATGCTAGATACCATACTTGCAACACAGAAAAGAAGGCTTTAAAAAGAATGCCAAGAATACCTTCTCTTCACAGCAATATTGCTTGCTTAGGAGAGATTAAGAGTGAGAACACAGGCAGGATGCCCGCTTTCTCTGTAAGCAAACACCTGCTCAGGCTCATAGACTCTTCTGTGAAAGAGTGCCCATCTCATCTCTTAGCATTTTGATTGCATTTCTATTATCAATCTTATAACGTTGTTTAGTCACTAAATTGTGTCCAACTTTTTGTGACCCCATGGACTGTAGCCTGCCAGGCTCCTCTATCCATGGGATTTCCCAGGTAAGATACTGGAGTGGGTTGCCATTTCCTTCTCCAGGAAATCTTCCCAACCCGGGGCTCGAACTCATATCCCCTGCACTGGCAGGTGGATTCTTTACCATTGAGCCACCAGGGAAGCCCAGTCCATAGAATACTGCTCTTTAAAGTTGACTGAAGATGACTTATGGTTGCCTAGTCAATTTTTGTAAATCTCATGATACTCATTTAAAATCATTTATCTATGGTCTTCTGGCTGGGGGTACCTGGAAATCAAATATCTGTTGTGTGAATTAAGGGATGAATGAACAAATGAATAAACAAAAGAAACTGAAGTTCAGGAAACAAAAATACTATGATGAGCACATGTATATAAGAACATTTATACTTATTTTATACAGGAGGACAAGGAAAGAAAGGCAGATGAGTCCTAGAAAAGGTGAAGCAAAGGACACTTTTCTAGGAATCATATCACATGCCTTCCCCCTACACACACCTCCATACTAAGATCTTGCTGCCAAATGCCTTAGCACTGCCAAAATGAATTTTAATACCCAATACCTCATCCAAGGGCTTTCTGGGATACCATGAGTTATTTAGGCTATCTCTGCTTTGATTTCCCTATGCATAGAGTAAGAAAAGTTTCTCCTCGTAGCACTGACATATATACATTACCATGTGTAAAACAACTGGTCAGTGGGAAGCTGCTGTATAACACCAGGAACTTAGCTCAATGCTCTGTGATGACCTAGAGAGGTGGGACTGGGTGGGGGTTGGCGGGGAGTGGGAGGGAGGATCAAGAGGGAGGCAGGATATATGCATACTTAGAGCTGATTCACTTCATTGTAAGCAGAATCTAACAGAACATTGTAAAGCAATTATACTCCAATTAAAACAATTTTTTTAAAAAATGTAAAGCCTCTCAAGACACTTTACATAATTGAAATACAAACTATGGTGAAAAAACCAACATGAGCCAACCAATTTCAACTTTCAGAAGAGGAATTTAGATAATGTGAATAACCTCAAAAAGAAGAAAAAAAGCAGGCTTATATCATCATTGTATATCTGATTAATGGCCATAAATTATAAGGGTTATGAAAATAGAGTTGATATCTCTCCAGGTTTAATAGACAAATCTTTTACTTCCTTTGTAATATTTAAATCTGGCTTATGTTTAAATGCTTTATTTATAAAAAATACAGATCATTACACTGAAGGATTATTAGAAATAGGGAAGGATATTTTCCAGACAAATCACATGGGATACTCCTGCTACCTGATTTCAGAAGAGATCAAAGTACTACAAAGATGTCTTTAACTTTTGTTCTGTAACATAAGTCAGAAGTCTTGTCAAGAGCCTTGCACCACAGTAAAATGGGCAAGAGAAAGACCTTCATCTGAAAGAAGCTTAGTAGAACTCCTACTGGTCAGCCAGCAGGAGGGTCCTTTTAGTCTCTGTCTGCAAAATATTACTTGATGAGAGACAGGTTAGATGTCATGCTCTGGCAACACAGGACAAATGGGGTCTACCCTCAGTTACTTGTCACATGGGTACCAGCTTCTGTCCAAAGACAAGGTCACGCATAGCAAATGGCATTCATTTCAGAGAAAGCAGCTACATTACTCAAATATAATAACTATGCATAAAACCAGCATTCCTATCCTTAATCATGGTATATATGCTTCATGTTTAGACATTTAATTTTTTAATATAAAGCATTTGGAATGTTTTATCCATGAATGAATCAAACCATAAAGCAAGGTGGAGTCTGAGAGTCTGCAAATCTTAAAAAAATCAAGGTAATTAATCTTAATTTGATCTCCAGCCCCATACAAAGTAACACAAAAAATACCACCAGTGAATTCTTCACATCTTTATATTTTGAGGTCTATTTTGAATTTAATGCTGCACAATATAAAACATGTTTCCAGCTGGTTGAACCTTTAAAGCAGCAAATCTTGATGAATGTCTCTTCTGAGAAGAATGTCAAGCACAAAGCAATAACAGAATCTCAGATACCAATGATAACAAAGGTGACCAAGAACCTTCAGATCAGTGTAGGATTTGAGTTGTACTCTAGATACTCTATACCCATTATCTTTGATATGCATAATGATCTTAAGTAAATATCTACTTTAATAGTTACTCCCTCTTGTGAAATGATGTCATTGTTTTTGTTTCTTGGAAATGTACTGACAGTTTTCAGTAATCCAGGATCCACAGTATGTATCATCTATCAAGATAAATAACTACCTGCTAGGAGTCACATAAGGAGAAGCCGATGGCACCCCACTCCAGTACTCTTGCCTGGAAAATCCCATGGACGGAGGAGCCTGGTGGGATGCAGTCCATGGGGTTGCGAAGAGTCGGACATGACTGAGTGACTTCACGTTTCACTTTTCACTTTCATGCATTGGAGAAGGAAATGGCAACCCACTCCAGTGTTCTTGCCTGGAGAATCCCAGGGACGGGGGAGCCTAGTGGGCTGCTGTCTATGGGGTCGCACAGAGTCAGACACGACTGAAGCGACCTAGCAGCAGCAGTAGCAGGAGTCACGTAAGTTATACAAAATGGTTTTCAAAAAATGTTCTTTGGGTCACCAGCCTCATAATTGTCAGCAGCAGTGTCTGTCAAACTTCCTGAGACCCATTTAGATCTAGATGGGTGGGATGGGGGAGGTGGGGAAGGGAGGTCCGAGAGAGGGAGTATATGTATANCCTAGCAGCAGCAGTAGCAGGAGTCACGTAAGTTATACAAAATGGTTTTCAAAAAATGTTCTTTGGGTCACCAGCCTCATAATTGTCAGCAGCAGTGTCTGTCAAACTTCCTGAGACCCATTTAGATCTAGATGGGTGGGATGGGGGAGGTGGGGAAGGGAGGTCCGAGAGAGGGAGTATATGTATACATATAGCCGATTCATTCTTTGTACAGTAAAAACTAACACAACATTGTAAAGCAATTACACTCCAATAAAAAACAGATCTATTTGTTCAAAATATTTTGTGAACCAAATCCAGGAATCTGAACTATTCAAAAACACCACATATGATCTTTATGTATTCTAAAGTTTAGAAACTACAGGAAAAGATTTTGCTAAATCAAGGATGACTTGTAAACATTCCAACTCTAGGATTTTATGACCAAACTAGACATAGAGCCATACACTAAATGAGTCATGTCATGTGAAATTAGTAATATTATCTCTGTAAGCAGAATAAGTGGCTTATGCTAGTAGATTCAGGCAATTTAATATCTTCATAAGAACATATAGAGAGTAACAGATAAACTTAAAAAACAGGTTTCTTATATTCAATTTTAAGAGGGTTGAACAAAATTATATGAATTAAGAACCTTATCAGGTTTTATTCATCTGCTTACTCTTTTCTCCTCCTATTAAGTCAAAATTTAGAAACATGAGTGATGATTTCTTTTACCTCTTAAAATGCCTGAACATCAAATTTCAGAAACTCTAGATATTCAGTGATTACTTAAAGAGGCAAGCAATGTTCATTTCTGATACTTGAACAGATTAAAAGGGGCTACTCAGTTCAGTTCAGTTCAGTCACTCAATCATGTCCGACTCTTTGCGACCCCATGAACTGCAGCATGCCAGCCCTCCCTGTCCATCACCATCTCCCAGAGTTTACTCAAACTCATGTCCATCGAGTCAGTGGTGCCATCCANATCCTAAATTTATTTCCACAAGACCAAGATCTAAATCTCATTCTCCCAGAAAACAGGAAATTTGCTAGTTGTCTGAACAAATTCCATTTTGCTCAAACCGAGACTTTCACTGATGCTTTACTTGACTCGATGAGTATTTTATCTATCTAGCAGCAGACCTGACAAGATGCAATTCCTTCCCTAGGCGAAGAAAGCTAGAGATTCTCCTATGCCATGAGGTCGAGGCTGGCAATAGAAACTTAACTAGAGACACTGAGTTTCTGTGATCACATTAATACAAGTATGAAAAATCATGAGCCCTGTGGAAGATAATATGTTATTCGAGAAAATTAAGAGTGCAGACCTCATTCTTACACTACAATTTATACACAACAAATCTTGGCAGGAGGAAAAGGTATTAATCTCTATCTTTCCTGGTGGCTCAGATGATAAAGAATCTATCTGCAACGCAGGAGACTGAGGTTCAATCCCTGGGTCTGGAAGATTCCCCTGGAGAAGGGAACGGCTACCCACTCCAGTATTCTTGTCTAGAGAATTCATGGACGAAAGAGCAGGGTGGGCTATAGTCTATGGGGTTGCAAAGAGTTGGACACAAATGAGTGACTATCATGAACAACCATCAGCGGAAAAAAAAAAAAAAAAAGGATAGATTTCAGAGACAGAATAATTGTCTGAAACAACAGTAAGCATTACACTCTTCCTTGAAGAAGAGATATCCAGATTTTAATAGAGATTCATTTAGGATGGTAAGATTCAGATGCTTTTTACTTTCTTTGTTGCAATTTTCTAGGCCTTCCAAAATTTTACAACAAAGTTAAATTACTTACAAAAAATAGTTGTAAAATGTAAAACTTGCAAAGATAGTTATTTAGAAAATCACATCTACATCTCTGTGAGTGATTAGAGGAAAAGAATATCAGGTAAGTATTAGGATCCAGAGAAGGCCAGAGACTCTAGAGCTGAAGAAACAACAATAAGAAACAGGAGTGACGAGGGACTTCCCTGGAGGTCCACTGCTTAAGACTTTGCTGTCCAAATGAAGGGGTGCAGGTTTGATCCCTGCAAGGGGAGCTGAGATCCCACAAGCCTCATCAAAAAACCAAAACATAAAACAGAAGCAATATTGTAACTAATTCAATAAAGACTTTAAAACTGGTCCACATTTTTTAAAAATCTTTTAAAAAACGAAAAAGAAACAGGAAAGACTAATAAACACAGAGAGTCATTGCAGGCCTCTATATTTTTAAATGCTTCTTTAAAAAAATACTCTTAAAGAACTCTTAAAGGACCAGAGACGTTACATACCTCAAGGCTTAACAAAGAAAATAAAGTGGAAGAAACACGAACTTCATAAGTAATTTAGCACACTATTTTAGAAGGCTATTATTACCCAAGAAATAAAATAAATTATACTTGGACAGATAGGTATGCTATATTTTATCAATTTTCAATAAGACATGGAGGTATCATATATTTTTATCATCAAAGATGTGAGGAGAGAAATAATTCAAGAATAACTAAGTATCAGGAACTTTGTTAATACAATTACACCTGGTTATGGAGAGAGAAGTGGAGGCATCTAAGAGGAAGGGGGATCTGAAAGTGGGTCCTTCATATGTTTAGGTTTTAATTTGTTTGGGTGGGATTTTTTTCTTCTTTTTTTTTTCAAAATATATATTTCATTGGCTGAAAAGTTTGTTCAGGTTTTCCAGCATATCGTATGAAAAAACTCAAATGAACTTTTTGGCCAACCCAATATTAAGTGGACAGAACTTTAGATAAATGCTGCAAAAGATAGGCACAGAGCCTTTTAAAACATACTGTGGAAATCCTACTTCTAGCCATTAAATTGCAGCTTGTTTCAAAAGAACCCTCTTGCTCATGCTAACTCTAAGACCTATATAAAAACAAACAAACAAAAATCCTGTCTTAAGGCTGTGGAGAGTAACCAAAGCAACAAGGACTTGAGGGGCCAAGATTCTGCTTAAAGAAACTTCACTGAAGTGAATGCTCTAATCACATTTTTTTTTCAAGACACTTGTAAATCTGTATCGAGTTTAAAAAAAAAAAAAATACGTGACCCACAGGCTACACTGGTCTTATTAAACTCAGGGTGACAAAAACAGAAGTTCCAAGTTCCATGCCACTAAAGCAGGCAGAAGGACCTAAGGACCTAAGGACCTTAAGGATCTTAAGGACCTAAGACACAGGAGTAGAAGAAATAAATTGAAGTAAGATCACACTTTTCCCAAAGGCACTTCTGATTTTTAAGCTGTACATGTGTGAAATAAACAGAACACTGAGTTTATTTTAGAGATACAAGATCAGTTAATATTAAGAGCCATTCAGTATAGTGCACCATGTTAACAGAAGATACTATAAAACATATATGATAATTCCAGTAGCGCACCAAATCCAGAAAAGTATTTGATAAAATTCAACTACTTCCTGAAAAAAAGCTTAGCAAATGAGAAGGAAACTTCCTTCATATGATAAATTTATCTGCACAAAACCTTGAGCAAATGTTATATTTAAAGATGAAATATTGAAATGAGAACAAGAATGTCTGCTACCTTTAAATGACTACTTTTATTCAATATTGTACTTGAGCTCCTAACCAGTGTAGTGAGGAAGAAAAA
>SJYA01002431.1:7691299-7709883 GCA_006410615.1 Neotragus moschatus | reverse complement strand
CCAGTCAGAATGGCTGCAATCCAAAAGTCTACAAGCAAGAAATGTTGGAGAGGGTGTGGAGAAAAGGGAACCCTCTTTCACTGTTGGTGGGAATGCAAATTAGTACAGCCACTATGGAGAACAGTGTGGAGATTCCTTAAAAAACTGGAAATAGAACTGCCTTATGACCCAGCAATCCCACTGCTGGGCATACACACCGAGGAAACCAGAATTGAAAGAGGCACATCACTGTGTAAGAAGAACTGGTCTCATAGAAGCCAAAGGCCTGAGGTAACCCAGCTCTACAGAACTGGAACTCAGGCCTGACTCAAGGCTCAAGTTCTTCTCATACAAATCTTGCTTCTCTCAGATACTGTACATTCTGGCTCTGGTTACACAGTACACAAGAAACTGCACTGTTTATCTAAAACTGAAACTGACCTGTTGTGGCAGTTTTTGCATATCCAGCTGCCAATTCTTTTGTCAGATGCACTGGAGCTTCACTATGATAGGAGACAGAACAAGGTAGAAGAGGCTGTGTTTCTAGTAGGTGAAAATTGATCATTATAGATTTGGGGTAAATGGCAATAACAGAACAAGTTCATAGTGAATTTAATTTTTGGTTCTTATTCTAATACTTCTTCCAAATGCTACTCATAATATACTCTTTTTAAATTCATAGAAACATTTAGCTAGCCACAAAGTGACTAGTTCAATACCTAAATTTCAGGGGTATTATTTTTATTTGCCAAAATTTGACATAAATCCACTGTCACTTCTACTTGTCATTTTATACAAGTTGCCTACTGCCTTTTCAGTACTTTCCATTTTAGCTTTTTAGAGGTAAAATATTCCCTTGGATTTCTAGTAGGATATCACTCTCTTGGAATGTTTTTATAAGTGAAACTAACACATTTCCTCCATAGGAATCATATTGTATTTGAACTGTAATGTACAGGTTTAAAAAGTAAAGCAATCCTGAGCAACACTGTCAGGAATACAGGAAGGAGGCTATGTATGGGCTGTCTGCACTTGGATCAGGGTAACACTAACCCCAAATGATGTCAAGTAAGAAGCTCTGTCCAGTCATTTTCTTTCTGTCAAAGTTCCAGGAAACTACCCTACAATTAGATGGTTAGCACTACCCTCTCTTAGCAAAACAGAACCACCACCATGTCCTTTGAGAGCAAAATATATAACTTCTGCTTCTATGCTTAGTTAATATGTCTTCGGCCTCTTTTCATTTTGGAGGGAATTTAGAAACTAGGAAGTAATTATCCTTTTCTTCTTGAAGGATTACTCATTTTCAGTTACTCTCCTTACCCCACTGTATCATGCCCAATCTCTTAATTATAGTGTTATTGTTTAATTGGTAAGCCACGTCCGACTCTTTTGTGACCCCATGGACTGCAGCCTGCCAAGTTCCTTCTACCTGTAGGATTTCCTAGACAAGAATACTGGAGTGGGTTGCCATTTCCTTCTCCAGATGAGCCTCCCAACCTAGGGATCAAACCCACATCTCCTACATTGACAGGTGGGTTCTTTAATACTGAGCCACCTGGGAAGCCCTAGTTATATTGAGACAGGTATTTTTCTATAGCACTCACATCTTACAGAGAGCTTGGGGATGAGCTCTATAATGACCTGTAGTCAAACGTTATGTAATTTAAATTAAGAAAACTCTTTAAATCTGCCTTAAATACATTATATAGCTATGTATATATTACTTTGTGTAATAATTCTTTTACATATTAAACTTGAGAATCCCTGATACACCTGAAAAAACCAACCTAGAGAAAGACTATATACACAAGTTTGAGCATTCAAACCATTCTGCATTAAGACAATGACTAAATCCCTAATAAGCAAAGGTAAAAATTCTAATGTGTTCCTGCTTACCCACACTGTTTACGCATAAAAAAAATAAAATGAACTGAATGACAATAATTTTGGTCTATAAAGTGAAGAGACTGGACAAGAGATATTTAAGTAAGATTTCAGCTTTAATGTTCTATGAATTCTCACTAGATCTCATTCCAAAGAAACCAGCACCAGAGGCTGTCAACTTTGAAAAAGTGCTGTGTCAACTTCACCAATGTTACCATTTTCTATATTTTTTATATCTTCATCAAAATCTGTTTTTTTCCAAATGAATTTCATGGGATAATCTAGCCAGTTAACAATGGCAGTGGTTCCCAAACACGTCAGCAGATCAGAATCCCAGAAAGCTGTTTACCTTCCCAGGTCTATTGAATCAGAATCTCTAGAGAGGAGCCCCAGATGATTCTGATAGAGGCATTCTATGAATCTCTTTCAGCTTAAAACCACAGAACTATATGTATTAATACATACTTCTTACTCTTGGACACCATATGTTAACAAAAGACTTTTTTGAGGAGTTCCCCGGTGATCCAGTGGTTAGGACTTGGCACTTTCACTACCAAGTGCCTGGGTTTAATCCCTGGTCAGGGAACTAAGATCTCACAAGTCAAGTGACATGGCCAAAAAAGACAAACAAACAAAAGAGTTTTTCCTTTTTTTTTTTTTTTTTTTTTATAATTTTTTAGATTCTATTTTTGTTTTCATATTATTTTAATTTTTTAATAGAGAGTATTTCAAACATACACCGCTATGTAACTTTCAAAATTCAATTTATTGCCAGTCATTTTTTCTATTCTGCCACTTCCACACATTATCTTTAACCAAATCCCAGAGAGAGTAAAGGATCTTTTTTGAACCTTTATAAAAATGGATTCTTCTCAAAATCATGTCACATTCTAAACTATGGAGAACACGCAGCCTGTATGACCCACATCTCTAACATGGAGTGCAGAGCCTGGAATGAAACAGGCCAGAAATACTAACAAAAATCATAGACAGTAATGGCAATTTTTCTTCAATCATCACTTTTAGTCTTTCTTAAGGTTCATGTTGCTTCCCTGGTGGCTCAGTGGTAAAGAATCCACCTGCCAATCCAGGAGATGAAGGTTCATTCCCTGGGTTGGGAAGATCCCCTGGAGAAAGAAATGGCAACTCACTCAATTGCCTGGGAAATCCCCATGGACAGAGGAACCAGATAGACTATAGTCCATGAGGTCTCAAAAGAGTGGGACACAACTGAGCAACTAATCAACAACAGGGCTCATGCTATTTCCTACATGTTTTAATGTGCTATCACACCTCTTGTAGTACTGTTTAAAACAGTCTGCTTTTCTGCAATGGTTTCATAAATGGAATTCTCTTGTTCATCTTCACCTGTAATTAAGATCCAAGCCAGTAGATCACACCAAACAACACTAGTTGGTAGAAAAGTGTGATATTTGTCTAATTAACATGAATACAAGAAATAAGTCAGTAAAGAAAAAAAGTTACTGAAAATATAACTAAATGTGTCATGCTAAACCCTAAGAAAAGGGTCTTCTTTTCTGTGGCAGATCCAGAAGCAGTCTTTACCAAGAGAGAAAAGGTTCTGTTGTAAAAAACTTTTTAGTTATTATTATATTACTATTTATCATAACTTGAGCATTCAATAAAGGACCAAACATGGAATGTGACTGTATAATGTCCTTCCAACATGATGTAGAATGCTGGACACCATTCTACTCCACTTGATTATCTTTGGTAATTAAAAGACTGATGTTTTCCCAAAAGCTAGGTTAAGGTCTTAACTATTCAGACATCAATTAATCAAACTGAACAACTTAGCAGCGAGTCAACCTGGCTTCATCTATGAAGGAAAGAAGGATATCAGAAAGTAAAACTCAACCCCAACAGCACAGGCCATTAACTGTTTTCTAAACATTCCCGGGATCTAATTTCTAAGCACCATCTTATCAGAGATATAGTAGGATCAATCTCACTAGACTAAAAATCCTATATGATATCCCCCAGGCGGGCTGGTGCTCTTGGATTTTGATCCATCTCTCTTATATAGCCATCAGTACTGTCCAAGGAGCAGAAAGAAACATTGAGATGCCCTCCCAAATATGAGTTGTCTTATGCTAAATTCCAGGATACATAGCTTTGCTTCTGTGCTTTTTTAGCAACCATAAAAATTCTAGTTTTAATAAATGTGAGTCAGTACTATAGGGGACAACTATAAAAAGAGGGGAAGTGTCTGGAATAGAAATGAGAAGTGAAAGAATAGCTCAGCAAGAAGAGAAAGGTTTTTAAAAGATAAAGGGAATAAACACAGATGCTAGACCATTCTGTATCTGTGAGAAAAGAGCAGGCTGGATGATGCCTGTCCTCTAGGGCTGTACTTTAGAAGAGACACACAGTGAGTGGCACAGTGGGATCCAGGAGCTGGATTAACAAGTTCAAATCTTAAAGTTTGAAAAACCATTGAATATCTGCATATCAGGCTGAGTAAAGGAAATAGAATGCACCTTAGTAGCCACATTATTCAGTCAGTTCAGTTCAGTCACTCAGTCATGTCCGACTCTTTGCGACCCCATGAATCACAGCACGCCAGGCCTCCCTGTCCATCACCAACTCCCAGAGTTCACTCAGACTCATGCCCATCGAGTCAGTGATGCCATCCAGCCATCTCATCCTCTGTCGTCCCTTTCTCCTCCTGCCCCCAATCCCTCCCAGCATCAGAGTCTTTTCCAACGAGTCAACTCTTCGCATGAGGTGGCCAAAGTACTGGAGCTTCAGCTTTAGCATTATTCCTTCCAAAGAAATCCCAGGGCCGATCTCCTTTAGACTGTACTGGTTGGATCTCCTTGCAGTCCAAGGGACTCTCAAGTCTTCTCCAACACCACAGTTCAAAAGCATCGATTCTTTGGCGCTCAGCTTTCTTCATAGTCTAACTCTTGCATCCATATATGACTACTGGAAAAACCATAGCCTTGACTAGCTGGACCTTAGTTGGCAAAGTAATGTCTCTGCTTTTGAATATGCTATCTAGGTTGGTCATAACTTTTCTTCCAAGGAGTAAGCGTCTTTTGATTTCATGGCTGCAGTCACCATCTGCAGTGATTTTGGAGCCCAGAAAAATAAAGTCTGACACTGTTTCCACTGTTTCCCCATCTATTTCCCATGGCATGATGGGACTGGATGCCATGATCCTCATTTTCCAAATGTTGAGCCTTAAGCCAACTTTTTCACTCTCCTCTTTCACTTTCATCAAGAGGCTCTTTAGTTCCTCTTCACTTTCTGCCATAAGGGTGGTGTCATCTGCATATCTGAGGTTATTGATATTTCTCCCAGCAATCTTGATTCCAGCTTGTGTTTCTTCCAGTCCAGCATTTCTCATGATGTATTCTGCATATAAGTTAAGGTGACAATATACAGCCTTGACGTACTCCTTTTCCTATTTGGAACAAGTCTGTTGTTCCATGACCAGTTCTAACTGTTGCTTCCTGGCCTGCATACAGATTTCTCAAGAGGCAGGTCAGTTGGTCAGGTATTCCCATCTCTCTCAGAATTTTCCACAGTTTATTGCCATATTATTACAACAAAGCAAAACTAATTCATAAGCATTTACCAAGTACAAAGTAGAATGATCCTAACATTTCCAGTGGGCTAGGGAATGGCAAAGAGAAAGAAGTCATGTATGCAATTATTACTAAATTAAGATGAATGAAATATCATTTACATTTTTCTTTAGTATGCTATATTAATTGCTTCATTTCTGAAAAAATATAATAGCTTTTATTGGTTTACTAGACATACTAGCTTATAAATCATTAAAGATTATGTAATACTATCAATATATTTGTCAAGGTTTCCAGAGACTAAGGAAATATTCCAACAAACATTAGGTAGCAAATATTTACAAAGGGGAACATATATTTAATAAGGTACTGTTATTGATGTATCCCAACAATTTCCTACTAAAATAAATAAAGATTATCAACAGGCCTTAGTCTCTCTAAATCTGAGATTAGAACCATAGTTCCAAACGTTGCCACAGGTTGGTTTTGGAATAAAAATTGTGACGATTCCCTGGTATCCAACACCTGTCTGCATGTATTTCTCTTCCTTTATTATCAAGACAAGAACCAGTGCCTTCTCATTTAGGAATATTTCAAGTGAATTAACTCTCAGACCCAATACCCTAACCAAATTATAAGGAAAAATTATATACACTTTAGCATTACCAATACGACACACTACCAACACTGTCAGTTTTTAAATCTTTGGTTCAAGAAATTCTGAAAATGCATTCTGAATTTCAGTCTCTTTTCTTCACCCTTCTCTTTTATTCTCTTCTAGCTGTAGTGTAGTTTTGTCAACTTTTCAGTTTCCAGTTAAGCCCAATAGTTAAAAATGAAGTACACAGGCAATTAACTCCCCAGTCAATTGTAACAATTCTAAAAGTCAGTGTGGTAATTTACATTCAGCTGGTGCCTCACTGTTCCTGTCTTCCACATCTAAGAATCATAAATTTCCAAATCCCTTCAGAATGCAAGTCTAGCACACATGGAAAGAGTTTTTTTCTCGCTTGGGAACGGAGAAGGTAAAGTCATTCCAAAATGAGAGAACCAAGCCAGTCCAGTGTGTACCATTTAATTCAACAGTTCCCTCGTGAGGCACTTTATTTGCTGGTGCACTGCTGACAGCAGAAATGCTGCTTAGCACAGCAATATATTAGCTGTTTGTGCGGCATTATGCTAGCAAATACTTAAGGCCGTAGAAAAACTGAAGAAGTAAATAACATCCGGTTATCTGGGTGACTCTGAATCAAGGCTTCAGGATACTGGGCTTTTGTAGGGAGAGGTGGTTCTTAAGATCTTTTTTTTAAATTGGGGTACAGTTGCATTCTTCTGTACAACAAAGTGAATTAGCTCTGTGGATACATATAGACCCTCTTATTTGGATTTCTTTCCCATTTAGGTCACCACAGAACATAATAGAGTTCCCTGTGCTGTACAGCAGGCTCTCATTAGTTATCTCTTTTATACATATTTTGTGTATATAAGGTATGCACCCACAGACATAAAGTAGAATGGTTCTGCATGTACTTCAGTCAAGGTTTTCTTCTTTCCACACCTTTGAATGAATAATACATGCTGAATTCCAATCACAGGTTTTATTCCCTAATTCTTTCTCCTTTTCCCTATTCTCCTTTCTTTTTGCCTTTTTACTCTATTGTATGAGCTTCTCTATGGAAACTGTAGAGAAGAGTGGAAGAAAATATATAAAAAGTATATAGAAATTAGCCCTATCTTGGTGAAGGAAGAATGACTTTGAGGGCAGAGCCACAGATGCAGAGGCCTGGATTCAATGGTAGACCCAAGAGAATAAGACCACTACATGGATGGGTCCAGAGCAACCATTCCAGCCATCCCAGAGGACAGGGAATCCAGTCACATGTAATTATTCTATGGCCCTGAAACTCAACTTGCCCTACTGAGTTATCATCTTGCTTGGAACCTGCTATTCTTTTATTCTTTCTAACTGCCCCCTTTTTGGAATAGAAATATTTATCTTATGGATGCTCTACCACTGCATTCTGGAAGTAGAAAACTCATTTTCTATAAAAAGGAATTCATATTCTGAGTCTCCTCATAACTGATTCAGATGATTTAGGTGATGATATTTGGGACTTTTTGCATTGATGATACTTAAGATGACATTTTGGACTTCAAGTTAAGGCTAGAATGAGCTATGACTTTGGGGGACAGTGTGATTAGGTGAACATACTATGCATATAGAAAGTATATGAATTTAGGGTGGCCATAAACTGTTAGGGGTTGAACTGTGTCCCCAAGAAAGATATATGGAAATCCTCATCATCAGTTCTTATGAATATATCCCTATTTGGAAAAAGGGTCTTTGTGGTGTTATCAAGTTAAGATGAGGTCATACAGAGTCAAGGTAGAACTTATCCAATGTAACTGGTATCCTTATAAGAGGAGGAGAGGAAACAGAGACACAGGAAGAAGAACACTATGTGAAGACAGAGGCAGAGATTGAAGTGTGGAAGCCACAAGCCAAGAAACACCAAAGACTCCTATAAAACCATAAGAAACTAGGAAGAGGCAAGGAAGGATGCATCACTATAGATTTCAGAGGGATCACAGCCTTCCTATCACCTTGATTATGAACTTTCAGCTTCCAGAACTGTGACAGAATAAATTTGTGTTGTTTTAAGCCATGCAGTTTATGATACTTTGTTATAATAGCACTAAGAAATAAACACAAATCCTTTATCTTAAGATTATTTGAAATAATCACAAGTTTACCATATATGAGTCATACTGAAAGCTTGAGTACATTTCATAAAATAGAAGTATTAAAAACAAATGTTTTCATTTTCTAGGAAAAACACAGTAAAATAGACATTAATAATAAAATATAAAAAGCCCTACCTTCTGAATATTAAGGAGAAAAAAAACCCTTTACTAAATAACTCTTGGATGGAAGAGAAAAAAATAGCAATTTGAGAATTTCTAAAGATAACGTTAATAAAAATACTTTGCATTATCAAATACACTTAAAGTAGTGAATGGAAAACTTACCGTTTTAAGCACTTTTGTTAATGAGAACAAAAGAATACAAATAAATGTGCTAGACGAGCCAGAAAACAAACAACTAAACCAGAAGAAGCAAAGTGAGGGAAATAATAAAGATAAGCACAAAAATCAATGAGGTGGAAAAAAGAAAAACATTGATCTAAATAATAAATCAAAACACTGGTTCCTTGAACAAGTGAAAAAAAATACTTTTAAAAAGTAGGAGAAGGCAAACATAAAACACAACAAAGAAGAAGAAGAAAACAGCATTCAAAATTGAAAAATAAAACACATAAGTGCAAATTTTTATTATGATAAATTTGAAAACTTTTATGAAATGAATAATTTCCAAAGAAAATACATTTCAAAAGTTTTATCCAATTAGTACTACAATGTTTTAAAAGACAGTTATAACTCATAAATAAAGAAAATTTTAAGAAAATTCCCAACTGAATAGCTCCAGGCCCTGATGGTTTCATTGGAGAATTCTACCAAACTTTAAAAGACCAGATCATCCCCATGCCACATAAGTTATTCCAAAGCACAAAATATGAAATGAATCTTATAAATTCTTTGTGTAAAACAAATATAACACTAGAATCTAAATCTATAATTACAAGTATAAAAAATTATAGATCAATATCACATCAGTATCATTATAAAAATAAAATACTAACAAACTAAATCCAACAATCTAATGCCACATTAAGATATTACACATCATGACGAAGGGAGATTTATTCCAAGAAATATATTAATGAATTAAGGAGCCCACTAATATAATACTACATAATAAAGCATCTGAGGAGAAAATTACCTGACTTATTGCTTTAGATCACAAAATAAAAAATAAAATATTTTGGCAAAATTTAACATCTGGTTCTGATTTTTAAAACATCCAGGAAAACAGGAATTTGTACATATTTTTCAACATAATAAAATATATAAATCTTGGTCTTAAAACCAGTATCTTAACAGAAAAACACAAAAGATATTTCTCTTAAGATTAGGAGCAAGATACAGGCACTCACTTTCTCTACTACTATTTAATACTATAGTGAAAGCAATAATAAAAGCAATTAGAAAAGAAAAATCTATTAGATCAGTAGTTCTTACAGCGCGGTCTAAAAACCGTAGGTGATTCCCAGGACTCTTTCAAAGGGGCTGGCAATGTCAAAGCTTTTCCTCCAATAATCCTAAGATATTATTAGCTTTTTCTACGGTACTGACACTGGAACTGATGGTGCAAAAGCACAGATGTTAAAACTGCTGGCATCTTAGCATGAATCAAGGTAAAGGCACCAAACTTACTACTAGTTACTGTTTTCTTTACTATCAGGCACCAGAAGAAAACAAATTTCAATTTCACTTAAGAATGTCCTTAATCAAGTGATAAGAAATATTAATAAGTCTCAATCCTTGAGTACACTTCTTTTTAATATTCAGTGTGATCAGGAAAGTATGCATGAAGTATTTATGCTCCATACCAAATTATAAAGTTTGTCTCAAGTAAAATCACTTGTACAATTGTTTCAGTTGTGAGCTGAATTAGCACTTATTTCATGGAACACCATTTCCATTGAAAGAAAAACTGACAGATAAATTATAGTTATTCAGATTGGATATCTGGCCAACATTTTTTAGAAAAGTGCATACAGTGAACTTCAAGGAAAACAACTGGCAAGATTTGCTGCCAATGACAAAATTCAAGTTTTAGAAATCTTATATTTACCACCATGAGTTTGACAGCTTCCCAATAATTAAAGCCTTTTCTGATGAGATCGTTGGTAATTTTAACAAATGTGATACTTTAATATTTTCTAATGAAGAGTATTAACATTTAGAATATTTGCATCAATGAATGAAACAATATATCTGCTACATATGTAACAAAGTCATGCATGGCTATAAAAGTGAAAGTGAAGTCGCTCAGTCATGTCCGACTTTTTGCGACCCCATGGACAGTAGCCTACCAGGCTCCTCCATCCATGGGATTTTCCAGGCAAAAGTACTGGAGCGGGCTTGCCATTTCCTTCTCCAGGGGATCTTCCCAACCCAGGGATCAAACCCAGGTCTCCCACATTGTAGGCAGATGCTTTACCATCTGAGCTACCAGGGAAGTTTGCATGGCTATAAGATTCATTCAAACTGTAAGACACAGTAATGGGTTTTTAATGTAATATAGCATAAAAGTACACTGAAATGGTTTTAGACTCCATGTTAGAAATAGCATTAAGCAGTTACCACAATCATGTTTTGGAGTATAAAGGAAACTATCTACAATTCTCTGAAAATATTACTAAGATTTTCTTTGTTTTCCAACTATATACCTGTATGAGGTCAGATAATGTTCATACAGCTCAACCAGAAAAAATAGTGCAACAGACTGAACACAGAAACAGATATAAATATTCACTCAAACTTCTTCAGTTCTCATATTATAGACAAGTGNGTTTTGGAGTATAAAGGAAACTATCTACAATTCTCTGAAAATATTACTAAGATTTTCTTTGTTTTCCAACTATATACCTGTATGAGGTCAGATAATGTTCATACAGCTCAACCAGAAAAAATAGTGCAACAGACTGAACACAGAAACAGATATAAATATTCACTCAAACTTCTTCAGTTCTCATATTATAGACAAGTGTCCTTTTTGTGGCTTATGAAGTGCCATGTTTTTCACATTTTTGAGCTTTTTGTTGGTGATTTTGTGGCCCAAGCATAGTACTGAAGTGCCTTTTAGTGTTCCTAAACTCAAGAAGGTTATGACATAACGTGCCTTATGGAGAAAATGTGTATGTCAGATAACCTTATTTCAGGCATGAGGCATAGTGATGTTGGCCATGAGTTCAATGTTAGTGAGTTACTACAAATATGATAAATAAGGTGTCTTTAAACAGAAATACACATAAAACAAGATTAGATATTGGATGGTTAATGAAAATTTTGTGGGAAAGGATGTGGGTTTAAGGAAATAAAGATAAAAAGGAGAGTTTTATGCTTGATTGGATCTGAATGATGAAGAAAAATTTGAGGATGGCTCAGTATCCAGGCCTGCATGAACCATGACCAGATGATAAAGGTAAATCAGGAGAAGCTCCAGTGTTAACATGGGTGTGTAAAATAAAGAGCTAAGTTTTAACTTTAGAGGGTTTGAGATATTCAACATCTCCTGTTAAAAGGAACAGGCTGACACAGAGGAAGAACCAGGAGTCTTTCAAGTTTCAAGGCAGAGCAACAATGCCAGATACTGTAACATAAGACCTGAACCACATCCACTGGAATTGGCAATGATTTTTCAATTTTAATCCTTATTGAGTAAATTAGAAAGTGTAACAGAGGAAGAGTGCAAACTACTCTTTTAAGTTGCCTGGATCAGGGTAGGGAAGGGGACAAATAGGAAGACAGTTAAAAAAGAACTTGCAGGTAGGCAATGATGTTTGGTGGGTTTTAGGACTGGCATATTTCTAGACTAAGAAGAAGTAGCAGTGGAGAAGCACAAGGTGAAGAGAGGTGATATCCAAAAGAACAAGGGCTGGTCAGAGATGGGCAGATTTATCCTTTCAGTTCAGTTCAGTTGCTCAGTCATGTCCAACTACTTGCAAGCCCTTGGACTACAGCATACCAGGCTTTCCTGTCCATCACCAACTCCCAGAGCCTACTCAAACTCATATCCATCGCATAGATGATGCCATCCAACCATCTCATCCTCTGTCATCCCCTTCTCCTCCCACCTTCAATNACTCTGCATATAAGTTAAATAAACAGGGTGACAAATGTACTCCTTTCTCTATTTGGATCCAGTTTGTTGTTCCATGTCCAGTTCTATCTGTTGCTTCTTGACCTGCATACAGATTTCTCAGGAAGCAGGTCAGGTGGTCTGGTATTCCCATCTCTTGAAGAATTTTCCAAAGTTTTATATGATCCACACACTCAAAGGCTTTGGTGTAGTCAATAAAGCAAAAGTAGATTTATCCTTTACTAAGCAAAATATCTGATCCTGTGCGATTTCCTGTGGAAAGATGACAAGCATGTATGTCTATGTAAATGGCTTACATTTGAGAACATGGGTAGAAGATAAAATCACCCTCTGAGAGTAAGGAAAGTGGAGGCTGGGTTAATGGTTGTAGAAGAAAGGAAAAAGTTTGAAATGGATGTTTGAGACTTCGGAAATATCATAAATGGACATTTCTATNTCCTGTGCGATTTCCTGTGGAAAGATGACAAGCATGTATGTCTATGTAAATGGCTTACATTTGAGAACATGGGTAGAAGATAAAATCACCCTCTGAGAGTAAGGAAAGTGGAGGCTGGGTTAATGGTTGTAGAAGAAAGGAAAAAGTTTGAAATGGATGTTTGAGACTTCGGAAATATCATAAATGGACATTTCTATTATTAGATTAGTTGCTCTAGCAATATGAAACTTCCAATGTGTGGAGGCTGAAGTACTTCTGTGATTGGTATAAGGAAGTTCTGTGGGTTCACTCAAAGGTCCACAGGGTAAGAAAGATGAGGGCACTCATGAAAATAAAGTTTGTACCAGTTCTATAGATTAATCAGTCTGTGTAGGGGAGTAAGAGCACAGAAAAGTTAAAGAATAATAGGAGAAAACAGAAGTTTCCAGAAAATGGATCCAGGAACTAAGGCCAAGAGGAACCTAGACAGAAAGTGGCGATTACCTAGACAGAAAAATGGTGAGTAGGATAACATAAACGTGCAAGAGGGTGGCGGAGGGAGTGAAGGAGGGATGGAGAGAAGGAAGATTGTTACGTATATTTCAGACATACACTGGTTGTTCATTTCCACTGTAAGACGAAAAATAGCTAACCACCATTCTAAATGCCATGGGTTTCATCCTAAATGCCACTTCAAGAAAAACAATGCTCCGACTTCCCATTGCTTCCTCTGATACCAGCCACCCTGGATTAGATATACATTCTTCACATTATTTTTTTTTCAAATACTGTCATCTTCAAATGACAAAATGCCTTCCTGTGGTTTCAAAGTGAAACTGTCAAAAAGAATATAAATCCTTTTTGTTCAACTTCAACTGGTACCATTCCAAAATACATAATTGAAACCTTTCCCAAGTAGGCAGTGATGAAAATTTTATAAAATGTGCCTGCATGTTACTTTCATAAATAAAAGATGGTCCAGAGTACTTCTAACTTGCCCATCGTTATCAGAGGTGGTTGTGTTCATGGAGCACTGCTATTTGAGAGTCAATTTAAAGTCTTAAATTTCAGCTTTTTGGAAGTATTGATAAGTCTAAATCCCTACTGAACAGTTTTTCAAAATTGGATTTTGCAGACCAATGCAGTACCTTCCACTCAACATGAACTTAACTATGGATGTACAATTTAGTATAGTTCTAAAAGACTTATAGCATATGTACAAATGTAGGAAAAGAAGAAAATAATTCTGGGGGTTAACAGATACAGCAAACAGTAAAGACAGGATATAAAAACAAAAGTGTGTGTGTGTGTGTGTGCGCGCGCACATACATGCATGCATAGTTACTACAAAAAAGTAGGAAAAGACTAATTTACGTTTTCATATTTTTTAATTTCTATCAATACTTGTCTTCTCCTCTGGACTCTCTACATCATGACAACAGATACCACATCTCTTTTGCTTTCAGTTGTATCCATGTGGCCTTAACAAGCATTTAGGGAACAATGAATGATAATATAATAATAAAAATAATGGTAAAAGCCAATCTGACTACAGCTGAAACTCAATGAGCAATATGTAGTACCAAGCAAAAAATAAGCCTGTAGGAGTCCAATAGAACCAAATTATGGAGGCTCTTAAAAGCCAACTAAGAAATCAAATGAAAGTAATATATGGAGTGGACAATAGGATTCATTGTACCTCCTTGATCAGGGAAATGACCTCCTGCAAATGGCATTTTAGGGAAATGATAGGGATATTACAGACTAACAAGAAGAAAAACAGAGAATAAGAAAATCTGGAAGGCAAAACTGTAGTCCAAGTGTCAAGTGANAAAGTAATATATGGAGTGGACAATAGGATTCATTGTACCTCCTTGATCAGGGAAATGACCTCCTGCAAATGGCATTTTAGGGAAATGATAGGGATATTACAGACTAACAAGAAGAAAAACAGAGAATAAGAAAATCTGGAAGGCAAAACTGTAGTCCAAGTGTCAAGTGATCAGTCCAATTTCATGTCCAATTTAGTGTTAAAGTAACAGGAACAGGGAACAAGTTCCAGTGAACAGGTTCTCCCTTCCAGCTTCCACAAAGGGGTTGGAACCTTGATTTTAGCTCAGGAGACTAAATCACTGGGCCAAAATCTACTAAAAGTGTAAAAAGTGTAAAATAATATATTTATGTTATTATTTTTAAGCCAATGAATGTGGGTACACTGTTCCATAAGTTTTCTATTGAAAACTCATACAAAATGCTTATAACATGTCATAATATGAATTAAATTCTTCATTCAAAATTTGCACTGAAAACATGTTCAAACTATTCCCAAGTGAAGGAAATAGCTCTTTTACAAAATAAATCTGAAAGAAACCATTTTAATTATGCTAACCACAATCTCAAATCATTGCTGACTGAACAATTTAGAAACTAAACAAGTACTCTATACACATCAAGTTACATTTAGCTCCAGCTAAAGAAACTAAGTTGAAAAATGAACCATAAAGGTGAAGTGAAAAGTTTCTTCTTCCTCTGATTTAAATAAATAAACAAACATGGAGATTTTATCTTCCTGGCAACCTTACTAAGCTCTCTAAAAGCAGAGCAATGGAAACAAACTACAATATTTTTTAAATTAGCTCAAAAAATGGAAGACTTGTTACTAAGAAAGAAAAAAAAATTTTTT
The DNA here is from genome assembly GCA_006410615.1 of Neotragus moschatus. Lineage (NCBI taxonomy): Eukaryota > Metazoa > Chordata > Mammalia > Artiodactyla > Bovidae > Neotragus > Neotragus moschatus. The sequence continues at coordinate 7,694,578 of SJYA01002431.1, read as the reverse complement.
TTCTCTCTTTTATTTTTTCTTTTTAAAAAACTTAAAAAAATAAATAGAAAAAGAAGCAAAACTGCTATGAAATACACAGGCCAGGATGTTTGAGATTATGATTCATTCAAAGATTTCAACAACCCACCTTTTAAGTCAAAGCCAAGATTCTGGCTAAGCTGGTAAAGGAAAAAGTAAAAAATTAATGAGAAAGATAAAAATGTACCTTACACTGCTTAAAATTGAGNGTTAATAAGAAAGAAAAAAAATTTTTTTTCTCTCTTTTATTTTTTCTTTTTAAAAAACTTAAAAAAATAAATAGAAAAAGAAGCAAAACTGCTGTGAAATACACAGGCCAGGATGTTTGAGATTATGATTCATTCAAAGATTTCAACAACCCACCTTTTAAGTCAAAGCCAAGATTCTGGCTAAGCTGGTAAAGGAAAAAGTAAAAAATTAATGAGAAAGATAAAAATGTACCTTACACTGCTTAAAATTGAGAACAAACTTGTATTGCACCCTTAGAATTAGACGGTCCATTCTTAAACGTAAAATATGTATTGATATATTTGTAATTATCCTCTTTTAATGAAACAGATTTAAAAACAGGTATTTCATTAATTTAATGGCAAAATCCATTGTTTATAGAATAATGATATCAATTCGAAGATTTTTAACAAAGGATAATGTGTTTCAAAAACATGCACTGAGAATTATTTATTTTGTTGGGTAACACTTTATAAGGCCAAAAGTTGGCTAAGTTAAACAAATATTTATAATAAAACAAGATAGGAAAATTAGAATTAAAGCAGCTAAATTCTATTATGTGGAATCTTGGAGTTAGCCTTACTATAGCGCATAGCCAAAGTATAAGAACAGTGTACAAGAAGAAGGAACCTATTAATATTACAGAACATAATCTAAATAATGTGCTGTAGTTCATGGGGTCGCAAAGAGTCGGACATGACTAAGTGACAGACCTGAACCTAAATAATAACCATCCAGTCACTCAGAAGTGTCTGACTCTTTGTGACCCATGCACTACAGCATGCCAGGCCTCCCTGTCCTTCACTATCTTCTGGAGTTTGCTCAAACTCATGTCCATCGAGTCAGTGATGCTTTACAACCATCTCATCCTCTGTAGTCCTCAATCCTTCCCAGCATCAGCGTATTTTCCAATGAGTCGGCTTTTCACATCAAGTGGCCAAAGTATTGGAGTTCCAGCTTTAGCATCAGTCCTTCCAGTGAACACTGAATATTCAGGGTTGACTTCCTTTAGGAATGACTGGTTTGATCTCTTTGCTGTTCAAGGGGCTCTTAAGAGTCTTCTCCAGCAACACAGTTCAAAAGCATCAGTTCTTTGGCACTCAACCTTCTTTATAACAATAATAAAAATAAAGTTTTTATAACAATGATAATTAAAGCTTGAATTTATGGAGTATCCATGAATCTCAACAGGCACTCTGCTAGCCATAATCCTTACCCTCATTAACTCATTTTCTACAGATGGAATCTGAGATTCAGGAATGGCCAAGATGCTAGGCTATTAAGGAACAGACTTGGAATTTTAACCTCACAAGACTGGTTCCCAAATCTATGCATGCTCTTCCCAATGTACAACACAGCAAATATTATATTAAAACCTCAGATTTCTTTGTTCTTACAGTTCACATTCCAGCTCAACAGGAAGGGTCACAAGTACACAGCTACTGACAGAAACAGAAATTTAAATCTATGTCTCTTGCCCCTGAATCTAGTTTTCTTGCTAAGATTATGGTCTATACACCACTGATACCTATGTTGTCTGGTCATTATATTGACAGATGCTCAGAATTTTGTACCTTCATCTGAACTTTGATAATATTAATCTGAAGGAAGGTGGGAGTTAAGAGGTAANACACAGCTACTGACAGAAACAGAAATTTAAATCTATGTCTCTTGCCCCTGAATCTAGTTTTCTTGCTAAGATTATGGTCTATACACCACTGATACCTATGTTGTCTGGTCATTATATTGACAGATGCTCAGAATTTTGTACCTTCATCTGAGCTTTGATAATATTAATCTGAAGGAAGGTGGGAGTTAAGAGGTAAAACAGAATATATTTCCTGTTTTCTGAAATGATGAAACCCAGGTGATAGGACTAAAATAGGTAGCATGTGCTAAGGAGAACAGATGAGAAATCCTTGTGCTTCTGGTGAAGTCCATATCTGCCTATGCCTTCTGGCCTAATCAGTTAAAACAACACAAAACAATTCTCTGGAATCTCAAATGATGCTCACATGATCATTTACTCACCTACTTATTCATCCAAACAATACCCACTGAAGACCAGGATCAAGCTTTACTATGCCTCAGATAAATGGATTTATCTGGCAAAAACATATCACTTTGGTATTCTGATGATCAACACACTGGATTTCTCTTTTCTCCCTGATATTGTTAAAGTGGTGAAGTTAAGAGTTGGAGAGGACTCATTTTTCACAGTTTGTTGTATCTGAAATGCCAACCCNGTTCCTCTGCCTTTTCTAAAACCAACTGAACATCTGGAAGTTCACGGTTCACATATTGCTGAAGCCTGGCTTGGAGAATTTTGAGCATTACTTTACTAGTGTGTGAGATGAGTGCAATTGTGCAGTAGTTTGAGCATTCTTTGACTATGCAGGTGACCCTGGTTCAATTCCTGGGTCAGGAAGATCCCCTGGAGAAGGGAAAGGTTACCCACTCCAGTATTCTGACCTGGAGAATTCCATGGACTACAGTTCATGGGGTCCCAAAGAGCTGGACAGGACCATCCAACTGTTTATGTCCATTCATTTAACTTTAGGTAGTACTGATCCTCTATATTGCCTTCTATTTCATTAATTTCTGCTCTTTATTTTCTTCCTTCTACTTTCTTTGAATTTATTATTCTTTTTCCTAACTTCTTGTGTTAGACACTTGCCTCATTAATATTTTCTTCTTTTTTCTTCTACAAGCACTTAAGACTATACAGTCATTTCCAAGTATCACTTTTACTTAATCCCCCAACTTTGATATATATTATTTTCACTATTGTTCAATTTTAAGTATTTTTTATTTCTATTTTAATTTCTTTTATCCATGAGTTATTTTAAACAATTTAAATAAAAAGACAGAGAGGGGATTGGCTTTATTTTTTAACTGATGACTGATTTTACCATAGGGCAATGCATGATATGGTCAGTATAATACTGTTCTTTAAAGTTGATGAAGGTGACTTATGATTTCCTAGTCAATTTTTGTAAATGTTTTCTTTTTGTAAATGACTGAGAAAAATAA
>SJYA01002431.1:7629067-7690908 GCA_006410615.1 Neotragus moschatus | reverse complement strand
GTAAATGACTGAGAAAAATAATATAGTCCTTAAATATATTTATTTTATAAATATATATTTATATTTAATATATAAATAAATATAATATAATAAATATTTATTTTATAACTATATTTATTTTATTTTATTTGTATTTTTAATACAATTTAAAACTGTTTTATTATGGGCATATAATTTTAAAATGTTATTTATCTCTTTCTTGGTGTAGTGAATCTTTATTTACTATATATTGACTATCTTTATAACCAAGTGTTTTTTGCTTTCAAGTCTATTTTACCTGACATTAAGACAGTTAGCTCAGCTTTCTTTCAGTTAGTATTTGTCTGGCATATCTTTTTTCAACCTTATTCTGTCAACTATTTGCATCCTTTTGTTCTGACTGTGTTTTGTCTAAACAGAATATAGCTGGATTTTCTATTTTTAATTCCATCTCAAGCTCCTTTAATAAGAAACTTCTGTGTACATTTATGTATTGCTGAAATCTTTTGATTTGATTATACCATCTTATTTTGTGCTTTTTATCTGGCCTGATTTTTCTAAGCTTATGTGGAATTGCTAACAACTTTCCCCACTTACTCCATTTTTGTTCTCTAATGCATAAGTAGCTGTACACTATTTTTTCTTTTAGTGGCTTACCTTTAAATTGTTACCATTCATAAAAGTTTCAAATTAATCAGTGGCAGGAAAACCTGGTGGTTAGGACCATGGACTGAAGTCAGATCATCTGGATTTCAAATCCTGTCTCACTTCTGTGGCTTCAGGTTGTCAATTTTATCATCCATAAAATGCAAATAATAATCACTAACCCATAGGGTTATTGTGCACCCTAAGATGGGTAAATATACATATAGCAATCAGAACATGACTGGTATATCACAAGCCCTAAATTCATAGAAGCTAGCAGGAGTATTACTATTATCAATCACCCTCTTCCAAAACACAATGATGTAACTCCCTCCTAGCTTACATATTTATGTTCAGCATTTTAATTATATAATACTTTCTAATATCATACATTATTATTTTCAACATAAAGTTTATTTCCCATGTATGTACTATTTTGTTTGCTTACCATTCTTTTTTTAATCTTTCTGGGATTTTTTTTTTCCTTAAGTACACACTTTAGACATTCCTTTGGCCTGCTAATGGCAAATGGTCTCAGCTTATTATTCAGTTAATCCTCATTCTTGAAATATAGACTGGTGGGCATTCAGTTCTAGATAGACTGTTTTTTTTTTTTTTAGCATTTTGAAGATATTTTCTATTATTCCTTTGTACTAGCTACTTTTCACTAATACTTTTAATATTTTCTTTTGAGATTATTTTACAGTTCTACTATGATATGTCTCAATATGGCTTTCCTTTTTATTTATTATTGCTGAGAGATACTGGGCTTTTCCAATCTAAGAATTTTTATCTTTCATCAGTTCTGGAAACTTCTAAGGCATTATTTCTTCCTTATTCTACTTTTCTAAATCTATTCATCTGGGTAGCCATATGTTAGTACTCAATTAATTCTCCATTTGTCTAAAACTTTCATATTTTCCACCTATTTCTCTATGTTTTGCTTTCTGGCTAATTTTATATCAAACTTTCAGTTCACTAATTCTCTCTTCACCTAAGTCTAATACGTTTATTAATTTCAAAGTTATTAATCATATTTTTATTTCTAGAAGGATATCTTTAAATCTGTATCCCACATTTGATACTCTCTCGTGTACTGCTCTTTTTTTGGGTATCTTTCTGTTTTATGTATTAAATATAATATATAATTTTGTTGATAATGTCAATATCTCAAGTGTTTAGAAATCTAAATCTGTGGCCTGTCATTTTCATTAAATTTTTCATGGTTTCTTAATGTGGCTATCCCTTTTTAATCACATAAGATTTTGCTAAATGCCATGTCTGGTAATTCTGAGTCTACGGTGGCAGGTGGATCTTCAGGGAAGCTTTTTATTTGCTTCTATTAGGTAGCACTGGAAGGATTCCAAACAAGGATTACTTTAAAATAATGTCTTGCCTAAGATTTGTCCTACTATGCATATAACTTAAACTCAAGCTTCAGATCCAGATGAGGGTAGGCTTGAGATCTATAGTTGCAAACTCTCAGGAAAGCACCTCCATATCTCCAAACCAGAGTCATCAAGGTATCAGATCATTTTGCTCAATGTGCCAGCCAAATAGGCTTCTTGTAGGCTCCTTTCTCTGAAGACTGCTATCCCTTTGAGGGCCCAGGTTTAGCCACTTGTTGATGGCCTCAAGTCAGGTTTCCATACAAGTCTCCACCAGAAGCTATTAATTCCCAAGACAAGTTTCTTCATACCAACATTTGCTTCCTCTGCAACCAAAGTTCCCAAACTTGCTTATCTGTCTGGTTTCAACTCCATAATTGCTTGAGGTTTGAATTTTATTTTGATTTTGCTTCTAAAATTTCATTTTTGGCATTTGGAGATTTCCCCTTACTTTTTTACTAAGTTAGATCTTCAGTTAAAATTACATTTACTTTATTTTATCCAGATTTTTAAAATATCGTATTTATCACTCTGTCAGAAGCAGAAGTCTTTTATTGACTTTTCTCTCTGTCAGAGATGACAGTACAATCCTACTTATTATAACTCTGCTCAAAAACCACTGTTACTTTTTAGTTTTCTTTGAGAAGCTTCAATTAGAATCAAATTAATAGTTGGATGCTTTTAATACTCGGTGTGGGGGCAAAATCTCTAGGGTATATATTTTGATGCTTTTACTGCTTCTGTTCCCTAATCACTCAACCTGCCTTCACCTTTCTTGATTCAAAATCTGAAATTAATTCAGATGAGTTTCTTGCTTAGGTTCGTAATAGAAAAAAACATTTTTCTTGACTCAAAATGGCCTCCGGGCTCAGCAGATTGTATTCCTCAGAACTACCATTTTTTATGCAAAAAAAAATGCGATTCTTCTCTCACTCAAGTTAAAGTATTCCTCTTGCCTTATCTTTTACAGACAAGGTCCAATTACAAGAATTCCTACTGACAGGTTTGGAATAATGCTGTGTTTCTTATCTTTCTCTAGATTTTTAGAGCAGAATAATTTTATCACTATAATAAGTTATCAAAATGCCCTATATCCAAATTCAAATAATTACCCAATTGAGTTGTCACATAATCAGAAAGGGCAAAAGACCTCGTTACTGTGTCCCTGCCAACTAGATACTTTGAATATATCCAACAACCATCAATTAAACGATGAAACAGAAGCTATTTTATTTTTTGATTTCTTGTGTGTTCTGGTTTTGTTTTGTTTTTTCTAAATTAAAACAGAGCAAGAGAGAGAAAAGTCCAGTGAATATAACAGCATGTGGGTGGATTCTGCTCAAAGTACTGTAATACAACCATCCAGATTTTAATCAACAGAATTCACACTGATCAGTGTTATTACAGTGAATGCTAATTAAACATACCATGCCTTGACACCAAAAATAAAGTGTTGCCAAATTCAACCTCAAGCAAAAGGAATCTAATTCCTTTGAAAGCCACAATTTGCACCAAAGCTCACTCAACAAGAAATGTGTTTTTAGCTGTTTTCCCACAACATACAATAAATGGAAACAGACCTGGGGAGGCAGTGAGACTATTAAAAACAGTAAGTGTAAAAAAAAAAAAAAAAGTAAGTAATAATGTTCTAGCCACAAAACAAGCTCCTCTTCAAGTAAACAAGGGCAATATACAATATTTTTTTAACTTAAAAAAAATACAATATTTATTTGGTTGCACTGGATCTTGGTTATAGCACATGGGATCTAGTGTCCTGAACAGGGATCAAACACAGGCCCCCTGCATTAGCAGCAAGAAGTCGTAGCCACTGGACCACCAGGGAAGTCCCTACAATATTTTTATAAAAACATGCCCTAAAAATATCAATGGTCTGGGAGTCAGGATACCTCCAATCTCTATGCTAGTTCTGCCAACAATTAGGAGTATGACTTTGAAAAAAATCACACAACTTCTCTAGATATCATTTTCTTCACCTGTAAAATGACAGAACTGAGCAAAACAATCTAAGTTTCCTTCTAGATGCAAGCCATATGAATTTTTTAATGTGTACCTTCTTTTTCACAAGAAGAGGGGCTATATAAATGAAGGTCACTGTCATGACAGTTCTTTGGTAGCAAGTCTGAACTGGGGCAATAAAAGATGGATAAAGAGGCCTGGAAGCATTTAAGTAGCAAGCATCGACTTCTTAGTTTTCCCTTTCAAAACTGCCCTAGTTTCTCTCTTTCTGGAAACATGTGAAGGAAGGGTGTTAAACAGTATTATTGGAATGAAAGTCATTTATCTCTTCTGATATTGTTTTAGTTGTTACTGAGGGTCTAAGGTAGAGGATCAGAGATGTTTCAAGAGTACAGGGTGGTGACTTCCCTAGTAGTCCAGTGGGTGAGACTCCACTTCCAATGCAGGGGATGCAGATTCGATCCCTTGGTGAGGACCTAAGAGATCCCACATGCAGTATAGCGTGGCCAAAAAGAAAAGAGAGAGGGGGGGAATTCAGGATGGGGAGGTCTATAAAAGGCTTACTACTTAATAAACTGATGGTTCTCAACGTTTAGTGTATAATAAAATCACCTAGGATTCTTAAGGCAAGAATGTGGTGAGCTTGAGAAGGGCCTCAAAAATCTGTGTTTCTGACAGGCAGCCTTGATGATTCCAATGAAGACAGTCCTGGGCAATATTTTAAAAACACATCTCTCAACAAAGCTCAAACTGTAAAATTTGTTACAGAACTGTGAAACAGTGCCTACAGAGCTTAACTTTATGGAAACTTTTTAAGATGATTTAAACAAAATCCAAATACATAATCCTTTAATACCAAGAGGCTATAAGCAGGATTCTAGAACAACACTGTGATTAAATTAGCATAATATAATTTTTCCTAAACAAATGGTTCCCAACCACTTTTTCAAACAAGAATAAATTTCTATAATTCTAGCAATATTGTTTTCCTGATAATTTAATTCCTTTTTTTGTCAGCATAACTCTGCTTTTATAAAGTTTCACTTAGCATACACAAATATCAGAATTTAGGATACAGAAAATGAAGAATCTATATTTACAATGAGGAATTTATTTAATTGATTATACTACACTGAAAAACATAATAAAGGTAATTTATTTCATTTCTATAACACCTGATAGAATTAAAAATACTTCATAATCTCTTTGCAGTGCCTATCTAAATGGTTATATGACTTTGATGGTTTTGTGGCATTGAGCAAAATTAATTTTTAAAACATCTGCATTAATGGGCTTTTAGATATATCAGAAGAGTGGGTTACATTCTGACCCCAGAAATATATATATTCATCTAGCTTGGAATTTGATCATTTGCTTTTCAGCTGTCACCAATTTCCTTATGCTGGTCTAGATGCAGTGAACACTGAGGAGTAAGTTGTTTTACAAAGTCAGAGACAATCACTGGTGTTGTTAACGGGTGCATACTATTGTGGGATGCATATATGTTAATCTTCACATAAAATTATCTCCTTGATAAAGCTTTTTTATGCTTCCTTTATATCATTACTATCTGAAGACACAGTGAACAGCTTATTTTAGAAGCAAGACTACTTCATCTCCAACGCGTAAAGAAGGTACAGAAGAGAGAATGAATTTGGAAGCAAAGAAATGCTTTCCCTCTAATTTTAGCTAAAGCCCATGCTAGACTGCTTCCCTTGTGGCTCAGCTGGTAAAGAGTCCGCCTGCAATGTGGAAGACCTGGGTTCAATCCCTAGGTTGGGAAGATCCCCTGGAAAAGGGAAAGGCTATCCACTCCAGGATTCTGGTCTGGAGAATTCCATGGACTGTATAGTCCATGGGGCCACAAAGAGTCAGACACGACTGAACGACTTTCACTTTCATGCTAGACTTGCCGAGCTAGACTTCTTCAAGTACTTTAGTCATAGTAGGAACGAATAACTCATCTTTTTACCTCCAAAGTATGTTTCAAGCAAAGGGAGTGCTATTTTCTACACATAACGGAAGTCTTTATGCTAGTACCAAAAAAGTTAAGATTCCCTTAAGAAAGTCCTTGAATATGAAACTGGGTCATTTTTAGAGATGTGGATGGACCTAAAGACTATCACACAGAGTGAAGGAGAAAAACAAATATATACTAACATATATGTGGAATCTAGAAAAACAGTACAGATGAACTTATATGCAAAACAGAAACAGAGACACAGATGTAGAGAACAAATGTATGGACACCAAGTTGGGTGGGACGGACTTGGAGATTGGGATTGACGCATATACAACATGATGTATGAAACAGATAACTAATAAGGACCTACTGTTAGTACAAGGAACTCTACTTAATACTCTGTAATAGCCTACATGGGAAAACAATGTAAAAAAGAGTGGCTATATGTATAACAGATTCACTTTGCTGTACACCTGAAACTAATACAAACTTGTAAATCAACTATACCCCAATAAAAAAAAATTTTTTTAATAGACCTTGAATAGTCATAGAACAGATTCTCAACGGTAGCCCATTTGTCAAACTACCTCTCTCTGTGTGAAAGGGGGGATCTAGCTGGACTGCATTATCTACTATGTCACTTCCCTTGAAGTTAAGAGATACTGCTATTGACAATATCCTGCCAGTGTAGGAAGTGTGTTTGAAATGGTGCCTGATGATTACATCACATAGAGCAAACCAGAGAGGATGCAGAAGAAGCCAGGTGATGTAAGGAGTACATCTCCAGGAACCAAAAAACAGTAACAGTGCTTATAAGCAGTGAAATTTTAAAATGACCTGGAAATCAGAATATGTGAATCTTAGTCTCAGTTATGACCTGTTGTGTGACTTTGGCTAAGACACACCTTTCTTCTCTTATGGAGTCCTCCAGCTTTTCTGTCCTAGAATCCTATGAAATTATGATATTGACATATGCATTGATCTTACCCGTATTTCTAGGAGCTCAGCCTTGGTTCAAAACAGTCCTGGATAAAATTTTTAGTCTAGTACATCCCTGGATAACCTTCCTCTCATGCTGCAATTTGAAGGAACATTTGCTGTTCTATTTCTCGGCCTCACAAGCAGCCAACATTTTTCCTCCAAATGAGGCTTCCCCTCCTCATCCTATCTCTGATTGCTGTGTTTATCCTAGTATATTTTGACTGTTTCTATTTCCACTCCATTTTGTACAGGAGGACCAACTTCGGTCTTGATGAATGAATCTCCTGAGGGAAGTAATCCATTTTTATAAACATTCTGGGAAGGTGATTTCCACTCAAGACAGAAAGCTGACATTTGTACATATTTCTGTCTGTATTTATGGACTGATTTGAGTACGAAAACACGTAAATAAGAGATTGGGTCTTGAAACAGGATAAAGAAAAAAGGGTTAGAGAGAGGAGAGTGGAGGAGGAAAGGAAAGCAAAAGAAAGGAAGTAGAAAATTGGGAAATAAATCACCTGCCACAGAAGTGACACATTAATGCCATCTGTATTATCTGAGTAAGCACCAATTCAAAATTTTTCTGTTAAGAAAATGTGACAAGAGAATCAAAAAACCAAATAATATTAATATATTAATAAATACTACTTCAGAAGTTTAGCAAGAATTTAGAAAAGTCAAGCATATTTAATGAATTGTTTAGCAATATCACTAAATTAATTAGTATCACTGAACTAAGTGACTGTATTATTCTGTAGTTCAGAAATGCTTCTTTTGCCCTCTGAGTGTCCGAAGCCCTCACTCATTCCTGTTCATCTAAATTTCAGACAGCTACCCTCCAAGTTCTTTGATGACAGGAAGTATGTGAGCTGGGCTGATCACTTTCCCCCAATTCCCCCTCCCCTTCCCACCTCCAGCCTCTGGTAACCACAGTGTGCTCTGTTTATCTGAGTTTGGAGTCTGTCCTTTTTTTTCTTTTTAGATTACACATAGAAGTGAAATCATAAAGTATTTGTCTTTATGTCTGACTTATTTCGTTTAAGCACTCAAGGTCCATCCATGTTGCCTCCAATAGCAGGATATCTTCATTTGTAAGGCTGAATAACATTCTGCTGTATATGCACACACACAAACTCATACACAGAAAGACACATACACACACCACATATTCTTGATCCATTCATCTGTTGATGGACACACAGGTTGTTTCCATGTCTTGGCTATTGTAAATAATGCTGCTATGAATAAGAGGGGCACAGATCTCTCTTCAACACAGTGCTTTCATTTCCTTTGGATATATACCCAGGAGTGAAATCTGGATCATATGGTAGTTCTATTTTTAATTTTTTGAGGATTCTCCATACGGCTTTTCACAGTAGTTGTATCAATTTACAATCCCACCAACACATATGGTTCCCTTTCTTCTACATCTTCACCAGCATTTGTTGTCACTTGTCTTTTTGATGATTAAGACAGGTATGAGGTGATATCTCTTGGGGTTTTAATTTGCATTCCCTAATGATCAGTGATGTTGAACAACTTTTCATGTACCTGCTGGCTATTCATATTCTTTTTTGAAAAACTGTCTATTCAGATCATTTGCCCATGTCTAATTCAGATTATTTCTCTCTCTTTTTTTTTTTTTTTTTTGGGCTATTGCAGCTGCAATCGATGACAGCTGGTCCTATAGTCATATAAAGGCTGGTCTGGACACCTAAAATGCTTCTACAGTCACACATCTGGCATTTCAAATAGGATGGATACAATAGCTGTGGAATGGCCAAATGTGTGTATATATATACTACTAAGTCACTTCAGTCGTGTCCGACTCTGTGTGACCCCATAGACGGCAGCCCACCGGGCTCCCCCGTCCCTGGGATTCTTCAGGCAAGAACACTGGGGTGGGTTGCCATTTCCTTCTCCAATGCATGAAAGGGAAAAGTGAAAGTGAAGTCGTTGAGTCATATCCAACTTGTAGCGACCCCATGGACTGCAGCGTGTATATATATATATATATAATATAATATATATGATATGTAAACAAGTAGATACACACACGTATATATATATTTCCATGTGACCTTTTCAAATGCTTCACTTGAGTAACCTTGTAGCATGGAAATCTCAAAGTTAACTGTAATTGTTCCATGGCAGCTGGCTTCCCCTACAGCATGTATTCCAGGAAATCCAGGTGGAAGCTACAGGGCTTTTTGTGACCTGTCTTTGGAATACATGCAGCATCAATTTGGTTACAAAGAGTCAGCTCAGTTTCAGTGTGTGAACATGGACAAAGACATAGACACAAGAGGTGTTTACTGGGGGTCAGGGAACTTTGGAAACTAGCTGCCATAATACTGGCTTGAGAAATAAGAGCCAGAGTCAAAAATACCTAACAGGTGACACTTAGGAATGACTTTCTTTTTTTATATATACTAATTTATTTATTTTAATTGGAAGCTAATTACATTACAATATTGTGGTGGCTTTTGCCATACATTGACATGAATTAGCCACGGGTGTACATGTGTCCCCCATCCCGAACCTCCCTCCCTCTCCCTCCCCATCCCATCGTCTAGGTGGTCCCAGTGTACTGGCTTTGGGTGCCTGTTTCATGCATCAAACTTGAACTGGTCATCTATTTCATATATGGTAGTATACATGTTTCAATGCTATTCTCTCAAATCATCCCACCCTTGCTTTCTTCTACAGAGTCCAAAAGTCTGATCTTTATATCTGTGTCTCTTTTGCTGTCTTGCATACAGGGTCATTGTTTCCATCTTTCTAAATTCCATATATATGGGGGCTTCCTTGATAGCTCAGTTGGTAAAGAATTGCCTGCAATGCAGGAGACCCCGGTTCGATTCCTGGGTCAGGAAGACCCCCTGAAGAAGGAACAGGCTACCCACTCCAGTATTCTTGGTCTTCCCTTGTGGTTCAGCTGGTAAAGAATCCACCTGCAATGTGGGAGGCCTGGGTTCGATCCCTAGGTTGGGAAGATTCCCTAGAAAATGGAACAGCTATCCACTCCAGTATTCTGACCCTATACAGTCCATGGGGTCGCAAAGAGTCGGATACCACTGAGCAACGTTCACTTTCACTTTCATACTGTATTGATGTTTTTCTTTCTGCCTTACTTCACTCTGTATAATAGGCTCCAGTTTCATCCACCTCATTAGAATTGATTCAAATGTGTTCTTTTTAATAGCTAAGTAATATTCCATTACTTGAAAAACAAACCTGTGATATATCCAGTAAGGTGAAAATTCAGGTCTCCATATACTAAAAGATGGCATTAACTAACAGAATACACTGTATAAAATTTCTTGTGTATTGGACCTTACAGCCACTTCTAGGCACATACGAACATCACACAGCACCAGAATCTTTAAAAACAATAATAAGTAGCATCTTTAAACACAAAATAAAGGAGTTCCCTGGTGGCCTAGTGATTAGGATTCCAGGCTTTCAATGCCATGGCCCAGGTTCAATCCCTGGTGACGGAACTGAGATCCCACAAACTGCATGCCCCTCCCCACCCAAAAAAAGCTGTAGACATGAAACAAAATTATAAGAGCGTTTCTGAAAAGGAACTGAAACTATTAACATAGTAAAATGTCAGAAAAAGTATTTTACAATCTAGAAATAAAACCTCACTTCCAGGTTTTCTTTGTTCATGCTCATTTTCTCCTGATACTCAAATGCAAAATACTTTAAAAGTTACTCAGAATGTCTTCCAAAGTGCACTGCAATCATTAATTAGTTATTCCACACAATGTTCCCCCGAGGAAAATAATGATAATTATCCAGTATTATGGAAAGCAATAGCAGGCTTCTAAAGACCAACTTGCCCAAGTGCATACCCAAAGAATGTGATTTTTCGCTAAAGCTTTCCAGACCTCAGCTCTTACCATTAAATCATAAGAAGTCTGCCATTCCTGGTGAAGCCATCTGTTCACTTGGGAAGATATCTTTTATCTTGCAGATGCTAAAATTAATGTGCTAAACTAATCATTTGCTAATACTGTTGCTGAATCTCTATTTACTCTACTTGGTCCCAAGCCCTAACTCTAAAGATATGTAAATAAAGCTACATAAGAAAGCTCCAACTTGCTTGACTTGCAGGAAATGTCATTATTACTTCCCCAGAAGAAATAATTATAAACTTATACCTGTATCACACTTTTACATGTCCCTGTATTATATTAAAGACAGCCATAAAACACAGCATTTTAATAACAAACTATGGTCAATTAACATACTTTGACCTAGAACAAAGTATGGTGACAACCCTACTTCTCTGTTTGGCTACATCTGGCCTTGCTGTTCCTGTCATTTATCTTCTCCTTTTTTTTTTATTATTAGCTCCAAAGGGAAAAGGACTATGGCAGTCAAAATGGTTAAAAGCACGGATCATTTTACAAATAAAGCAGAGTGCTTTTCTGAACAAATCTGCATTATTAAAAAAGATAACTGAGTCTTTCTTGTTAATTGACTCTAATTTATTCCATTGAAATTACATCATTTTCTGTGCTAAGCTATTCATAATCCAAGCATATCACACACTGATTTGCTGAGGCTATGAAACTAGTCTATCAGAATTAATTAGCAAATTAAGAGACTTTGCACTAAAAATTTCTCAGCAGAGGAAAACAAAATGGCATCAGCATCTTGTGAAAGAGGTTAAAAAAAATAGAATGTTTTAAAGAAAAATAAAACAAGCTGCACGTCTTCCTATTCAGTTGACCACAGGTAGAGTAGATTTAGTTATACCAAAAGCATACTGGTTTGAAGAAGATTAGGAGTGTTAGAAGGCCGGTGTTTTATGTGAATGTGGTCACCTGGCCTCCAAAGTAAACTATTTGCCTGAGGAAAGGAAAAAGGCAGGTGAAGAGGAAGAGACAGACGGGAGTCAAAATGAACAGCTAGATTTTCAAGAGCTGTTCTTAACCTTGACTACACCAGGGAACCCTGTGGGAGATTTAAAAGTCACTAATGCCTCAGGTGTTCTAATGTAATTTATCTGGAGTGTGGCCTGATCATCAGGATTTTTACAAGCTTCTCAATGTGCAGCACTGAGACTGGAGGACCACTGATTTAGATGTCAGTCATGGACAGATGGGATACGGTTCAGGACAGGAGGCTGCCATCATAGGTCAGGGCTAAGGGCAAATCCTGGCTTTTGTAATATAGCAGAAGACATTTTCACAGAACCCTCTCGTGGTATATAGCACAATTAAAATCCGAGATAAAATGTTTTAAGACATTTTTTCTAATGTATTGTCCACCTGACAAGAAATTAAGAGAAATTCTCAAAGGCCAGAATGAAAAGAATGCATAAATCCTCACAAATCAGTAGGAGAGGGACTGGCAGCTATTTTGGAGACTACAGCAATTCTTGTTAATCAAGATCCTGAGATTTAATAAGCTATATGTGGATAACTGAAGATCAAGCCAAGGGCCCTTTTAGAGTGGTCCGATTACAGATGCTCCCTTAAACCTGATGCCTTCGAAGAGTGACATCCTCAGAACATGAAAGATGGGGGACAAAGCCCAAAACACCAATCCCACCAAAATAATAATACAAGGGATTCTTAGCCTTAACTCCAGATTCTTCAGCAGAAAAGGAAGAAGTCTGCCCTGCATAGGAATTCATGTTAATCGTGTGGCCTAAAAAGTCACAAGCCAAAAATTTAGTTAAATAGGTCCTGAGATAGTGGTGACCACACTAGCAGAAACAGACTTCATGTCTGTCTGGAAGAACACACTTCAATCCTGGGCTGAAAAATGTCTTCACATGATGTCCTGCGATATAAGGCCTTGCAATATGTGAAAATATAAGTCCCTCTGAGAGCCATAGGGAAGGAAAAAAAAAGGTCAAGAATCAAATCCAAAACTGTAATTATCAGATATAAAGGGGAAAATAAAGCAAATTCCTTCACCTAATAAAATATATCTTGCAAATAAACAAAAATTCTATCACAGGGACTTCTTTGGTGGCTCAGTGATAAAGAATCTGGCTGCCAGTGCAGGAGACATGGGTTCCAACCCTGGTCTCAGAAGAGCCCACAGGCCTCAGGGCCACTAAACCCGTCTATAGAGTCTGTGCCTGTGCTGTAGAATCTGGGAGCTGCAACTACTGAACCCATGCGCTGCAACTCCAGAAGCCCTAGAGTCCTAGAGCCCATGCTCCACAATAACAGAAGCTACTTCAAGGAGAAGCCTGTGCACCACAACTAGAGAAAAGCCCACATGGCATCGAAGACTTAGCACAGCCAAAATTAATTAAATTTAAAAAAACTGTCAGAAGGTATCAATATGCAGTTAAATAATTCTTAAAAAGCAGGGAAAACACAAGGATTCCTACTCTTGTTACTTCTATTCAACATTTTACTAGAGTTTACAGTCAGTGGAATAAAACAAGATAAAAAATATGAGCAGTAGAAAAGAGGGGGGGAAAAACCATTATTGTATATACACAATAAATTCCAAAGAAAATACTAAAAGTATTAAGAAAGTTTAGCCAGGTAAATGTATGTAAGATCAGCATATAACTTTTTACTTAAATTCTACACATCAACAATAAGGAATTGGAAAATGCAATTTTTAGAGAGATGCCATTTACCACAGTAACACAAAAATAAGGAAGCTAGGAATAAATCTAAAAAGTCCTATGCAAGGAAGGCTTAGAGAATATTACAAAATTTACTTTAAGATATTAAAGGTGGCTCAAATAAAAAGAGAGACATAATGTGCTCAAAAACAGGCATACAATATTCTAATCTCAGTTCTCCCCAAATGGATGTAATATGATTCAATCAAATTCTAAATGGAGATTTTGTGGAACTTGACAAGTTGATTTTTAAGATCTACGGAGAAGAGGGAAAGCCAAGAAAGGCCAAAGCACATCTAGAAAAGAATCAGGAAAGATTTCTCCTACCAGACACCAAACCTTACAATAAAGCTGTAGCAGTTAGGAAGTGGGGTATAAGCACAGGGACGGACTAGTAAAATGATTTTTTTAAGTACTTTTTCTATTTTTCAAAAATTGAAAGCCCAGAAACAGACTCACACATATATGGAAACATGATACAACAGAGACGACACTGGACATCAGTGGAAAAAGGAAAACAAAAAATTTCCTGAGACAATTAGTTATCCATATCAGGGGGTGGCAACTACAGTTCACAGGCCAAATCCAACAAGTCTCCTGCTTTTTCTAAATAAAATTTTATGGGGACACAAGCATGCTCATCCATTTACAACCTGTCTTTGGCTGCTTCTGTAATACAATGACAAAGTTATGTATTACAATAGGGACCATACAGATGGAGAAGCCAAAAATATCTATTCTTCTGTCATTTACAGGAAAGTGTGCCGATCAGTGATTGTTAGTATTAAAAAATTAGAATGAAGTCCTACTTTCTACCAAACAAAAATCAAGTCCAACTACAAAAAGAATGTAAATGGGAAAGGAAAAACTTTATGACTCATAGTAAAAATTATAGAAAAATATTTCTATGATTAAGGGATAAGGGAAGATTTTTAAATATATGAAAAGCAAAAATTTTAAAGGATTTTTTAAGTAATAAATTAAAATTAACTTTGGTTTCTCAAAGAGGCAACAAAAACCCACAACCAGAGATAAGATACTGAATCACATTAAGTCACAAAAGGATTAATATAATATATAATCAAATCCTACAATTCTGTAATATTAGCAATGTAAAAGTCAGATCTAAATATTAAGAAAACAAAAGAGTCATTTCACCAGGTAGTTGAAACATGAAGGACTGATTAACATAATCTACTAATATAATTGGGCTTCCCTAGGAGAAGGCAATGGCACCCCACTCTAGTACTCTTGCCTGGAAAATCCCATGGACAGAGGAGCCTGGTAGGCTCCAGTCCATGGGGTCGCTGAGAGTCAGAGATGACTGAGCAACTTCACTTTCACTTTTCACTTTCATGCATTGGAGAAGGAAATGGCAACCCACTCCAGTGTTCTTGCCTGGAGAATCCCAGGGACGGGGGAGCCTGGTAGGCTGCCATCTATGGGGTCGCACACAGTTAGACATGAGTGAAGCGACCTAGCAGCAGCAGCAGTAGCTCAGATGGTAAAGAATCTGCCTGCAATGCAGAAGACCCAGGTTTGATCCCTGGGTCGAGAAGATCCCCTGGAGAAGGAAATGGCAACCCACTTCATTATTCTTGCCTAGAGAATTCCACGGACAGAGGAGTCTGGCAAGCTACAGTCCATGAGGTTGCAAACAGTTGGACACAATTGAGAGACTGACACATACACACACATTAATATAATTAACATAACAAAATTAAAAGTTTACTTCAACAGTAGGCAGAGAAATGAAAACTGAAACCACAATGAGATGTCATGCCAAATCCTCCAGATAAACCAAAATTAAAGAATCAGACAATACCAAGGGCCAGGGATCTGGCAGAACAATGGAACTCTCCAGCGATACTGATGGAATACAAACTGGCAACAGCCACTTCAGGAAACAATTCAGCATTACAGATAAGGTGCAATTATATACATGGTCACATGTCTGTGACCCAGCAATTCCATTCCTTAGAGGAATTCTTACATGCATGTACCAGATGTGACTAAGAATGCTAACTTAAGCACTGTTTTGTTAGAAAAAGAAACAACTGAAAACATAAATGTTCACTGAACCACAGAATGGATAAAGTACGGTATATTCATATAGTAGCAATAGTACAAAATATTAAAACTGAATGAAGGAACAGAGCTACACACATCTGTAAGAATAATATCAAAAACTTTTTATTGGAACGTCCCTGGTGGTCCAGTGGTTAAGACTGCGTTTCCAATGCAGGGAGTGTGGCTTCAATCCCTGGTTGGGGAAGTAAGATCCCACATGCTGTGCAGTAGGGCAGAAAAAGACCATACAATAAGAAAAAACTTTATATGATGCAAAATAAGGATAAACTGCATTCATAAATTATTTCAAATATCATAAATAAAAATGTTACTGTGGAACATTCTCTAGGATAGACCAGATCTATCCTAGATGATAGTCACAAATCAAACCTCAGTAAATTTAAGAAAATTGAAATTGCATCAAACATCATCTTCGACCACAATGAGATTAGATATCAATTACAAGGAAAAAACTGTAAGAAACACAAACACATGGGAGACTAAACAATATGTTTCTAAATAACCAACAGGTTACTGAAGAAATCAAAAGGGAAATCAAAAACTTTCTAGAAAAAAATGACAATGAACACACAACAACTCAAAACCTACAGGATGTGGCAAAAGCAATTCTAAGAGGGAAGTTTATAGCAATAAAATCCTACCTCAAGAAAAAAGGAAAACATCGAATAGACAACCTAACTTTACACCTAAAACAACTGGACAAAGAAAAACAACAACAACAAAAATTAGTAGAAGGAAAGAAATCATAAAGATCCAAGCAGAAATGAAAAAGAAATGAAAGAAATAATAGTAAAGATTAACAAAACTAAAAGCTAGTTCTTTGAGAAGATAAACAAAACAGACAAACCTTTAGCCAGATTCATCAAGGAAAAAAGAGAAGAATTAAATCAACAGAATTAGAAATGAAAAAGGACAGGTTACAACAGACAATGCAGAAATACAAAGGATTATAAGAGACAATTATGAACAACTATAAGGTAATAAACTGGATAACCTGGAAGAAATGGACAGATTCTTAGAAAAGTTCAGTCTTCCAAGACTGAACCAGGAAGAAGTAGAAATTATGAACAACCCAACTACAAGCACTGAAATTGAAGCTGTGATCAAAAATCTCCCAAAAAACAAAAGCTCAGGAGCAGATGGCTTCACAGGAGAATTCTATCAAACATTTAGAGAGGATCTAATGCATATCTTTCTAAAACTCTTTCAAAAAACTGCAGAGGAAGGAACACTTCCAAACTCATTCTACGAGGCCACCATCACCCTGATACCAAAACCAGACAAAGGCAACACACAAAAAAAACAAAACTACAGGCCAATCAGTATCACTGATGAACATAGATGGAAAAGTCCTCAACAAAATTTTAGCAAATGGAATTCAGCAACATATCAAAAAGCACATACACCATGATCAAGCTGGGTTTATTCCAGGGATGCAAGGATTCTTCAATATACACAAATNGGCAACACACAAAAAAAACAAAACTACAGGCCAATCAGTATCACTGATGAACATAGATGGAAAAGTCCTCAACAAAATTTTAGCCACTGGAATTCAGCAACATATCAAAAAGCACATACACCATGATCAAGCTGGGTTTATTCCAGGGATGCAAGGATTCTTCAATATACACAAATCAATCAGTGTCATATACCATACTAACAAACTGAAAGATAAAAAACATTTGATCATCTCAATAGATGCAAAAGGAAAAGGCTTTGACAAAATTCAGCACCCATTTATGATTAAAACTTTTCAAAAAATGGGCATAGAAGGAACCTACCTCAACGTAGTAAAGGCCATATATGATAAGCCTACAGCAAACATTACTCTCAATGGTGAAAAACTGAAAGTATTCCCCCTAAGACAGGAACAAGAAAAGGGTGTCCACTTTCACCACTATTTTTCAACATAGTTCTGGAAGTCCTAGCTACAGCAATCAGAGAAGAAGAAGAAATAAAAGGAATCCAGATTGGAAAAGAAGTTAAGCTCTCATTGTTTGTAGATGACATGATACTGTACACAGAAAACCCTAAAGATAGTATCAGAAAATTACTAGAGCTAAGCAGTGAATTTAGCAAAGTTTTAGGATACAAAACCAATACAAAGAAATCATTTGCATTTCTATAATCAGAAAGAGAAATTAAGGAATCAATCCCATTCACCATCACAACAAAAATAATTAAATATCTAGGAATAAACTTACCTAAGAGGACAAAAGAACTGTACACAAAAAATTATAAGGTACTAATGAAAGAAATCAAAGATAACATAAACAGATGGAAGAGATATTCCATGTTCCTGGGTAGGAAGAATCAATAAGAAAATAGCTATCCTACCAAATGCAATCTACAGATTCAATGTGATCCCTATCAAATCATCAATGACGTTTTCCACAGAACTAGGACAAAAAAGTTCATAATTCATATGGAAACACAAAAGACCCCAAATTAGCCAAAGCAGTCTTGAGAAAGAAGAATGGAGCTGGAAGAATCAACCTTCCTGACCTCAGATTATACTACAAAGCTACAATCATCAAGACAGTACAGTACTGGCACAAAAACAGAAATACATACCAATGGAACAAGATAGAAAGCCTAGAAATAAACCCATGCACCTATGATTACCTTATTTTTGACAAAAGAGGCAAGAATAATAATGGGGCAAAGATAGCCTCTTCAATAAACGGTGCTGGAAAACTGGACAGCTACATGGAAAAGAATGAAATTAGAACACTTCCTAACACCATGCACAAAGATAAANATGCTATCTAAGTTGGTCATAACTTTCCTTCCAAAGAGTAAGCATTTTTTAATTTCATGGCTGCAATCAGCAACTGCAGTGATTTTGGAGCCCCCCAAAATAAAGTCTGACACTGTTTCCACTGTTTCCCCATCTATTTGCCATGAAGTGATGGGACCAGCTGCCATGAACTTAGTTTTCTGAAGTTGAGCTTTAAGCCAACTTTTTCACTCTCCTCGTTCACTTTTATCAAGAGGGTTTTTAGTTTCTCTTCACTTTCTGCCATAAGGGTAGTGTCATCTGTGGACTTCTTAGAATTCAGTTCAATGCCAGGAAGTCACAAGAAAGTTTTAAAGTAGTAAGTCTTGTGCAAGAAGACACCAACGGCAAGAACTAGTCTTAAGCAATGGTTCTCACCCAGAAGCAGTGCCCTGTTCAGTGAACATTTGGTGATGTCTGGAAACCTTCTGGCTTGTCACAACTGGAGAGTACAATTGGCATAGACTGGGTAGAGGCCAGGGATAGTGCTAAGCATCCAACAAGGCACAGGACAGCTTCCCACAACAAAGAATTATCCAGTCTGTAGTGTCAAGAGCATTGAGGTTGAGCAATCCCAAACGACATTAAGGGATACTATAGGGAACGGCTACCCACTCCAGTGCTCTTGCCTGGAGAGTCCCATGGACAGAGGAGCCTGGTGGGCTATACAGTCCATGTGACTGCAAAGAGTTGGACACAACTAGCAACTAACAGTTGGACATGACTGAGCGACTTCATTTTCCCTTTTCACTTTCATGCGTCGGAGAAGGAAATGGCAATCCACTCCAGTGTTCTTGCTTGGAGAATCCCAGGGACGGGGCAGCCTGGTGGGCTGCCATCTATGGGGTTGCACAGAGTCGGACATGACTGAAGCGACTTAGAAGCAGCAACTAACAGTACTACACTACTAGAAGGAGTATCATCTCAGAAATAAAGGACTTACCTCCCCGTCACTGCTCAGACAGAAACATCCTCAGGCAAATTTCACCACATAAAACTTTCTCCATCTACAGAGTTCCTCCACAATCGCCTCGTATTCTCACATAAACACTGTGAGATGGCTTTCATTATTCCCATTTTATACATGGTTAAATTAGAAAAAGTTTGATAATTTTTCTAGGTTCAGAAAACTTGTAAGTGGTAGGAAGAAAAGACACCCACCTAGAAGCTGACAGGGGTCAACTCTAAGGGAGGACGTGATCTTCAGCAGTGAAGGAGTGTTAGGGCAGAACTGGGGATGGGGGCAGGGGGGCACAATAGTTTAGTTTTGTAAATGTTTTTGACCTTTGAACTTTTTAAAAACAGTTCAAGATATATTCCTATACCATAAAATGCACCCACACACACAAAAATGCATAATTCAATGGTTTTTCAGTGTATTTACAGTTGCCCAACTATCACCACAATCAGTTTCATTATCCCCAAAGGAAATCCTGTACACATTAGCAGTTATTCCTTCCTCCTCATCTCCCCAGCACTTGGCAACAACTAATATTTCTGTTTTTATAGCCGTGCCTATTCTGGGCATTGCATACAAATGGAATCATACAATAAAGTTATTTGTGACTGGCTTTTTTAAGCCAGTATATGATTTCAAGATCATCCACATTACATGTATCAGTACTGCACTCCTTTTTACTGTCAAATAACATTTCATTATGTATCCATTTATCACTTGTGGACATTTTGATTGTTCTTTTCAATTTCATAAAACTTATGACTTGCATCACTTAAAACACAAAACAAATTGTAAAAATATTACTCCAAATTTCCTTCTGAGCTAACACTTCCCCTACTCTGGGATTCAGGACTTAATGAACTTTTAAGGTTCATCTACAGTCGACAGTTGAACAATGAATATACCTTAAGTCCATCCTAGTCAAGTAAAGTACTGACAGGATTCTAAGATTACCTGCATGCCTTCACTATATGATTAATATTATATTAATTATAATATGATAGTGAATATTATGTAGTACATATATAATAATATATACTACATATCAGAGAAGGCAATGGCACCCCACTCCAGTACTCTTGCCTGGAAAAATCCCATGGGCGGAGGAACCTGGTAGGCTGCAGTCCATGGGGTCAGGAAGAGTCAGACACGACTGAGCGACTTCACATTCACTTTTCACTTTCATGCATTGGAGAAGGAAATGGCAACCCACTCCAGTGTTCTTGCCTGGAGAATCCCAGGGACAGGGAGCCTGGTGGGCTGCCGTCTACGGGGTCGCACAGAGTCGGACACGACTGAAGCGACTTAGCAGCAGCAGCATACTACATATAATACATAAGTAATATATAATAATAGAATATAATAGTGAACATTAACATTATTAATAACTAGCCAAGTATTCAGGTAAAAAGATGGATACAACATTAATTGCAGGTTTATCTATAAAAATTCAAAAGGGAAAGAGAAGGAAACAATTATGTTTTTCGGATTAAATGTTTTTGGTCACATGGATACTGCTAAATGAAAGCAGTAATGATAAAGGAAAGAACTAATATCAAGGTTTTTTTCTGTATTTTAAAACACTTCTCCATTTGATAAATGAGGCTAATGGCTCAAAAAGAGTAAGTAACTTTCTATTTGCATACAGCTAGTAAACAGGATTTCCCTTGTGGCTCAGGCGGTAAAGAAAGAGTTCCCAATGAGGAAGCCCTGGGTTCGATCTCTGGTTGGGAAGATCCCCTAGAGGAGGGCAAGGCAACCCATTCCAGTATTCTTGCCTGGGGAAATCCATGGACAGAGGAGCCTAGTGGGCTACAGTCCATAGGGTCGCAGAGGAGGACACGACTGAGCGACTGAGAGCAGCACAGTGGACAGCAGAGCCACGATACTAAAAATGGCTCTCTCTGGAACCCTGAGGTCCACTTCACCTTTCCTGTAACAACTGGAAACGTGACGGGGCAGCCGTTCTTTATTTCCAACGAAAACAGAACAAAGATGGGCAAGTGTACACACTATATATTTACGTAAAAGCGATCTGAACTTTCAACCCAAAAGCTGGCCCACTGAATAGGATTGGGAAGATGTTCCCAAGCATAGTATGCCACTAAAGCGAAAAGTTCAGACGTGAAATGATGAATGTTTGTCAATGTGGTAAGGCAAGCCTCCAGCATCGGGCTGGGGGTTGTGTAACTTCTCTAGAGTTTGCCAGGTGGGGTGGTCTCCACCGTTTATTATACACTTAGGCAGATATCGGTGACTTGGTTTTCCCTTTCTTAAACTCGGTCTTTTACCCGTACGTGGTTTTACAATTAAATGAGGTTCCGCAACATTCTTCCCGACTATAGTGAGCCAAAGACGCTAGTCTAGAAGCTCAAAGCTCTAGATTCTAATTCTGTCTCGGCTTCTAATTAGTTGTATGGCTCTGAGCAAGACACTCAGCGCCCTCATCTACAAAGAGGATGGACCCAGAGATGATCTGCAAGGCCCTGCCCTGCTTTATGAATCTGCGATTCCTCTCCAAAGGGGACCCTGACTTGTCCGGGAGTTCTATCGCGCCCCCCGCCCCAGGGTTCCTCCACCCCTCCCTCTCCCCACGTTGGGCAACACAGGTACAAGAGCGCCAGCGCTGCCTCCGGGCTCCACTCAGCCCACTCACCGGACTCTCCTCGTCTTCCATTCTCGGATATCCGCAAACCACCAAGAAAAAAACTAAATCCCAGATCGGCAGCCAGGAGCAAAGGACAGCCGTCCCCAAGCAGAAGTGGCCAGTGGCTCCTGGGAGCACTGCGCTTGCGCCACGTGGTCCACAGCTGATGCAATCGGAAAGCGACCAAACTCCGCCTCCTAACCTGATGGGAGAGCAGGCAGCTAATCGACAGCGCGGAAAGGCGGGCCCTGCTTTCTCTAAACCAATGGCAAAGCTCTTTGGCGATAGTCCTTCTAGGAAATCAGGCCTCGGCTGGGCGGGAGAGGAAACTACAGAACCTGCACTCACTCCTGGCGGTGTGTAGAGTCATCTCCAGAGCCCAGAAGTCCGCAATGCGCGTGCGCCTTCTTCCGGGCTGACTCCGCCTATTAGCCCAGGGCTCCTTCGGTCGCCGTAGCGAGCAAGACGAGCTAAGTCTGAGCTTCCGGGAAATTTCGGGTTGCCTGTTCCTGGCCCGCGTTCAGACACTGGGGTAGAGGCCAGATTTCTCTGCTGCTTTGGCGCTACCTGACCTGGCGTGACTGCTGAGTTCTGCGGATTTTTCCCGGCTCTCAAGTCTATGGCGGTGAACCGAGCGAGGCCCTCCTTGCAATCCAGAGTTCCCAAGACCGAAGCCTTGTTGATCCGGGGACGAGCGCCTTTCCTCGGGCATTCATTATTATTACACGCCACCTCATCTATATTGCATCAGGGAGCATTTCCACAGAGCCTATGAAATTGCAAGGAAACTTTACTTAAGGAAATAACCACGCCGACTCCGCGGATTCTCCCACACAGAGGTCTGTGTTCGGAACCGAATGGCTTTATTTTCATTTATCAGTCAAATTTAAAACAGTCGCTGTTTTGAAACCAGAATCAGAATGAGCTTGTTTACAGTTTACGTACTCCACCGAGTTTCATGGATTATACTTTATAAACATCAGTCCTCGACTACTTACCTCCTTCAGGGTCATCCTTTCACGAAGCTCAATCAGTAGCCTCCTAACCCGATTTCTTGAGTTCATTTTTTTTTCGCATGCCAGCAGTTTATTTCTCAGTGAGTTTCCTTTTATTATCCTTCCACAAGGGATAATGCTGCTGCTGCTAAGTCACTTCAGTCGTGTCCGACTCTGTGCAACCCCATAGATGGTAGCCCACCAGGCTCCCCCGTCCCTGGGATTCTCCAGGCAAGAACACTGGAGTGGGTTGCCATTTCCTTCTCCAATGCATGAAAGTGAAAAGTGAAAGTGAAGTCGCTCAGTCGTGTCCGACTCTTAGCGACCGCATGGACTGCAGCCCACCAGGCTCCTGCATCCATGGGCTTTTCCAGGCAAGAGTAGTGGAGTGGGGTGCCATTGCCTTCTCCGACAAGGGAGAATGGTCTTTTTTAAAATATACAAATATGATCATGGCAACTTCTAGATTAAAACTCTTCTTTAAGTGGTTTTGAGTGTAAAGAAAGTCATGGTTTTGAAGGCCTCTGACTGCCCAGCTTTTTCACTTCCCCACCGCACACTGAACTGCAACCTTAGTGACATTATTTCTTGGGTCTGCCTATTGGGGATATACTCATTCTCATCTCTGCCTGCCCCACATACTTTTTGCCTAT
This sequence comes from Neotragus moschatus, assembly GCA_006410615.1. Lineage (NCBI taxonomy): Eukaryota > Metazoa > Chordata > Mammalia > Artiodactyla > Bovidae > Neotragus > Neotragus moschatus. Next base: position 7,667,239 of record SJYA01002431.1, on the reverse strand, counting down.
TTAGCAACTATGTATCAGATCTCAGAAATCGTTTTCTTTGGGGGACAATTTCTTGACCACTCTTACTGGCATGGAGTAAGTCTCCCTGTTACATATTCTGGTAGCTTTCTGTAGTGCTCTTTGTAGTGCAATTGTAAAACCACTTCAGCTTTACAATTAAAAAATTATTTTCTTAGTTTGAAAACATCACAAAAGCACAACTTGTGTATTTTTGCCAGCATCTAGCAGATAAAAGCCTGGCACACTGTTGATGTTCAATACATGTTGAGGGAATTAATGAGTGTTGAGACAATCCTTGCTTAAGAAACTACCTGTTAATCTGGATTGTGAAAGAAAGAAGCCCAAACCTCTATACTAATGAGACTGAGAAGAAGTTCTGTAATTAGAGTAGATTATTGGTAGTACTTGGTAGGATGTTCTGTTTAAGAAGTTCCAGGAGTTAGACACAATTTTATAGCCTTAAGTAAATCAATCTGACTTCCCATATTTAAATCAGAATGAGAATCAGCAGGATCTAGTCTTTGCATCTAATGCAAAACAATTTAATTGTGCTCATTAGCAGTGTTTTCCTGAATTATACCTAAATTGTAAATGAGAATAATGAGACCAAGAAAGATCAAGATACTGAATTTAGTAGAGGCAGAACAGTGTTAGTTGCTCAGTAATGTCCGACTCTTTGTGACCCCATGGACTACTGCCCACCAGGCGCGTCTGTCCAGTGAATTTTCCAGGCAAAAATACTGGAGTGGGTTGTCATTTCCATCTCCACAGGATCTTCCCCACCCAGGGATCGAACCCAGGGATCGGGTCTCCTGCATTGTAGGCAGATTCTTAACCCTCTGAGCCACCAGGGAAGCTTCAGAGGCAGAATAAGATTGGCTAAAAATTACAGGGTGTTCTTACTGCCGTGAAACTTGTTCTCATTTAACCTCAGAACCAGTCCTGGCCTAAAAATGGTAAAAAGAAAAAGCAGAAGGCTTTTCTGAAGGGTTCAATGTGGTGCAGGAATGTAGAAGCAGCTGCAAAAAACAAAACAAGTTGCTGGCAGTATCCTGATGGCACAGTGCCCTCTGGTGTTAGGAAAGGGGTACTTTCATCACATGCATATTGAGAACTGAGCAAAGATGGGAGCTTCCAGCTGATCTGAGTCCATGCTGTTATGCAACTTTTTTGTGTTTACCATCCACAAAAAAATGTTGACTGACAACCAGTATTATGCTTAGTACCCTACATACTTTATAGGAAAGTGATTCCCAACAGCTTCACTTTGAGAAGTGGAACAAAATTATTTAAGAGCTATGCTACAAAAAAATGTTACAAATAATGGAAGATTGCACATAATTAACTTTTTAGAAATATAAATTAGAGAAGATTCAAGATGGTCTATGATAATTTCTTATTCACTCATGTAAGAACATTAGAGAGGAAGAAAAGGAAGTACAAAGGGTGTATAACAGTGGAAGAAAGTTCTGCTTTGTTGTTGATACATCTTAGAAAAAACATTCAGCTGGAACATAACCAGGTAAGAATAATCTGATCACAGTGGGAATGAGGAGGGGTGGTCTTTGTTTGCAGATATTCATTTGGTGATTTTGACTAATAGGGAATTTATCCTTAAGCTACACGAAGTAGAAAGGGAAATGGGAATCTTAGCTGTGAGGCCAGGCCACAGGGACTGTAGGAAAATTGACAATTGAGCCTCATAGGAGACTGCAAAGACTGCAGCTTGGTGAGTAATGAGAATCTGAGGTACTCTGCTGTAACAGAAAGCTGTATCTTTGAACTCTAGTAGGAGGCTTCCCTGGTAGCTCAGATGGTAAAGAATCTGCCTGCAATGCAGGAGATGTGGGTTCAGTCTCTGGGTCAGGAAGATCCCTTGGAGGAGGAAATGGCTACCCACTCCAGTATTCTTACTGGGAAGTCCCATGGACAGAGGAGGCTGGCACCCACGAGGTCTCAAGGAGTTGGACATGACCGAGCAACTGAACTTGAGATGAACACTCTGCTCTTAACAAGATTCAGTTAGTCTTGTCTTTTGCTCCTCCTAGTACCAGGTAGCCAGTTTATTCCATGTGTCTTGGTTTAAATTATGAGGGAGTATCAAAGTAGTTGTCTAATGACCAGGGCACATCATTGTAAGTCACAGGCCAACTTATGGATGGATTGGTTGTTCCTTGGTTGGCACCAGTCACATGCCTCCCCTGGTCTGATCTGTAATAGCTAAGGGGCTGTCATGTGGTACAGCCATCCTGCTGCAGGGATAAACTGCTTTCCCCATAGACTGTGGGCATCTTGAGAAGGAGTTGATGAGCATGACAGTTGCTAACAAGTGTTATCTCTAAGGCAAAACTTGTTGGTGATTCATTTGACAGTATTTTCAGTTACTGTATAAAAACTTGGGTGTTATTTCACTTTAAAATGACCAAGAGGGTTTTTTTGGATTTTGGTGTGATTTGTGTGTGTGTGTGTATGTGGAAGTTTTTTTGTTGTTGTTGTTGTGTTTTGGTGGAGGTTTCTGGTAGGGAGAGGATGCAAGGATGCTTAACTTCTAACAACTAACAAAACTAACTGTTACGTGGAATGCACTTTGGAAAATGTGACACCACTTATAAGGTGTTTGTTACTGTGAAAAGATTACTTACCAATCACATTTGGAGTGACATAATGCTTTTCAAATAAATCTTGATTTATGTTTTAGTGTGAAGTCCTTAGAGCTATCAGATAAATGGTCCCTACTGATATGAATTTTATCATTATGATTTCTTCGCAGTTCATCCTAGAGATCATATCTGAAAAATATGGTTAAAATTATGAATATTGTTGAAATGATACCAATCATCATGCAGAATCATAGATAGAAAAATGAGCTGAATGTGGCTTATATCATGAGCTCCTTATTGCCAAATTCAGACTGAAATGGAAGAAAGTAGGGAAAACCACTAGACCATTCACGTATGACCTAAATCAAATCCGTTATGATTATACAGTGGAAGTGACAAATAGATTCAAGGGATTAGAACTGATAGAATATCTGAAAAACTATGCACAGAGTTTCGTGACATTGTACAGGAAGTAGCGATCAAGACCAGACCCAAGAGAAAGAAATGCAAAAAGGCAAAACGGTTGTCTGAGGAGGCCTTACAAATAACTGAGAAAAGAAGAGAAGCTGGAGGCAAAGGAGAAAAGGAAAGATCTGCCCATCTGAACACAGAGTTGCAAAGAATAGCAAGGAGAGATAAGAAAGCCTTCCTCTGTGATCAGTGCAAAGAGATAGAGAAAAACAATAGAATGGGAAAGAGTAGAGATCTCTTCAAGAAAATTAGAGATACCAAGGGACCGTTTCATGTAAAGATGGGCACAACAAAGGACAGAAATGGTATGAACCTAACAGAAGCAGAAGATATTAAGAAGTGGCAACAAAGCACAGAAAAACTGTACAAAAAAAGATCTTCATGACCCAGATAACCATGATGAAATGATCACTCACCTAGAGCCAGACATTCTGGAATGTGAAGTAAAGTGGGCCTTAGGAAGCATCACTACGAACAAAGCTATTGGAGGTGATGGAATTCCAGTTGAGGTATTTCAGATCCTAAAAGATGATGCTGTGAAAGTGCTGCACTCAATATGCCAGCAAATCTGGAAAACTCAGCAGTGACCACAGGACTGGAAAAAGTCAGTTTTCATTCCAATCCCAAAGAAAGGCAATGCCAAAGAATGCTCAAACTACCGCACAATTGCACTCATCTCACACGCTAGCAAAATAATGCTCATAATTGTCCAAGCCAGGCTTCAACAGTATGTGAACCGTGAACTTCCAGATGTTCAAGCTGGTTTTAGAAAAGGCCGAGGAACCAGAGATCAAATTGCCAACATCTGTTGGATCATTGAGAAAGCAAGAGAGTTCCAGAAAAACATCTATTTCTGCTTTATTGACTACACCAAACCTTTTTACTGTGTGGATCACAACAAACTGTGGAAAATTCTTAAAGAGATGGGAATCCCAGACTACCTGACCTGCCTCCTGAGAAATCTGTATGCAAGTCAAGAAGAAACAGTTAGCCCTGGACATGGAACAACAGACTGGTTCTAAATAGGAAAAGGAGTACTTCAAGGCTGTATATTGTCACCCTGCTTATTTAACTTATATGCAGAGTACAACATGCAAAATACCAGGCTGGATGACGCACAAGCTGGAATCGAGATTGCTGGGACAAATATCAATAACCCTAGATCTGAAAATGACACCACCCTGATGGCAGAAAGTAAAGGAGACCTAAAGAGCCTCTTGGATGAAAAAGATGGATGAAAAGGAATTTGAGTAAGCTCTGGGAGTTGGTGATGGACAGGGAAGCTTGGCATGCTATAACCCATGAGATCGCAAAGAGTCGGACACGACTGAGTGACTGAACTGAACTGAGGCCACAGTGCAGAAGATAATGCTGATGCAGATTTATTTTATATATATAATATACAAGTACATATGTGTGTATGAATATATATATATATATGTAACCATGTGTTTCCTCAGGCACAAGCGCAATACTTTGTCAACTTGAAGCTCACTCAAAACTAACTCTGAGTATTTTACACCAGTATTTCTAGTTTACTTTTCAAAACTGTCTAAACGTTCTATCAGTGTTTTGATTTGACAGGGTCAGTCTTTAGTGGGTATGTCCAAAATAGAAAGTCTGTCTACACCTTGCAGAAGGCACTCTGTGATGTTTAAACCCTAGTTTCTTATGAGTTATTTCAGTTTGTTTAATCACTTTGCTTCCCATCCTGTTATATTTTATTTCTGTGGATCTAATTATTTTGACAACGTCTAACACACTTCCTCTGGCAACCCACTCCAGTGCTCTTGCCTGGAGAATCCCAGGGACAGGGGAGCCTGGTGGGCTGCCGTCTATGGGGTCGCACAGAGTCGGACACGACTGAAGCGATTTAGCAGCAGCAACACACTTCCTCATTTTCCTTCCTTAGTTCTCTTCTACCTTTTGATGTTAGTCCCTTTACTATCTATCTGTCCTTTTCTTAAAGATACACTTTTTGCTTTCTTGCCTCCACCCTAATAATTTTTTCTTAAGAAAACTTCTTATTTTTGCAGCTTCATCAGCTTGTCATCTCTTGTTTTATTTTCAGTGTAACAACTGCTGATTTCTAACACTAAGACTCGAAGTGTATTTTTCAAGCTCCTCTCCTTCTGCTTGGATCTCCTAAGAATACCTGCTTCCCAGAGACAGACTTCAGACACAGGGGTTTTTAAAATGTAATTACTTTCTTCACCTTTGGGTTTGCAATAATTTAATTGAATTGTTTCTCTACTGCAGTTTTATGAAAGAACATAGTCTCTTTGTAATAAAGACCTATATCCTTGACTTGTTGGTCAATAGCATGTACTAATTTTTTAAAATGTTTTTAATGGTCAAAATTCTACTTAAGATCACATAGCTGGTGAAATCTCTGGATAAACCACAAAAGTAAAAAAAAGATACTCCCTCCACACTTTTAAATCCAGTTTCAAAACTCTGCAGAGAAGAGTGGAATTTGGGACAACTGATGAAGCTCTGGATACCTAGACCTAGTTCTAAAACTAACCAGTCCTAGTGCTACCATACAGCAGTGCTCTGTGGTCCGTGTGTATCTTTGCTGTCTGTCTACTATCTGGAACACTGGCTGAAAAAGACTGTAGAGAGCAAATATTATTCCATTTGACGACACTTGACAGAATGCCCCGGCCTAATGATTAGTTTCTGGAAAAACTGAAGCAGCAACTCTCTCAGGAAGATCCTTCCAGAGCCTGTCTGATGTCTTTGTGTTCCTCGGCTGTACAATGAGGATAAGAATAACACATGATTCTGGATCTTGTTGGGAGAACACAATGAAACTAGATGTACTTTGCGAACTCTGAAGGGCTATAAAAGTTAGTCATGTTTGGGAAATGAATGTTCTGGCTAATTACCCTCTCAGGTTTCATCTAGATTCGTTAGGGACTATCCTAAAACACCCCTGAATTAATCTTCAGTTTTGTCATCTCTCTTCTTTGCTGAGAACCTTACAGTTACTTCATTGCCTAGAGCGAAGGTTGTCCTCATCCTAGCATTAAAGGACTGTCACCACTTAGACCCTAGTAACTTTCCAGTTTGTTTCTTCTCTGTCCTCGTAAATTCCAGTGAAATGGATGAACCCCAGGAGAGGTGACAGAGTGTTTTTCTCTATCTTGGCCTTGCTCACTTGGACTTATTCCTTCAGATCCGTCTAGATCTTGCCAGCATAAGGCCTTAGCAAATTCATTACTAATACTTGTATCTAGAGCCTTTGTTGGGTGCATATTTTTCTTGGAAGTTAATCAAATATTGGGGACCTTAATATGCTTCATGGCAATGAAGGGTCATATTTTCAGTGTTTCTTGCCTCTCCCTTTTTCTGTGCAGGCCCATAGGACTCAACTTACTTCCGTTTTCTCTTACGATGCCAGAAGCTACTTGCTTCCCAGAGAACTTTCTTCCTCTCAGATGGAGTGTGAGGTGTGATTCTTCCCAGCTGCTACCTTCTAGTATGTTCCTGAGATGAATTCCAGAATGTTCCTTATTTTAAGCATTTGCAGTTGCCTTTGTAGAAAGTAGATGGGGGAATGACAGAGATGGCGAATAGAGAGGCTTGATCAATTTGGCAGTGTTCTAATTTTCTCCTTCCCCCGCCTGTGTGGATCCTTTCCTTCTCTGGATCCTCTGTGATCTGCTGCTTTTATCTGAGCATGGCCTTCAGGGAGCAGCACTTCCCCAGTTCGTCACCGTTCAGGGGCCCCCTGGCTGTAGGACGACCATTTACATCTCAGAGGGCTCCAGCCTAGGTGCTTTGCATTTAAACATCTGTGTTCCAAGAGGAAATCTCACCCTAATAACTACTACAATTTAATTAATTAATTAATTTATTTAATTATTAATCCCCATAATTATCCTGCATGGTACCTCATCCTTGAGGAAACAGATTTAGGGAGGTTCAGTGGTTTGGTCACTGTTACAGAGTTAGTAAAAGCAGGACTAAGGGTGGACCACAGGTCCATTTGTCTCCAAAATTTGTCTTTTTTCTGCTGTTCCAAACTGCATTACTGTAACACAGGTTATTTCCTGGCAGTCACAGACTCTCACAGGAAAGCATATGAGGACACTTCTGTTGTTATGTTGATCTTGGCGTTTGTATCTTTTATCATTTTTAACTGTCATTATATTCTTTATAAAGCTAACTGAAATCAGAAACCTTGCTCTATATGTCACTGTATTAGCTGGCTCACCTTTACTAAGGCTTTAACGGATAGCTTGTGTTTTGCTGCTGTTGTCCAACTCTCTGCGACCCCATGGGCTACAGCATGCCAGGCTTCCCATCCTTCACCATCTCCCAGAGTCTGCTCAGACTCATGTCCACTGTATATTTATTGGTTAATTGTTCCAGAAAGGTTTTCAAGAATGAATAGTTTCTTTTACTTGTTTTCTTTTTAATGTGCAGTGTAACTGGGATCATAATTCTAATCTTTCTTCATGAAATGACAATCTTGCAAGTGAAAAGTGATCTCAGCACATGACAAACAACAAAACCAAACCAAAGGATGTTTAAAATTATGTATCTATCAATTCTGGTTTCCTCGGTGTGTATGCCCAGCAGTGGGATTGCATCATAGCACTGTTTATGATAGCCAGGACGTGGAAGCAACCTAGATGTCCATCAGCAGATGAATGGATAAGAAAGCTGTGATACATATACACAATGGAGTATTACTCAGCCATTAAAAAGAATACATCTGAATCTGTTCTAATGAGGTGGGTGAAACTGGAGCCTATTATATAGAGTAAAGTAAGCCAGAAAGAAAAACACCAATACAGTATACTAACGCATATATATGGAATTTAGAAAGATGGTAATGATAACCCTGTATGCGAGACAGCAAAAGAGACACAGATGTATAGAACAGTTTTTTGGACTCTGTGGGAGAGGGAGAGGGTGGGATGATTTGGGAGAATGGCATTGAAACATGTATAATATCATATAAGAAATGAATTGCCAGTCCAGGTTCAATGCATGATACCGGATGCTTGGGGCTGGTGCACTGGTACGACCCAAAGGGATGGTATGGGGAGGGAGGAAGGAGGGGGGTTCAGGAGGGGGAACACATGTATACCTGTGGCGGATTCATGTTGATGTGTGGCAAAACCAAAACAATATTGTAAAGTAATTAACCTCCAATTAAAATAAGTTTATATTAAAAAAAAAGATGCTTCTAAGTGAAAGAGCAAAAAATACAACTAATAGTTTTTCCATTGGACTGCTAACCTTTTTGGTACATTTCCCAGAAACTGAGAAAGTGACTGACTATAATATAATATCATATAACAAAATATTTTGGAAGTCAAGTTGTTTCCAAATCTTTACATTCAATAAAATTGAATACAGACAAAAATAAATAAAATAAAACTATGTATCTAAAAGGGGCCGCAAAGAAATGGGTTAGTGGTTTTAAAAAAAGGTCCTGGACAGAGAGGCAGAATTTAGAGATGATGACCTATGTATAGTGAGTTTGGACTTTTTTTTCAGGACCAATGAGGAGCCATCAGAAGGATTAGATCTATCAGATTTGTTTTAGGAATGTACCTAAGAGAGTGGGTTGTTGTGGTATGAAGCTGGCGACAGAGAAACCTGATCCTCCTTATGGGATCTAGTTTTACTTCCCCAGCCCCACTTCCCACATTACTGTACTAGCTAGGATGCCTCATCGTGTTTGTTAGTGAGGAATTGAGTTTCTACCCTTTAGTGGATGTAATGAATATTATCTTTAGAACCTAGAGAGTCACTGGAGTACCTCATGACACTCCTATGACAGATAGTCCTATTCAGAGTGAAACTGTAGCAATCCAATAAATATAAGACCAGCAAAGGCTCATCTCCTATGGAAATAAATATTTGGATCTTCCTACCAGATAAATAATCCAGCTGAGGTACGATCAGAAGGTAAAGGGAACTTGAGTGAAGGAAGAAGACAGCTGTGATTACCAACTTCAGACTAGTAAGTAGCTACTGACGTAGAAATTGTAGCAGTAATGCTAAATATAGTTTACCTGTTTCTCTTCCTACGCCTTTCCACCTTTCTCCGTTTATGAAGAATACTGATGCCAGCTAAATTTTAGTTTTCATGTGGGAACATTAATGAATGGTATCAACAAGAATGAAACAACTGACATGTGCTGGAGACACAGAATTTTCATTTGAATTAAAGACAAGAGTGTATACTGAGGGTCAGAATGGATGGACTGTGTTGTAGAGTTTCTGACTTTTATTACAGTCCCTACTCTTCCCCTGGGTCTGACTTGGAGGCTTACTATTAGAGACTGACTGTTTGTGTCCCCCTAAAATTTGCATGTTGAAATTCTTACCCCTAATGCGCTGGTATTAGGAGATGAGACCTTCAGAAAGTGATTAGGTCTTCAGGGTGGATGCCTCATGAATGGGATGAGTGTCCCTATAAAGGAGATCCCAGAGAGCTCCCTCACCCTTTCTGCCATGTGAAGATGCAGTGTGAAGACAGCCATCCATGAAGCTCTCAATCTGCAGGGGCCTAGATCTTACACTTCCTGGTTTCCAGAACTGTGAGAAATAAATAAAACCTCTATTGTTTATAAGCCACCCAACCTATGGTATTCTGTTATAGCAACCAGAATGGACTAAAACACTGACCATCAGGTGATCTTCCCTTCTCAGTGCCCTTTGGATTCAGCCAATGAGAAGTGCCAGCTGAAGATCAGAAGGGATGAGGAGAGTGAAACGTGTATGTATTCTCCCGGTTTCTTCCTTATAGGGTCTTCATGGAAAAGATGTATCCCTTGACCAAATGTCATACCCCGGTCAGGATGTTTCCCCTGAACAACTGTCTGAATTCAGTGGTTAGAGAAATGCTCCCTCCCATACCCACTTCAGAAGTAAGAGTGGTATTATTGCTAGGCTTAAATCTTGCATTGTTTCCTATGATTTCCTTACATTATGCCCATGCCTTTGGAAACAGTCCTTTTTGTAAAGTTTCTTCAAATTACCCAATTTATGGTTATCAGCTGTTCCTGCCAGGATCCTGATCACCTATGAAGAAGCTTGAATTTATTTTCACTAAATGAATGACTGCTTGACCTTGATTTCTTGCCTCACTGAGATAGTGAAAGCTGTCTAAAGCAGGATTTTCTCAGCCTTGACACTACTGACATTTGGGGCCAAAAACTCTTTGTTGTAGGAGGCTGTTCTATGCATTGCAGGTTGCTAAGCTGAGTCCCTGGCCTCAACCTACTGTATGTCAGTAGCGCTCTTCTAGTTGTGATAACCAAAAGTGTCTCCGGACCTTCCCAAATGTCCTGTGGGGGCAGTATCACTCACGATTGAGAACAAGGGTCTAAAAGGATGAAGTTACATCTGTGCAACCTTTGGGCATCATCAAACCAACAGGGCAGCAACTGGGAGGTCCTCCTTGGACCTTGAGTGTTTGTTGCTAAGGGACCACCTTCTAATTGAATTGTATAGTCAGATAATTTTTTTCCAAACTGAAGATTTCCTGGCTTGGAGATTTTTGAGCATTACTTTACTAGCATGTGAGATGAGTGCAATTGTGTGGTAGTTTGAGCATTCTTTGGCATTGCCTTTTTTTGGGATTGGAATGAAAAGTGACCTTTTGCAATCCTGTGGCCACTGCTGAGTTTTCCAAATTTGCTGGCATATTGAGTGCAGCACTTTCACAGCCTCATCTTTCAGGATTTGGAATAGCTCAACTGGAATTCCATCACCTCCACTAGCTTTGTTCCTAGTGATGCTTTCTAAGGCCCACTTGACTTCATATTNTGTGCAGTAGTTTGACCATTCTTTGGCATTGCCTTTCTTTGGGATTGGAATAAAAACTGACCTTTTCCAGTCCTGTGGCCACTGCTGAGTTTCCCAAATTTGCTGGCATATTGAGTGCAGCACTGTCACAGCATCATCTTTCAGGATTTGAAATAGCTCAACTGGAATTCCATCACCTCCACTAGCTTTGTTCCTAGTGATGCTTTCTAAGGCCCACTTGACTTCATATTCCAGGATGTCTGGCTCTAGATGAGTGATCACACCATCATGATTATCCAAGTCATGAAGATCTTTTTTGTACAGTTCCTCTGTGTATTCTTGCCACCTCTTCTTAATATCTTCTGCTTCTGTTAGGTCCATACTATTTCTGTCCTTTATTGTGCCCATCTTTGCATGAAATGTTCCTTGGTATCTCTAATTTTCTTGAAGAGATCTCTAGTCTTTCCCATTCTGTTGTTTTCCTCTATTTCTTTGCATTGATCGCTGAAGAAGGCTTTCTTATCTCTTCTTGCTATTCTTTGGAACTCTGCATTCAGATGCTTATATCTTTCCTTTTCTCCTTTGCTTTTTGCTTCTCTTCTTTTCTCAGCTATTTGTAAGGCCTCCCCAGATAGCCATTTTGCAGAGGAGCCTAGAAGGCTACAATCCACGGGGTCACAAAAGAGTTGGACATGACTTAGCCACTAAACAATAACCACCACCCAGTCAAAACCCAGCCTTCCATCTTGACCCCTCTCTCTCTTGCTCCCTCCTGTCAAAGTCCTATTGTGTCTATATCCAAGTCCTGCTGCCACTCCAGGTCAGTGGCACTGTGGTGATGAATCACAGACCAGGCTTCCTAACTAGTGTCCCAGGCTCCCTGCCTGCCCGCTTCCAGCTCTGACCTGCTGTAGAGGGATCCTACTGAAATAGAAAGCTGATCATTGCATTCCCTGACCTAAAACAGTTTTCTGGCTTCCCATTGCCTTTGGAAGAAGGCTCAGACTCCTGAGAACAGTCTTAGAGGACTTCTGGCCCGCCTCCTCCTACTCATCTATGACCTCTCTGTGCTTCCTGTGCTGAATGATTTCCAATTCCCTCCATGGCTAGTGGTTTAATGGTAAAGAACCTGCCTGCCAATGCAGGAGATGTGGGTTTGATTCCTGGGTCAGGAAGATCCCCTGGAGAAGGGAATAGGAACTCACTCCAGTATTCCTGCCTGTAAAATTCCATAGACAGAGGAGCCTGGCTGGCTATAGTCCATAGGGTCACAAACGTGTCAGACACAACTGAGCAACTAAATAGCAACAATCAGATGCAACAGGACTAGACCTAAGACCTTCTATGTTGATTTCAAGGCTAAGTATTCAAGTAGCTGAGTGTCCAGATTAGCCAGTTCTCTTGAAAAAGTTGTTTTCAATGTATCTAGCAGATGGATATTTTTAAAAGGAGAAAGTTAATTTGCCAACAGCTTTAGAAACAACCAGTAAATGAACACATTATACCAATAACCTTTCAAATCCATTTTTAGTCCTCAATCACATACTCAACTTTGCTCTAACAAGAATACCAAGGTATTCTGAAACAGAATCTTTAAAATCTGTTTCCCTTTCTATAACCATTCTTTACATTCTTTATTTTCTCGTATATAATTCAACATGATGATATCAATGCAGTAAGAGTACTGGAAGCAGAATTTATTTTTTCACTTCTGAATTATTTATTATTTTATAATTTAGTGAACTCCTTCTTTTACAAGCTTTTCAGAACTTCTTGATTCAGTGACTTTGCTAAAAAATTTAAAGAAAATCTTAACAAGCCATTTTTTAACTAGGCAAACCAGAATTCTTCAATAACAATGCAATTTTAAACTAAAGCAGTTAAGAAGCTTATCTTCAGGATCTGCTACATTGTACAGTGTTTTATTATAAATCCATTTTTAGAAGCCATATAGGCTCAGATGGTTTTGTAAATCAATTTGTCTTCTTTTACCATGAAGAAAAACACTTTTTTCAAGGCATCTCTGTGGATGGTTCTATGGAAAAAAGAAAAAAAATGGATAGGCAGCTTTGATTTCATTAAATATTTTATAAATACTACAAACAAAAAGCCCAAAGGACAGTTGGTAATATAAACTTTTCACAACACCTTTGTTCCTTAGCTCTTAGCCACCAAAGCTCCTTATAATGATCTGTAAGTGAATGACACCTGATAGCCAAAGCTCTCAAATTCAGGCATACATTATCCTTCCATTGGAAAGCAAACTAAGTGCTAATTAAGTCAGCTTGAGACAACTATTTGGAAGTATCAAGAATGGAATCTTTATGCTTTCTACAATCTTATCACTCAAATGTATGGTTTTATATAACTAAACTCAACAGTTTTCTTGGGCTTCCCTGGTGGCAAAGACAGTAAAGAACCTGCCAGGAGGAAGAACTGACAACCCACTCCAGTATTCTTGCCTGGAAAAACCCATGGACAGAAGAGCCCGGCGGGCTGCACTCCAAACAGTAGCAAAGAGTTGGACATGAGTGAGGATGCAATGTAGAACTAAACTCCACTTTCCTCTCTTGCTGTTTTTCTTATAAACTGATGACTTTTTGTATTGATATGCTTTATTTCTTCTTTATCATTTGTTTATCTGTTTTAGACCTTTACTTTGTGATTATCATGAGACTTTGTACTATCTTACAGAAGCTATAATAGTCTGTTTTAGGCTTATAACAAGTTAAATTCAATTGCATAAAAAAATGTTGTAGTTACCTGATTCCACATTTTTTTGTTGATGTTTCAATTCACATCATTTCATACTGTGTACTAGTTAACAAAACATTATAGCTATAGTTATCTTTAAAACTCTTTTGTCTTCTAATTTATGCTAAAATTTAAAGTGATTTATTTATACATCACCATTAGTGTATTTTGAATCTGACTATATATTTACCTTTACTAGTAACTTTTCTACTTTCATGTTTTCATGTTACTAATGAGCACCCTTTCATTTCAGCTTGAAAAATCCCTCTAGCTTCTCTTGTAAGGCAAGTCTGCTGCTGCTAAGTCACTTCAGTCGTGTCCGACTCTGTGCGACCCCATAGACAGCAGGCCACCAAGCTTCCTTGTCCCTGGGATTCTCCAGGCAAGAACACTGGAATGGGTTGCCATTTCCTTCTCCAATGCATGAAAGTGAAAAGTGAAAGGGAAGTCGCTCAGTCATGCCCGACACTTAGCGACCCCATGGACTGTAGCCTACCAGGCTCCTCTGTCCATGGGACTTTCCAGGCAAGAGTACTGGTGGTTATAAATTTCCTTAGCTTTTGTTTGTTTGGAAAAATCTCTCCTTAATTTCTGAGGGACAACTTTTTTGGGTTAAGTATTCTTGTTTGGCAGGTTGGTTTTTTCTTTGACCATTTTGAATATATCATCTCCTCTCTCCTGGCCTACAAGGTTTCTGCTGAGAAATCTGCTAAGTTCCCTTTTATGTGATGGCTCATTTTTCTCTTGCTGCTTTCAAAATTCTGTCTTTAGTTTTGAAGTGTTGGATTATTATGTGTCTCCGTGAAGATATCCTTGGGTCGAAACTGTTTGGACACATTTGAGCTTCATGTTCTTGGACAGCCATCCTCCCCAGATTTGGGATGTTTTCAGCCACTGTTTCGTTAAATAACTTTTCAATCCCTTTCTCTCTCTTCTCTTTCTGGGATATCAGTAATGCGAACATCGCTTTGCTTTATGGTATCCCACAATGCACACAGGTTTTCTTCATGTCTTTTCTTCCTGGAGATTATCCAGAGATTTGTCTTCAAGTTCACAGCTTCTTTGTTCTGCATGATTGATCCCAATGTTGAAGCTCTCTATTGCATTTTTCTTTAATTTGCTTTATTTATCAGCTCCAGAACTTCTGCTTAGTTCTTTTATTATGATTTCTACCCCTCTGATGAACTTCTCACTTTGTTCACACATTGTTTTCCTGAGCTCATCAAATTATCTGTATTCCCTTGAATCTCACTGAACTTCCTTAAAATAAATATTTTGAATTCTTTTTCAAGTAACTTGTAGCTCTCCATATCTTTGGAGTTTCTCACTGAAAATGACTGTGTTTCTTTAGTGTTGTCATTTTTCTTCGTTTTTTGTGTGTTTCTGGTGACCTTGCATGGATATCTCCACATTTGAGGGAGCATGTCCCTCCGGCTGCCTGTAGTACCATCAAAACTCACAGGAGAACATGCATGTCACACTGGGTACCTTGCATTCCACTGGCTGCAGCTCACCATGAGAGCAGGGAAAAAGCATCTGGAACCAGAAAGAAAAATCCCATCTTCACACAGTGTCTCTCCAATACCAACTACTGAAAAGCTTGATATTGTCCCAGATGGCAAAAGGGAAATGGTTATAGGGCTCAGATTCAGTATCACAAAAGTGGGGCAAAAAAGGATGGATTTGGAGTGAGAAAATAAATTGATAACTGGTACAAAGAATATTTAAAACATTTAAATCTCTTGACTTCTACCTCTGACAGAAAAGAGTCAACTTGGGGGGTTCACCAATAAAAAACACAAGTCTCTCTTAGCTTCAGATAAAAGGACAATGAAAATATGACTAATGAACAGAAGCACAACTCAGTTCATATTTTACTAGTGAAATGTCACATTTTTAACTCTCTTTTTCCAGATTAATTTTTAGTCTTATAGCATAATTGGGAAATATTCAGAAAATATTTATTATGACCCACTCCCCAGATATGATATGATATGTGATATATATGAAATATACATATGTTGTAATATTTTCATTATATTCACATAATTGCTTCTTTAAATGTATATACACACACATACATTTAACCTTATTAGTTATTAAGGAAATATAAATGAAGCAACAATAAGTACATACTTTTTACTTAATAAACTGACAAAAAACTATTGTCTAATAATAGAAAGGGTATGTAAAAAGGTGAAATTCGAAACTGGTGAAAGAAGGAAATGTAGGAGGTAACTGTTTTCTTTTTTTGAGCCTTTGTATTGTTTACATGATTATAACAAATAGGTATTTTGTTTTATAATTTTGGAAGAATTTTATGAAAATAAAATGTTCAATTATGCAATCAAGTGTGGCAATACTATTAATAGGCTCATTTTCAAATCAAAGTACTGTAGAACCTGCAACTCATATACCTCTGTGGAGTCATAAAATCATCTCAAGAGGCTCAAAAACTCAAGAGACCATAACAAGTAGTCATTCTAATTTAAATTAAAAACATATTTTAACCATCTGTATCTTATTTTTCAAATGTATACAAGGCTATTTTAATAAGTGATTAGAATATCTTGTTTATGTTTATCTGAATTGTTTGTGCTTTTCTCAATTAACAGACACTAAAAATATGAGCATATTTTAAAAGATATGTGGTCACAGCTCTAGGAATGCTTCAGACAAAGTTGTGCTATTTCTTAGCCCAACGTTTATTGGAAATTAAAACTTCTAGCTTTCATTTCTCTTTCTAGGAATTAAGGTGTTTTTTTTTTTTTTAAAGAAAAAGAAAGACAAGATATAGGAAAGGGGGAAAAGAAGAGCGTATAGGACAGGAAAAAGGAAAGCACAGACGAGATAAAGAAAATAAGGAAAGACAGGCAAATAAAAGACAGAAACAGTGGGAGAGATAAGAAGGAAGGCTAAAATTTGACAAAGTTCCAATTATACATCTACACAGACTGAAAAACCTACGAAGAAAACAATCTAACTTTTATTGTGAAGGAGGATTTACATGGATTTAGCTAAATAGTATTTGTAGAGCTCTCTATTTTTATGTCAAAAAGAAAGCAATGTAGTTTTTAAAAGCATCATGTATTCATTCATTCTGTCAAATCTAGATAAGCTACAAAAATACTTGACAGTGGTGAATTGAGAATAATCACTAGTCAATTTGTTGAACCACCTACTCTGAATTCTTTATACCCTTTTTATAAAATGCATCTATCATAAATGAAAAACAATAGAAACTAAAGCACATAACTAAGTCATTGTAACATGTACAGAGTTTTGATTCTAAAAATAATAGTAGCTGATTATAGTATTTGTGAAAATAGAAGTTCTCTATTAAGAATTAAAAACATCCATTTTAATTGAACCCTTATTCATTTTTAATTAGAACTCCTTGCAATGAGTAAATGAAATAAATGAAGTAAAATGTAAAACAAATTAAAGTTAGAACTACAATCTAAATACCCAAAAAGGTTTTCAGATACTAGGAAGAATATCCTGAGTAATCAGGCCGTACCTAGAATCTTTCGTTCCTAAAGAAGATGGACTACCTGCCAAGTCACGATAGAATTAATCTAAATCTTTCTTATGGGTGTAACACAGTGATGAAAACAGTTACTGTAAGAGACACTCTAAAAAAATAAATATCCCTGGTGGCTCAAATGGTAAAGAATATTATACATGAACTTAAACTACAGGAGCAGCCATACCAATAAGACGTATAAGAAGGCCACAGCCGTTGTCTCAAAGGCTCATAAATTTCATCAGAAACTGATTAGTTCAAATTCTTAATTAAGATGTAATCTATATTGTTTTTTAAGTAGCTAAGTCTCAGTTTCCTCATCTCTAAAACTGCAATAATAACAGGTATTTTCTAAGACTCTTTTGAGGATTACATTCACCTTTATATATACATATATATACACATATATACAGGACACAATAATAGGGCAGGCATCTGATAAAAGTAGCAATTATAATTCAAGAGTAATCAAGCCATTTTAACATAGCATTGTAGGTATTAAAACAAAAATATGTACAATGTACTATCAATGTTAGTTGCTCAATCGTGTCTGACTTCTTGTGACCCCATGGTGACCCCATAGCCAGTAACCTGCCAGGCTCTTCAGTCCGTGGAATCCTCCAGACAAGAATACGGGAGTGGGTTGCCATTCCTTTCTCCAGGGAATTTTCCCAACTCAGGGATCAAACTAAGATCTCCCACATTGCAGGCAGATTGTTTACTATCTGAGCCACCAGGGAAGCCTTATAGTGATATATAGAAGACAACTTGCTCTGCCTGGAGTGGGAACAAGTTTCCAAAGGGGTCACAAAGGAGCAAAACCTAGGACTCCAAGGATATGCAGAAACTGTCAGGTGTCCAAAGTGAGAAGTAGTAGGTAGAAGCAACGAAGGAAGTAAGAGAAAGCATAGAAACCAGGAAGCAGAGTCAAGGTCAGAGTCACGCAGGAGCTGGAAAATGTGCTAAATCAGATCCCTTAAACTTTTTGATCTTGGGACTCCTTTTACTCCTGAAAATTGTTGAGAATATCAAAGAGCTTTTATTTATACTGGTTTTATCAATTGATATTTACCGTCTTGAATATTAAATGAAGAAAAATTTTAAATATGTATAAATTCATTTCTAAAATAATTTCGTAACATGTTAACATAATGTTTATGAAAAATAACAGTCTTCCAAAAAAAAAAAACTTAGCAAGAAGAGTATCATTGTTTTACATTTCTGCAAATCTCCTTAAAAGTCTCCTTAAAAGGCTTATTAGAAGACAACTAGATTGTCGTATTTCTTTCTGCATTTGATCTGTTTCTATATCATATCTTATGAATCCTCTGTACACCCATACAAGTAAGAGTTCAAAAGGCAAATCATGTTATTATGAAAATTACTATGTAAAGGTTTAACTTCACAGACTTCCTTAACAGGGTCTTCAGGATCCCAACAGCTCCCCACTTTGAGGGGTTCCAGAATCACACTTTGAAAATGATGATATTACACAAACATATTTTAAAAGGTGGCAAATGAAGGTGATTTGCAGAAGACCATAAAAACAAAGTCCATAAACCAAGTGGTTTAGCTTCTAAGTCTATGAGATCTGGGCTTCAATAGAATTAGAATTAGAATGGGCTTCCCTGGTGGCTCAGACAGTAAAGAATCTGCCTGCAATGAAGGAGACCTGGGTTCTATCCCTGGGTGGGGAAAATTCCCTGGAGAAGGGAATGGCTACCCACTTCAGTATTCTTGCCTGGCAAATGCCATGGACAGAGGAGTCTGGCGGGCTACAGTCAATGGGGTTGCAAAGAGTCAGATATGACTGAGCAACCAGCATTTTCACTTTCAAGACTTATAGAGACAATTAACCAACATCCTATTATTGAATGTAAATACAGAATCAACTCTATAGACTTTTCTCCAGATAATCATGGAACTGTAAGGATGGAAACAAGTGCCTCTGCAAGTATAAAACAGATTATACAGACAAATCAACAGTAAAATCTACTGAACAGTTACATCATCAAAATTAGGACACTTCATTACAATACTTCATTACAATAATTATGGTAAGATGTTAGAAAGCACTGCTAAGGGTCAG
The DNA here is from genome assembly GCA_006410615.1 of Neotragus moschatus. NCBI lineage: Eukaryota > Metazoa > Chordata > Mammalia > Artiodactyla > Bovidae > Neotragus > Neotragus moschatus. Next base: position 7,648,023 of record SJYA01002431.1, on the reverse strand, counting down.
CTCTCTTTCCTGAAGAGCTATAAAGTGGATACCTACATATTTAGGACAGTATAGAAAATATTCCTTTCTAGACTTAAGAGTCTTTGAGTATTTTTATCCCATTGAAATGGTCTCTGACACATCTGACATTTCCCCCTTTACACACTTTTCTACTTCATGAAAAAATAACTGATGTAAACCTCTCCATTGACAGTTCTTTTTTGTTTTTTCCTTAATCCTTCTGTTTCCACAGCGTTTTGGTTCCAATTCTAGCCCCTACACTTATTGCTTCATCAGTTTCATTAACTGTTCCCTGTATTTTTCCATACACCTGTAAGTCAGTTTACATTTTGAAATTCAAAAATATAATTAAATGTTGTACATTCTTGTGCATTATAAAGATAACTGCAACTCAAACTATGAATAAACTGAAAAAGAAGGGAAACACAATAGTTTCAAATGACTAAAAAAAAAAAAAAAAACACTGAAATAGACACTTGCACATTACTTTGCCGGCAAAAGCATTTAAGCTATTTCAATACTTTATGTTCTGCTTGTATCATCAACCACCCACTTGTTCTCTTGCAATCTATAAACCCTGGGTTTGGGAAAACAATGCTAAATTGAAACTTGTCCTGGGTGAATAAATATAAGTGACTTGGTAAAGATACCCCAAAATAAAAAGGTGATAAAGAAGATTTTCTCTTTTAGGAAAAAAAAAAATCAAGGAAGAGAGTTTAACTCTTGTATAATAATATAGTCAGTTAAAGCTTTCTAAATCAACCAAGGACTGTAGCTAAGCAACATGATTCTTCACTGTGCTCAAAAAAGGGGGCTGCCAAGCATCAGTAGCCTCATTTCTCACTGAAAGCTTTGACAAGTTTCCACCATATTTTATATAATTGTAGCACAGGGAGTGCCAGATTAGATCTGATTTGCTGTCATGATGGGATTTTTTTTCCTCATAAGCTAATGATGCAAAGCTATATTTAACCCCTAAAAAGTCACCCCCCCAGGCACTCACTGTATATTCTGATTGCCTCTCATATCTAGAATTGGACAAGTAGCAATTTTTCTGCTACTGGAAATGACAAAAGCAAAGGTTTAATAGGTTGAGATTTTTTTTTTCTCTGATTGACTCATTATAAATTTAGCTACATACTCCAAATCTGTTCAGTAACTTCATATTTCATCAGATGTTCCCTCACCGCATTGAAAAGATCAAGAAATCTAGTCCTTTGAGCTCATATCTATTGCTGTATGTAAGACAATCTCCTTGCCCCAGCCTATTCTAGCCAAGTTGCATATGCTGCATATATACATGCCTACCTTTCAGCTCAGTCCCACTCTAACCTCTGATCACAGAGAACTCTGGGAGTATTTTAAGTGTTTATCTTCAGCAATAGAGTCTACTTATATATAATGATCTCCTTAGCATCCCAGAACCCAGTGAGTTGCAATCCTTCATATTCACACTTGTTTCATTTCTACATTCTGATTCCCTGCTAGGAAGAAGAGGGTCCCTTTCCTTCACATTTGCCCTCTTAATTGATGTCCAGACAATGTGTACAGTCTTTACCAACTTATATCTAAGGAAAGAAGAAAGTGAAGTCATTCAGTCGTGTCCAGCTCTTTACAACCCCATGTACTGTAGCCTGCCAGGTTCCTCTGTCCATGGAATTTTCCAGGTTAGAATACTGGAGTGGGTTGCCATTTCCTTTTCCAGGGGATCCTCCCAATCCAGGGATCGAACCCAGATCTCCCACATTGCAGGCAGACTCTGCCGTCTGAGCCACCAGGGAAACCCTTTCTATCTATATCTATGGAGATGGATCTTATTCCTTGAGTTCAATTTCAAACTGGACATTCCTACCACCACAAGTCACTGTCATACACTGAAACAAGAATACCACCCCTGGAAAGAAACTTATGCTGCCGCCACTCACAAGATGGAAAGCCTCGTGCATGGATCCTAATCCAAATTTCCATGTGAGCTTGCTGTACCCTCTCAGAAATCTGTTTTGGCCTGAGAGCTAGATCACTTCTTCTTGACTGAAATACTTCTAACCAATTAGTTATGCAAATTCTATCATGCCTCTTGGCTGAACCCCCATGGGTAACAACACAAGACTAACAGTATCAGCCCATGGGCCATTACTACTCAGTGATTCTCTTTCCAAACAACCATATGTCACCCATAGTACCTTCCTAGAGTTTAACTTTCTAAAATAACACTTACTAGTTTTATGACCCTAGTCGAGTTACTTAAACCACTCTAAGTCTTAATTTTCTCATCTAGAAAACAGAAATTAAAAAAAAAAACCAGGAATAACAGTAATAGGCAACTCAAAGAAAAAGTAAGTATGAAATGGATGTCTTATTTTTTATTTTTAAATAATTATTTTCTTACACAGAGATCGAAAAACAAACTTGTATCAAAGGGATGCTTCACTTCTGGTGTCTAATAGACTCTTCAGACTTGGGCTGAAGAAAATTTAATTACTAGCAAATATTATGAAAAGTGCCTTTACCTATACTATTACTCATAAGAGATAGCACGAATACGATCTTGTTAATAGTTTTTTTTTTAATTTTAGGTAGTCCATAAAGTCGATAAAGTAGAAAGCTATAGATCAAGATTTAATGTTTTTATAGCTCAAGTAGACAGATAAAGAGATATGTCGCGAGAAAGAGTCTGTTCACCTTAAACAAACAGGATGTGCTCCCTCTTTGTAAATTCTAAAGCAGATACTTCACAAGTCCCAACATTAGATCAAGTTCAAAAAGGTTGGTAATGCAATCCAGTGACATGGAATATATACAAAAGAGCATTATTCAAAAGCAGATACTGAATATTATGACCTTATCATGGTGGAAAAATGGATTTATCTTCTACTCTATGGTATCTAGTATCTGATTCCTTCATAAGAAAAAGAAGCAATTTAGAGGAAAAAATAATACTCTTCTTATGCCTCCTTTCTGGCTCATATTATGCCAGATTCACAATCTAAAGTCAACTAAATATGATCTCGCTTTTCCGTCTCACTTCAATCGGAATGTATTAGTCCTGCATAACCACTACCAAAGTGCTTAATGAGTAAGTAGAAATCAAATCCCATAAGCTAGCTTGAATGAAGATGACAATAATGAACAACCATTTGCTTTATTATTATCACAGAGCAAAATAAGAAAATCTGGAGTTTGGCAGGCACGATCACATGTGGTATGAGAATTCAAGGTATTTCCAATGCAAGGGTAGGCAGAGCTTTGCCTTTGGATGGAAATACCTTTTAGTGGTTTCCTTTGCAGTATACTAGACATATAAAATCTTAGGGCTGCAAAGATACTTAAGAGGCACCTACTTCAACTATGTAGCTAATGGTGCATGAAATTTTTATGAGCCCTGCAAAATTCCTCCCTCCTTCCCTCTCTCTACCCCTACTTCCCCCTAGCCACAAGAAGGCAACAGCCACTGGTGACCCCTTGCTCTGTAGTTGGAAACATCTTTTTCTGAACAAGAGAGCCAGCTCTGAACAAGAATTTGAAAAAGGATAGCTATATGTATATGTATAACTGAATCACTCTGTGTACACCTGAAACTAACACAATATTGTTAATCAACTATACTCCAAGATAAAGTAAAACGTTAAAAAATAAAATAAAAAAAGACAGACCCAGTTTTCTTTTAACTGACTTGTTAAGGATCTCAGTACAGTTATTTTGAAATAATATTTCCTAGCCCTAGTTTTGGAACAATACAGAGTATCTAGTCCAAATAACTCTCAGGAGTGTAGTGAAAACTCTGAAAATATAATCAGTTTTCTATTAATTTTAGAAAAGACTATATAACAAAATCAAACAAGTTAGGTTTTCAAACAACTTCAAAAAAGAAATGGAGAGTTATACAGTAGTGGTATGGCCTCTTTTGATTAAACCTAGTAAAACAGCCATACTTGCCTGAATCAGAAGACATCTAGCCTAAAAGAAAGACTTAGAAGCATACTGATAGCAGTCTTCAAATATCTGTGTGTTTGTTATGAAGAAAAAAAAAGTTTATTTTGAGCAATTCCATGGGGAGAAACCAAAAGCAGTAACTCTATATTATAAGGAGGCCATCTACACACAGAGTGGGCAGCCTCTATTATAAATGTGCCAGGCACTGTGCTGGGCACCAGTGAGCAGCTGATCACTACCCTACATCCAAGGAGAAGAGTGGGATTTCATGTTATCACATTTTGTATTGGTAATCAGAGAAAATAGAATTGGTACTACAAACACAATGGAAATGCAAATATCTAGAAGATTATCAGCATTTACTTTTTTCTATTTACTGGAAGACTTTTTACAGTTTTCAGTATAAAATAATGGCATTAAAAACAGTTGGCTGATTTCTCATTATTAATTTTCAATTAAGTTAATACAGCAGATTATATGGCTGATTACATTAGCCAAAATTCATTTCAAATTTGTACTTAAATGTCTCTTAGTGAATTTAAGGAAAATGATTCACCCACATAATGAAATTCAGGGATTTGAAAAGTTTCAACCATTTGTGTGGTTTGACTGCACTGTAAGCTAGGCCACATTCAAAAGCCTGGCTTGTCCACTACACTGTCCAGTGTCCAGTAGTTGCATGTGGCTATTTTATTTTTCAAATCAGGATAATGAGGCCAAGGACCTGAATTCTTAATTTTATTCCGAGATTTTCAATATAGGCATATGAAGCTTGTGGCTATCATATTGAACAGGACAGTTCTAGAGACGGGTGAATGATAATACTCATAACACAGAACTTTTCTAAAGAAAGTATTACCTTTTGTATTTGACCATCCAAGGGGATTTACAGACTATATTATTTTAAATTGCAAAATATTTGCAATTCTTCATAATATCAGTAAGATGGTGTGTGACCTGGAAAAACTTTTCTCAGACAAAGATTTTCTGATTATCTCAAAGCAAACTACTTATTTCTGAACTCAAAGATCAGTTATTCATCGCTCTTTACAAAAAAAGGCAAGTGTTCTAAATTTGCGGTCCTGCTCAATGATGACAAGTGAATGTCAGTAGTGTGTACGCAGCAGGTATTTTTTTTTAATATATAAGCTCTTCCTTCAAAGTAAATGTGACATTTTAATAATCCATGAGAAAGCCTTTTGAAGTGAGCATTTTAAAAATGGATTTGGAAATGTTTTCAGTGTTATGTGGTTTTTGTTGTCAAAAACTATAAATACTCACATAGCCATACAGTTTAAACTTGGAAACAAAATTTCCTAATCTATTTGAAAATATTCCCATGAAAGTCTGAGGGGATTCTTAACCTATTCTTTTAAAATATTAAAATGTCCAGCTTTCCAATTAGTTTTCAGGGACCAATTGACATCAGATAAAATGAAAAACTGCTAGCTGTATTCTGGAAAAAAAAAAAAAAAACCTTTGCAAAATTGGAAACTGAAAAATGAACACTGTTATTTAGCAAATACAGTCAACAATTTACTTCTTCAATGTGGATTGACATATCTTCTGAGGTATATTTTCAACTATGACAGACATTAAAACTAAGTATAAAAATAAACTGAACTTAGAGACCTCTGAATCATTGCACTGCTAAGTATTAAACTAAGACTTTTTTAAAATTTTAAATGGTGAAGCATAATAAATCACAACACTATCACTGAAAATTTTTCAAAAATTGTAACCAGATATATTTGGAGAAGGAAATGGCAACCCACTCCAGTCTTCTTGCCCAGAGAATCCCCATGGACAGAGGAGCCTGGTGGGCTACAGTCCATGGGGTCACAAAAAGTTGGACACAACTGAGTGACTAACAATATTTATTATTATAAAATATAATCTACATTAAAACAAGTTTCATTTTTATCTCAACCCAATTAAGTTTTCTTAAAACATACAAAATATATTACAAAAGATGCATATACTTTACAGATTAAAAAACACACAAATACTATTTGTGAATGCTTAAAGCATTTTTATTAATAGAATATAATCAAAAAGTTTCAAATAGTGACTTTAAAAAATCCTCTAAAGGAAACAAGCAAAAGAAAACCATTAAAACAAAAATAGCAATTTATGTGAATGTTTTTAATAAACTATTCTGTAGGAGAGGATTCTGTGTACCCAAATGAAACAATGATATGAAATAGGTCAAGAATTATTTAAATGGCCATGGGAAACATGATTGAGTCCAGGTAGCAATGATCTGGATCAGTTATAAAAATGGCCAAAATGATCCTGGAATCTGGTTCAACTCACAGTGTCAACTGAGATCTCATTTTACTATGCCCTTCAAAAAGCACTTATTGGCCTCCTAAACTTGGTAACAATCCAAACTTGAGAAATCATTTTCCTTACAAACCATCCCATGCCTTTCTAAAATGCTCTTGAAGCTTCTGTCACTGGTTACATACTACTTATTTGTATTTAGTTTAAGGTACCTCAGAGGCTGAAAAGTCAACACACTGGAAAAAAAAATTTTAAGTGAAAAGCCTGCCTCCATTACAATTTAGAAATTTGTTACTCCCTGTGGTACTCACAAGAGAAGAATGTTAAACATTGGTAAAAATAAAACCCACAGTAAACATAATGCAAATCTCTGTTTCTAATGATATGGATTTTCATTGACAGGCCCCTGTTTTGTTGTTTAGTCATTAAAGTCGCGTCCAACTCTTTGTGACCCCATGACTGTAGCCCACCAGGCTCCTCTGTCCATGGGATTTCCCAGGCAAAAATACTGGAATGGGTTACCATTTCCTTCTGCAGGGGATCCTCCTGACCCAGGAATCAAACCCACATCTCTTATGTCTCCTGCATTGGAAGGCAAGTTCTTTACCACTGAGTCACCTGGGCAGCCCAGACGGACCCATACCTCTTACAAATACCAATCATGTTAAGTACGTCCCAAAACAAGTCAGTTTACACAATGATCCTTGGAATCTGCAACAGAAGATTTGTGACAAGGAACGAAAGAGAGCCAGTGCAGACAAAAAACACCCTAAACACAAGCTTTGTTTCGGTTTTACCAAGCAGTAAAAACATCAGTTCAGTTCAGTTCAGTCTCTCAGCCGTGTCCGACTCTTTGCGACCCCATGAATCGCAGCACGCCAGGCCTCCCTGTCCATCACCAACTCCCGGAGTTGACTCAGACTCGCGTCCATCGAGTCAGTGATGCCATCCAGCCATCTCATCCTCGGTCGTCCCTTTCTTCTCCTGCCTCCACTCCCTCCCAGCATCAGTAGAAGCCAGTTCCTAGTCTCCAATTCACACCACTACAGAGACGGAACTGAAAGATTATCGTTACTCCTGAGTCCGAGAATGTGGTGTAGACCAGCAGCAGTGCCTACAGTGACCAGCACCAACTCCAGAACCTGACAGAAGCCCCACAGAAAGANCTCCACTCCCTCCCAGCATCAGTAGAAGCCAGTTCCTAGTCTCCAATTCACACCACTACAGAGACGGAACTGAAAGATTATCGTTACTCCTGAGTCCGAGAATGTGGTGTAGACCAGCAGCAGTGCCTACAGTGACCAGCACCAACTCCAGAACCTGACAGAAGCCCCACAGAAAGACGTGAAGAGTTCCAGTCCAGCCCTGTGTCCATCAGACTATGCACCAGAGGCTGCCAACCTAGGACACCAAGATCTCCTACTCCAAACACTAGGACCTCAGCAAGTGAGGGGGGTCAAGGGATCCAGAGTTTAAGTCAAACAGGCACTTTGTAGATTTAGTGTTTGTTGATGGTATTTTTTGATCACTGAACCTTTGTACAGCATTGTCAAATGAGATTCAGTGAACTGTTGGTTGTCTTTCAGGGCGAGTTTTTCATTTTTTTCCTATAGGAAGTGAATAAACACAATGCTGCCATATATAAAGCCAAAAGTTACACATTTCATCCTAATCTCTGTTTACCAGAACAGAGGATAATATTTTATCTTGAAATAACTTAGTTTACTTGTCAGCTTTAAAAAGACACAACCCACAGAAAATTGATAAGCCTGATGTAATGAAAATAAATCAATCTTCTAAAAAGCCATCCAATAAGACCACCTAGTCAAATAAATAGATGTGCTATAAGGAAAAAGAAAACTACACCAAGATTATTAGAGGCAAGCAACAACTATAACAGACTGATAAGCAAATATCTCTTTGTTTCTGGTCATAGTGCTGATTGAACCACCCAGGAACACCACTGAAACAAGGCTATAGAGAAATGAGCACACACAGATCAATATCCACAATCTGACACTCGTGCAGAAAAAAATTCCACCCTGGCTAAAAGACAAAGCTACGAAGCTCTATGCCACTAGCATGGAGACAATAATCAGGCTAAAGATATTTACCAAATCACTGACTGAAATTCACATGTTTAGAAATGCCAGAACCATCCAAAGGGAAGCTGGAACTCAGAAAAGTTCAAATCCATAAGAAAAATAGTGAGCGGAGGTGAAAAGAGCATCTTGATCTCTGTGACTTGACAAGACAGAAATACTTCATTTACATTATAAGGTCCCAATTGGGAAGAAGGGAACAATGAAGGCAATGAGGGTGGGGTGGAATGTGGGCTATGTGGAAGTATATCAAGATGTGGGAGTCAGGGTGTGTGGGTTACTGAGGAAGTGGGGGTCATGGGGACATGGTGGGACTATGTGATGGGCTTAGAGAGATATAGGGGACTATGCGGGTTCCTAGAGAGATAAGGGGGTGAGAGGGTTGAGGGATATTACGGTGGGAAGAACAGAAGGCAGGTGAAGGTGTATGTAGAATGTGGGGGGGATGTGTGGAACTGTGGAAGATTATTTGGGTCATGGTGGGCTACAGGGAAATGTAGCAAAAATTCAAATTGAAGATGTAGATTACTACATTTATAGGAATATCCCCTATTTATAATAAATCATGCTGACTTTCCTCATAAATTCATGGACTCAAAATAGAGACAGCTGAAGTATTTAAGGTCAGGAGTTTTAGTGTACATTTGTTTTAGAGTATTTGGGAACTTGATAAATAAGATTACTAAAAATGAAATGAGGATGTTATCACACGTCACCTCTGAAATTACAGACTATCAGTTGATACTAACTAAAAAGGACCCAAGCACCTAAATACTCATAGCAGCATTATTTACAATAGCCAAGCTATGGAAACAACTTAAGTGTCCATCCACAAATAAATGGACAAAGAAGGCGTGGCATATATTATATACATGTATATATAGGCTTCCTCGATGGCCCAGGCAGTAAAGAATCCCCTGGAGGAGGGCACAGCAACCCACTCCAGTATTCCTGCCTGGAGAATCCCATGGACAGAGGAGCCTGGTGGGCTATAGTCCACAGGGTTGCAAAGAGTAGGATATGACTGAAGTGACTGAGCACACCCAAACACACAATGGAATACTGCTGCTAAGTCGCTTCAGTCGTGTCCGACTCTGTGTGACCCCATAGACAGCAGCCCACCAGGCTCCCCCGTCCCAGGCTCCCCCGTCCCAGGGATTCTCCAGGCAAGAACACTGGAGTGGGTGGCCATTTCCTTCTCCAATGCATGAAAGTGAAAAGTGAAAGGGAAGTCGCTCAGTTGTGTCCAACTCTTCGCGACCCCATGGACTGCAGCCCACCAGGCTCCTCTGTCCATGGGATTTTCCAGGCAAAAGTACTGGAGTTGGGTGCCATTGCCTCCTCCACAATGGAATACTACTCAGCCATAAAAAGAATGAAACGTTGCCATCTGCAGCAACATGGATGGACTTGGAGGGCATTATGCTAAGTGTAGGAAGTCAGAAAAAGACAAATACTCTATATTACTTAAATGTAGAATCTGAAAAATGCAACAAACTAGTGATTATAGTAAAAAAAAAAAAAAAAAAAAAAAAAAAAANCACAATGGAATACTACTCAGCCATAAAAAGAATGAAACGTTGCCATCTGCAGCAACATGGATGGACTTGGAGGGCATTATGCTAAGTGTAGGAAGTCAGAAAAAGACAAATACTCTATATTACTTAAATGTAGAATCTGAAAAATGCAACAAACTAGTGATTATAGTAAAAAAAAAAAAAAAAAAAAGAAAGAAGAAGCGGCAAACTCACAGATTCAGAGAACAAACTAGTGATTATCAGTGAGGAGAGGGAATGAGGGAAGAGGCAATATGGGGGTAGAGGATAAAAGGGTTATTATGGGATTATATGAAATCATCTGTGTTAAATTTGACAACTGTAATGCACCACAGAATTTAAAGACTCTTTCATTCAATTAAAAAAAAATTTTTTTTTAAGACAAGTAACAGTCTTATTTCCAGACGTATGACTTCTCTGCCTGTCCCTTGCCAAATGGAGTTCCATGAAATTAAGTATGGACAGGAATTGAACATTGCAAAAAAACACACCAAATACAACATCTCCTTTCCAGTTTCCTGCGAACAGTTTTCTCCTTTTCAGTATCTCCTGGCTATACTTTCTCTATTGCTTTTCTGACAGATGGCAGGGTGTCTGAACAAATAGCATCAATGTTTCAAAAACCATCATATTCCATAAAATGTGCATAATTTGGTTGACCCCTATTGGGATGGTTTCTCACTTCATGGCTATTTTAATTTCCAGCTCATTTTGAACAATAGGGTGACTTTGACTAAAGCCAAACTTCAGACATAATTTTAGTTTCAGCCTTCTCTTAGTCCCTAAATGAATAGTTATTCTGCACAAATTTCATTGCCTACTCCTCTTTCAGTTCATTTGGCAACAGTCAGGCCTGCGTAACAGATTTTTTTCCCCAGTAAGATACTTCTTGTTCACTTACACACACAAACACAATCTACTCAGAAGTAATATGTTTCTGAGCTTCTGATTTCAGAGAACTGTATCTCCATTTTCTTACCTCTGAATTATTAAGGTGACATTTGTGAGTTCCTGAAAACCAGCCGTCACTTGAACATTGGTCAATGTCCACCTTCTGAAGATTTATGTCTACTTTCATGACACCCCTTAAGACAGAGAAAGACAAAAAGAACAAGTTAATCTGAGTCTTTACAATTTCTAATTCTGTGTTTTAACCTAAAAATCAGACAAATCAGCACAAGAATGCACTAAAACTCTCCAAATTGCCACTCATACTCATCTAAAGTGTGCCAGTGTAGGTAGAGACAACAGAACAGAAACAGCAAGTTATTAGTTTTGTGTAAGCACCAAAGGCGGGCTCTGTACTATTCTCTGTTTCAGCTCTCTGTATAATACCTGGCACACAGTAGCTGTTCAATAAGTATTTGTTGATTGGCTGACCTCCAGACAGAATTACTCTGTACATGGTAGCAAAGTTGACTCTGAAATAATACTTGCTCCCAATACCTCTTTTGTCGAAATAAATTTTTTTTAAAGCCCTTATCTCATTTCTTTCTACTTCTACTCCCCAGTGCAGGGCAGGGACGGGAAGTTTGGGGCAAGGGAGCAGGAGGGAATAAGTTAAGAGGGGAAGATAGGATCAGAAAAAAAGCATCTCTTTCCTCAAATTCCTTGTATTATAGTTCTTCTAGCTACAAAACACACACACATAAAATAACAAAACAAATGGAAAAGCTATACAGTCAACAATTTTTACATTTAAAATATTAATTTAAAAACATCAGTGATTACATTGTGCCAAACTAAATCACCTCTCAGAAAAGGAATATGGTACAACAGCTAATTCAGGAAGCCTAATACCACATGTTATGACTCATTTTTCTCATCTATTTTCTCCTTTTAAACTACTGTGAAATTTTCTGACAAAGTTGGTTAACATCTTTTGGGCTTCATCTAGAGTGAATAAATCATTTACTTTTTAAGGCTTTTTCTATTCTTTTCATATTAACCTGTGACAAAGTATATACTACACTACCTATTACTACCATGCTTAAAAACAGAGGCACAGCAAAACCTGATTATCAGTATTTAGTTATCCAGACAACCCAGAATATGTGCAAGTTCACTTTTCAGAGGATCACTCAAAGGAAGATGCAAAAATTTATCATAAAAAACTTAAGAGAAATAGCTCCAGTTTACAAAATACTACCACTGTGGACTATAATCCCATAAAACAAATACTACTCATGCAATAAAGAGCTAAATTTCCAAGTAGTGAAAGTAAGTCACTCAGTCGTGTCCGACTCTTTAAGACCCCATGGACTGTACAGTCCATGGAATTCTCCAGGCCAGAATACTGGAGTGGGTAGACTTTCTCTTCTCCTAACGCTTAAAACCATTTGTTCTTTCAACACATATTTATTGTCTGGTATATACACATATCAAGATAAGAGATGTCACAGTCTCTCAAGAAACCTCAAAGGTTTAAAATATCTTTAAAAGTATCAGAATATTTCATAGAGAATGGATGCTAAATTCTGGGGAATGTGGAAAGTTAACACTTGGGGTACAACAGGCATTCTATAAACACTGGTTGACTTGCTGTCTTCACCAATCAGGACTACACATAAAATTGTGTTCCACATATTCATGCCAATCAGGCAAGCCCACTCCAGGCTCAACTTAGGTCTTTTGAAAATAATATATTCAGCTTTGCATTCATTTGATAAATTACTTATCAAGCATCTAGTATGGGCCAAAATTATTCTTGGCCTCTGACATTACTAAGCTGAAAAAAAAAAAGTTCCTGCCTTCAAAAAGTTTAACTCTAGTCAGACAAATAATAAACCATGGCTATTCACTTTCACTTTTCACTTTCATGCACTGGAGAAGGAAATGGCAACACACTCCAGTATTCTTGCCTGGAGAATCCAGGGACAGAGGAGCCTAGTGGGCTGCCCTCTATGGGGTCGCACAGTCGGACACGACTGAAGCGACTTAGCAGCAGCAATATAATAAATATTCTTCCTCGGAAAATTTCATGAATAGAGGAGCCAGATGGGCTGCCGTACATGGGGTGGCAGAGAGTCAGACACAACTGAGCACACACATAATAAATAAGTAAATTACACTTAGTAATAAAAACTAAAAAGTGAGATGGAGGGAAAAAACTACCTTCAAGTAGGTAAGGGGGATGGATGGGAGTACAGAGAAGGTTAAGATCTTTTCGAAGGGTGGTCAGGATAGGCCTCACTGAAGGAAGATTCCTAACTCTCTGGTTTAAGGTACAATTATGGGCAGTTTTGTATCCACTCACTAAGCTACTAGTCATCTTATTCTATGACATAAAATTTCCCACGGAACTATGTCTGCTACATTTTGATATTCTTGAACAGCTTAGGAATGTAAGTAGCAAACCAATAAAAATATACATTTCTATTCCACAAATTTTCTTCCACTAACCGCTACACTTTAGTCACAAAATAGTGAAGATCTCAGAACCCTCTAGAGCTGGCTTCGGAACAAAGGCTAATTAGGAATTCCAGAAGGATGCAATTACCTCTGGTCCCTTCAGAAACTGGTATCTTAAGGGCTAGAGTTTTCCGCCTTTTCTTTTTTTTAATTCCACATTCCTACACGACAACCAAAAAGTCACCGCAGACTTGAAACCAAGTTCACAATGCTCCCAGGGCTCAGTGCAAAACCACCAAAGGTAATGAGCCATGCGCTTACCAGCTGGGAAATCAATGCTGACTCATCTTCATTAGTACCTGGGCCTTGGCGCTGGGGGAGCTACAAAGCCCTGGGGAAGGCACCGACACTTCCTGAAAGGAAGTGGAAGTCTGCGAGACTAAGTTGGAAGAGAAAGCTCTCTCGGAGTGGCGAAAATCATGCAGCCAAGCGCAAGGTAGACGCTCAAAAACTATAAGCCTCATCGCATGCGTCACTGGCAGGGCTTGGGCCTGGGAAGACCCACACCAAGCCTGCGCTGCTCCCCTGAGCACTCTCTTCTGAGGCGGAAGTGCTGCTACCACATCCGGTGAGCCGGCACCACTGGGAAGCACTTAGAGCCCGGAAGTGGCTGATGTTTGGTGGGTTGAAGATTGGAAAACAAGGGCCAAAAAGAGCCTGGTAAGTGGTCTCCAGAGAATGGAAAATATAGCAGATAACGTTCCCCAAATCTCTGGGTGCTTAGCTGACCTGCAGACTAGCATTTTTCTCTCCTTGTTTCTTTGACTTCTAAAAGGCCTCAAGGCCAAAACAAGATTCATCCGCCAACCAAGTTTGGAATTGGCCTAACGTTCTCTATCTGTGTATGGGCTTCTGGCCTTACACTTACCTGGTAGATAACTTGTTATGAAACTCATTTCCCAAATCAAAACAATTTGTCAAGTTCCTTAAATTCTGCTCCCTTCAGGTACCTTGACCCTTCCCCTCCATTTCTGCTAATCCTGCCTTGTTCAGGCCTTCTTCATCTCTCATGGAGCTAAAAAATTTCTGTAATAGTTTACTTATTTGGTCCTGTCTGGCATTGCTCCAATGAAGTTCTCGATTTGTAGGCCCTTCTTTAAGAAAAGTTTAGCGTCCTTCTTTAAGAAACAAGTACAAAATCATTAATATTTACTTTTATCATAATATGACCCTTTGGCCTTACGTGTCTGTGTTACTACTGCTGAATGGGTAGTAATTTCATTACTAGAAGGCTTTTCTATACCAGGATGGCTAGCGATAGCTTAGACGTGACTACAAACTAATTTAGTATGTATTGTTAAATAATTCAGAACTTCTGCTTAACCAATTTCAAAAAATGCCCACAGCCCAGGGAAAATGTAATGGAGGGAAAATTATAGTAGAAAGAGACCATTTAGTTATATCTTCCTTTTGCAAATTAAAAAAAACAAAAACAAAAACAGTTGACCACAAAATTCATTGTTAGTGCTTGATCCAGGACCTTAGAAAGTTCCCCCACGCAAGCACGGGGCCCTAAAGCATAAGAATCAAATGCTGCTATTTAATCTTTAAAATACATAAATATGATCCTTACAGTTACCTGCTTAAAATCAGTATTTCCCACTCTCCTGAAGAACGAAATCCAAGTTCCTTGGTATAACATTATATCCAAGCCCCTCTTATTTCTGACTTCTCCATTCACTCACTCACATACATTCTTTGTTCTAGACAATTCAGAATTAGTCTGAGAGGTCCTAAATAATTCATGTTATCGCAGAAAATCATTCTTTTATAGATACCTTTATACCTGAAGTCCTTTTGCCTAAGCTGTGCTCTCCTTATTGTAGCCTTTATCTGGCTGTTTTCTAAAAACTTTTCATAAACTACAAGTCTCATTTAGAAACCACTTCTCTATTCTCTGCATGATATACTATGCTTACCTTCTTCATACCATTAGAACTCGCTATTATAATATTTGGTTTTTAATGATTGTTTTTCCCATTGGCAAAATTTCCATTGTCTATGTCTTTTTAATATTTTCCCTCAGCCCCTAAATCAGCCCACCCCAAAAACTAACCCTGGAAAATGGCAGATGCTAGAGAGATGCAAATAGTAGCTTTAAAAACCATGACCAAAAAGGGAGAGAGAGAGTGAAAACCCAAGCAAACCAAAAACCATCATAGACTGCTATGGGCTAATGAATGGAAAGAAAAACTGGATAGGTTGACAGAAAGTTTTCAAATTCTGCTTTTGTTTCTTCACCATGTCACCTTGGGCAATATTTTTCCTTTTCCATCACTACAAAAATTGACAATAACATCCCATTATTCAACATTGAAGGGGAATCTAGGCAGAAGTTCATTCAAAATTAAAGAGTTGATAAAAAACCAGATGCTGGTAGACCAGCTGCCCTGAGTGGTTTACTCCAAACCAATAGATGATCAGAAGAAGGTCTGGTGCCTAACAGGGGTTGCTTACATAACAAAAACCTAAAACTTATGGCACTGGCTTTGGGTCCAGGCAGAGGCAGAAGCTGGAAAGGCCTTAAAAGAAATGGTTAATAAAAGCCAGAACATGGTGAGTCTTTAAAGGACAGTGTAGAAATGATACTGGAGACAGGGGGAAAAAAGAAACCTTTGTTGTATAATAGTTGGAAGTTTGGCAAAGCTGTTACGTGTGAGCAAATGAACTTGTGGATATGGCCAAGGAATGTTATAGGTAAAACGCAGAGAGTACTATCTGGCTTTTTCCAGCTGACTGTGATGGAATGCAAGGAGAAAAGCATGAACTAAAGAAGGGCTGCTTGTTTTTTTGTTTTTGTTTGTTTGTTGCTTTTTAAATTTTTTTAATTGTGGTGAAATAAATATAATAAAACATACCATCATAACCATGTTTAAATGTAGTTTAGTAGTGAAACTGTCGTTCACTCAGTCACGTCCAATTTTTTTGTGACCCCATGAACTACAGCTTACTAGGCTCCTCTGTTCATGGAATTCTCCAGGCAATTTCTGTTCATGGAATTCTCCAGGCAAGAATACTGGACTGGGTAACTGTTCCCTCCTCCAGAAGATCTTCCCAAACCAGGAATCAAACCCAGGCCTCCCACACTGTAGACAGATTCTTTACCAGTAAAGATTCATTTGCCGCAGATTCTGAGCCACCAGGGAAGCCCACAGTTTAGAAGTATTAAGTATGTCATATTGTTCTGCAAACAATCTCCAGAACTCTTTTCATCTTTCAGAACTGCAATTCTGAATCCATTAAACAAGGGAATTCACCTCCCCTTGAGTGTGAGCTTAACTTAGTGATTCATTTAGAATAAAGTATGGAAAACGAAAAATAGTAACTTTAGAATGGACAAACCTGAGAAACACCACACTATCTAAGTGACCAAGGCTAACATCACCAGTAAAAAGACATACTGATACTATGTACTCTGTGGTATAATGCAATGAGAAGGGCATTTTCCCTCTGTTGTTTTCTTCCCAAATGCCCCTAACCTCAGTCTTAAGAGAAACCATTAGAGAAGTTCAGATTAAGGGATATTCAACAAAATACTATACCAGCACACTTCAGAAGTGTCAATTGATAGTTGATAACATAAGAGAATATGGTTTAAAGGCAAGAAATGACTGAGAGACTCACAGATTGGAGAAGACTAAGGAAATATGAAAAGCAAGTGATATATTAGTTTGCAAGGGCTGCCATAACAAAGAACCCAGATTGGATGGCTTAAACAACAGAAATTTATTTTTTATAATTCTAGAATCTAAAAGTCCAGGAGCAAGGTGTCAGTTGGTTTCTTTTGAGGCCTCTCTCCTTGACTTGTAGATGGCTGTCATCTCTCTGTGTCTTCATATGATCTTTGTGTGTTCTTATATCCTAATTTCTTCTTATGAAGACACAAACATTTTGGATTAGGGCCCATCCTAACAAGCTCATTTTAACCTGCTGCTGCTGCTGCTGCTGATAAGTCACTTCAGTCGTGTCCAACTCTGTGCAACCCCATAGACGGCAGCCCACCAGGCTCCCCCGTCCCTGGGATTCTCCAGGCAAGAACACTGGAGTGGGTTGCCATTTCCTTCTCCAATGCATAAAAGTGAAAAGTGAAAGTGAAGTCGCTCAGTCGTGTCCAACTCTTAGCGACCCCATGGACTGCAGCCCATCAGGCTCCTCTGTCCATAAGATTTTCCAGGCAAGAGTACTGGAGTGGGGTGCCATTGCCTTCTCCGCATTTTAACCTAATTATCTCTTTTAAGATCTTGTCTCAAAATACGGTCACATTCTGAGGTGCTGAGGCTTAGGATTTCCATGTGTGAATTTTAGGGAAACATAATTCAGTTTATAAAATATGATAACCTATTTGGATCCTGGAAGAGAAATAGAACATTAGTGGAAAATTTGAGGAAATCAGAATAGAATCTATAACTTAGGTAATAGTGTTGTACTAATATGAGTTTCTTAATTTTGATCATTTCATGGAAGATGTTAATGTTCTAAGAAGTTCAGTGAAGCATATTCACCTAGGTAAGGTAATGGAAACTTTATTATCTTTGCTAATCTTCTGAAAGTCTAAAAATATTTCAAAATAGTAAAATTTTTTAGTTATGAAAAACTAAATTTCATTGAGAAAATAAATGGAGACTCAAGAATTAAAAAGAAAATATACAAATAGGAAATATGCAAATAAATGCAGAATGAATAGATACAAAGGAATTAAAAAAAAAAAACTACCTTAAAGACTTTGTGTGGATCACAACAAACTGAGGAAAATTCTTTAAGAGATGGAAATACCAGACCGCCTTATTTGCCTCCTGAGAAGCCTGTATGCAGGTCAAGAAGCAACAGAACTGGACATGGAACAATGAACTGGTTCAAAATTGGGAAAGGAATACATCAAAGCTGTACATTATCACCCTGCTTATTCAACTTATATGCAGAGAACATCATGCAAAATGCCAGCCTGGATGACATACAAGCTGGAATCAAGATCACCAGGAGAAATATCAATAACCTTAGATATGCAGATGAAACCACCTTTATGGCTGAAAGTGAAGAGGAACTAATGAGCCTCTTGATGAAGGTAAAAGAGGAGAGTAGAAAAGCTGGCTTAAAACTCAACATTCAAAAAACAAAGATCATGGCATCTGGTCCCATCACTTCATGGTAAACAGATGGGAAAACAATGGAAACACTGACAAACTTTGGGGGGCTCCAAAATCAGTGCAGATGGTGACTGCAGCCATGAAATTAAAAGATGCTTGCTCCTTAGAAGAAAAGCTATGACAAACATAGCCAACATATTGAAAAGCAGGAACATTTCTTTGCCAACAATGGTCCATCTAGTCAAAACTATGGTTTTTCCAGTAGTCACGTATGGATGTGAGAGTTGGATCATAAAGAAATGCTGAAGAATTGATGCTTTCAAACTGTGGTGTTGGAGAAGACTCTTGTATCCCTTGGACTGCAAGGAGATCAAACCAGTCAATCCTAAAGAAAATCAACCTAAAATATTCATTGGACAGACTGATAGTGAAGTTGAAGTTCCAATACTTTGGCCATCTGATACAAAAAGCCGACTCATCGGAAAAGTCCCTGGTGCTGGGAAAGAACGAAGGCAGGAGAAGGGGATGACAGAAAATGAGATCGTTGGATGGCATCACCAGCTCAGTGGACATAAGTTTGAGCA
>SJYA01002431.1:7614528-7628532 GCA_006410615.1 Neotragus moschatus | reverse complement strand
GAAGTCGCTCAGTCGTGTCCAACTCTTAGCGACCCCATGGACTGCAGCCCATCAGGCTCCTCTGTCCATAAGATTTTCCAGGCAAGAGTACTGGAGTGGGGTGCCATTGCCTTCTCCGCATTTTAACCTAATTATCTCTTTTAAGATCTTGTCTCAAAATACGGTCACATTCTGAGGTGCTGAGGCTTAGGATTTCCATGTGTGAATTTTAGGGAAACATAATTCAGTTTATAAAATATGATAACCTATTTGGATCCTGGAAGAGAAATAGAACATTAATGGAAAATTTGAGGAAATCAGAATAGAATCTATAACTTAGGTAATAGTGTTGTACTAATATGAGTTTCTTAATTTTGATCATTTCATGGAAGATGTTAATGTTATAAGAAGTTCAGTGAAGCATATTCACCTAGGTAAGGTAATGGAAACTTTATTATCTTTGCTAATCTTCTGAAAGTCTAAAAATATTTCAAAATAGTAAAATTTTTTAGTTATGAAAAACTAAATTTCATTGAGAAAATAAATGGAGACTCAAGAATTAAAAAGAAAATATACAAATAGGAAATATGCAAATAAATGCAGAATGAATAGATACAAAGGAATTAAAAAAAAAAAACTACCTTAAAGACTTTGTGTGGATCACAACAAACTGAGGAAAATTCTTTAAGAGATGGAAATACCAGACCGCCTTATTTGCCTCCTGAGAAGCCTGTATGCAGGTCAAGAAGCAACAGAACTGGACATGGAACAATGAACTGGTTCAAAATTGGGAAAGGAATACATCAAAGCTGTACATTATCACCCTGCTTATTCAACTTATATGCACAGAACATCATGCGAAATGCCAGCCTGGATGACATACAAGCTGGAATCAAGATCACCAGGAGAAATATCAATAACCTTAGATATGCAGATGAAACCACCTTTATGGCTGAAAGTGAAGAGGAACTAATGAGCCTCTTGATGAAGGTAAAAGAGGAGAGTAGAAAAGCTGGCTTAAAACTCAACATTCAAAAAACAAAGATCATGGCATCTGGTCCCATCACTTCATGGTAAACAGATGGGAAAACAATGGAAACACTGACAAACTTTGGGGGGCTCCAAAATCAGTGCAGATGGTGACTGCAGCCATGAAATTAAAAGATGCTTGCTCCTTAGAAGAAAAGCTATGACAAACATAGCCAACATATTGAAAAGCAGGAACATTTCTTTGCCAACAATGGTCCATCTAGTCAAAACTATGGTTTTTCCAGTAGTCACGTATGGATGTGAGAGTTGGATCATAAAGAAATGCTGAAGAATTGATGCTTTCAAACTGTGGTGTTGGAGAAGACTCTTGTATCCCTTGGACTGCAAGGAGATCAAACCAGTCAATCCTAAAGAAAATCAACCTAAAATATTCATTGGACAGACTGATAGTGAAGTTGAAGTTCCAATACTTTGGCCATCTGATACAAAAAGCCGACTCATCGGAAAAGTCCCTGGTGCTGGGAAAGAACGAAGGCAGGAGAAGGGGATGACAGAAAATGAGATCGTTGGATGGCATCACCAGCTCAGTGGACATAAGTTTGAGCAAACTCCAGGAGATGGTGAAGGACAGGGAAGCCCGGTGTGCTGCAGTCCATGGGGCCGCAAAGAGTCGGACACAACTGAGTGACTAAACAACAACACTAATTATTTTCTAAAAGTTACCTGAAAGATGACAGTTAGAAGTTCTAACAGCATATATTTTTTAGTGGTATACTAGAAAATGAAGGAAATGCTTAACTTAGTAAAATTTGCTTCTATCAACTCTATACTTTGCAGGAAAAACGTTTTCTTTTAAGATGTTCTCTTGAAATCAAAAATGTTTGTTATCACTGATGCTATTTAACATAGTTACTGAAAGTCACAACCAATTCAAGAATTCTAGGGAAAAAATGAGATGTAAAGACTGAAGAGAAAAGCGTAAACTGTCATTATTTGCAGATGATATGATCCTTTATTTAGCAGTAAAATCAACAGACAAATATGAGAACAATAAGAAAGTTCAGTAAAGTTGGTAGATACCAGATCAGTGTTCAAAAATCTGTATATACACCAACAATTTCCCACAAAAAGTTATAACTAAAAATATTCCACTTAAAATATTCCACTTAAAACAGAACCCATTATGTTAGTAGTTAACTTAATCAAGAATACACAAAACTTTTATGGAGAAAATTTGAAACTCTAATGAAGGACAAAATAGATGAGCTGAATAATGGAAAGACATCACATGCTCTCAGGGAATAATTTACTGTGTTAAAAATGTCAATTCCCATCAAATGGAGCTATAAATTTTATTCAGAACCAATCAAAATTCTATATAGAGTTTTTTTTTTAGAAACTTGACAGCTTTCTTTAAGTAGATAAATAGAAGCTGTGAAAAGGGGAAAGAGGGAAGCTTTAGGCTTTGCCAAAGCAAATATTGAGAAGTACTACCCAACCATGGAAATAAAACATAATAGTACTGACTAGGGACAGACAACACACAGGGGAAGCAGTGAAACAAAATAGAGAACTCAGAGACATACATATGCATATAAGACACTTGTATGTATGATAAAGGCTGATAGGAGTAGAAACCTGGCTCACTAAATAGATAACAATAACTGGATCCCTAGCAAATACCATTTGCAAAGGTAAACTCCCAGTGTTAAAGATCCAATTGTAAAAGGTAAAACTTTAAAGTATTAGTTGATTATAAGAGAATAATTTTGAGGCAAGGCATCAAAAGACCTCATAAATAAAACCAAGAAGTATAAACAGTAAGGTAAAATTTTGATTAAGTAAATAACATCAAAAATGTTTAAAAATTCCACTCAAGGGGAAATATTATGGTCAAAGTTACCTGAAAGATAACAGATTGGGCTATATTGCCCTATCTAAAGTTGACAAGGAAATAATATCTAGAATCTCTTGAAATACAACAAAAATATAGAAATCACAATAGCAAACAGGCAAAGGCTATAAGCAAGCAGTTCAATAAAGAGCAAGCCCAGTAAGTTTACAAGCACATGAAATGATACTTAAGCTAATCAGTAATCAGAGAAATGCAAACTAAAACAATAGTAAGATGTCACTTTACATTCATTAAACTAACAAAAACTTAGAAACCTGTATAATGCCAAATATTGGCAGGAATATGAGGCTATAGGAGCCCTTATGCCTTGCTATTGGATATGTAGACTGATGCAGCTTGTCTAGTGAGCAATCTTGCCATATTTTGTAAAATTACATTTACCCCTCCTTGTGACCCAGAAATCCTGCGCTTCAGTTTATCTCTTAAGGAAATTCTCACACAGGTCCCTAATGGGGCATATAAGCTTACCACACTGTCATTGTAATGGCAAGGAACCGAAGACAATCTGTCCGTCCCTGGAACTGGACAATTTCTACATACTATGCAGCAATAGAGTACTAGGCAGCAGCAGGGAAACAGACTGGTTGTATACATAGCAGCAGGAAGATATTTTTTAAACAGAATTGTATAAATAAAAAGTAAGCAAAATAATGAGAAATATAGAAATCATTTAACTAAAATGACTTATGCATAAATAGTACATGAACAGAAGACCATATGTCACAGGTTCATTGCTAATGGGGTAGGACCAAGGAAAAGAGACTTTTAAAGGGGACAAAGAGCAATTTCCTTTCTGTTTCCATATAACTGTAGAAGACTTTAGATTCGTCTTTCAGTCATCTTTGGGTAGCTTCCTCATTTGGGGCTTCTCGTCCTCAGAAATGCCCACACAATGATCTCTAATCATTTAGCTCAAACCCATCACTACAAGAAGTACAGGAGAATCAAGAACACAGTCAGATCGCCCCTAGAGTATCTTGAAGAACTTGATGACAGTCTGTCTCAAAGCAAGAAAATGTTCTCCTCCCCCACACTACTTTGCAGCTGACATGTCCAGAGAAGCTTGCCAAAACTTTACATAGTGACAGATGTCTTCCATCTGTCTGGCTTCTTGTTCTTGGAAGGCTTTTTGGTAATCAGGTCACACCTTCCTTGGGAAGATCTGTATATTTTTGGAGGAGAAAATAAGTTTTGTTTTTAAAAAAGAGAACCAATAAATATAAAATGAAGTAAGGTCAATCAGAATGTCAGTTCTTCACCCACAAGTATACAGTCTTTGTATTTTGGGGCTCTTGAAAATGATCTGTTTTCAAAGTTAAGTCCAGCACACATCTTAAAAGTGCTAGGGTTTAAGAGTTTGATAATAGATGATTGTCCTCCTGAAAAATATATTTTGAGTTTGCTGCTTTCCCAAAAGTAGCTGACTAATGTCTTATTTTACAGTTTTCCTTTACTGGAATAATTTTGAGATACATTCTGTTTCAATTTTAAATGATAAGAGGACAGTTTATTTTTCAAACACATCCAGTCTTCCTTATATGACCTCTTTGAATATGACTATTTCTAAATGGGGTAGAAACTCCCTTGTCAAGAAAACCAGTACAAAGAGATCACCTGTATTGACCCATTTTATTCAAATAACAATTCTATAAAAGAGCCAATATTTTTATTCATTTATAGATGAGGAAAATAGAGTTCAGAAAAGTTATATAATATGTCCAAAGACACTCTTTTTAATTGCTAGGGAAGAAAAGAACAAAGTGTATTCTGTGAGAGAAAATAAATATCTAATATGAACACTAATCTACCTTAAAATATACAATAACAATGTTATACCTTAAGTCTCCTGGTGACTTCATTAAACAAGTCATTTATGTTAGTGCTTGGCTACACTATCTAAGTGAAAATGTTCTTTTTTGTTAGTAATTTTTTAAGTCATCAAATTTCTTTTTTCTCTTGGTTCTTACTCATATAGCTCTTCAAGTCAAATTGTCCATCTAATAATGTGCAGTTTTTTATTCTGAATGACTTTTTTCAAGATCCTACTATTTTATAAAAATATTTTATAATGTTATACAAAAGATACAAGCCAGCCATTCATAGTAATTTTTCAGAGAAAGATAGCATGTGCCAATTCTTTTGATTTAGAAATAATAACTAAGTAAGCCTATAAAGTACATTTAAAATATTCCCATTGGAATTTAAATAAAGTATTTTGGTGGTTAGATACCCAACTATGAACTAAATATAGGGCTTACTTGTATGCTTTGAATCATGTGTTTTTAGTTATTATTTATTGGGTGCTTATTGTGTATTAGATATTATCTATACACATTTAAAACATACTTATTGAACTTGTTATATGACTGATACTATTCTCCCTAATTTATGTTACAACTGTATATGGTCATTATCATTCTCCCTAAATAATGGTTGAGAAATTTGGGACACAAAGAGGTGAAATAGTATATCTAAGACACAAACCAAATAAGCAAAAGAACTGAATATGATGTCCATATCTTTAGGTATAAAGATAATAGAACCAATCAGAAGACCTAAGTTTG
Source organism: Neotragus moschatus (assembly GCA_006410615.1). Classification (NCBI taxonomy): domain Eukaryota; kingdom Metazoa; phylum Chordata; class Mammalia; order Artiodactyla; family Bovidae; genus Neotragus; species Neotragus moschatus. The sequence goes on along the minus strand of SJYA01002431.1, from coordinate 7,623,084 downwards.
AGTTCTTATTCAAGTTGGTGAATTGAGCATGTTTCTCTACCTCATCCCTCCACATCCAACTGTAATAGCAGTAAATAAATACAAAATGGAATGAGAAGAAGTAGTAGACCAAAGATTTGACATAATTCTCTGGGATCCTACTGATGATCAGCTGGAGTGGTGGCAGCCAAGCCCAGGACATGCTCAGGAGAAGGCTGGAACAGAGGCGGAAACTGCTCTTTAAGTAGAATTTCCAGAAAGGTTTTAGGCTCAAAGTCAATAGGTTTCAAGGGTGAAAGTAGAAAATGAAGCAGATATCAAGGTGATGAAGGATTTCAAGTTGGCATATCCTCTCCTTGTGTGCAGTAATGGCACTTATTCTCAAGCTAAAAACAAAGATCCGTTCTATAAAGAGCTTGAAAGAAATGCCTAGAAAGAACTAAAACTTCTAAATGGTTATTAGTACTCCCAGAGTAAAGATCTGGAGTGACCCAGAGACTGTGCGCTTCCTTCTCAGGCATCCAAAAGTAAATGTTGAAAGACTGACAGTCAAGGGGAGGTATACTGAGGAACTTGGCCTATACACCTGCCACAGGAATCCATGCCATCTACCTATGTATGTTAACCTAGTCCTTTGGTCATAAAACTATGACTGACAAGGATCATATTTGAGATGAATTGGTAGTATAAAGGAGAACTGGTATGAACAAGCAAAATAACTGAGCCTATAACAAATAGCAATAGTTCACAGAACAGAATATAATCAGTAGATATTTTAATTAATATTCTCAAAGAGTTAAGAAAATAAACATACAATTATGAAAAAAGAAACAATCAGAGCAAGAAAGAGTTCATAGAAAGTAAGAGACTGCCAAATGAAAACTAATTTTTCCAAAAGGTTAAAAAAAAAAATCTTCTAGAATGTAAAGTTAGAAAGAGATGGAAGATGAGAGAAAAGTAAAGAAATACAGAGATCAATCCAGAAAGATGAATGAAAGTGAAAGTAAAATAAAGATGAATACCTAACTATAGAAGTTCCAGAAAGAGAAAATGGAGGGCAAAAAGTAGTTTCAAGCCATTATAAAAGAAAATTACTGAGTGGAAAGGTCTAGAAGGGCCAACTAAGTGGTGAGGTTGATGAATAAAAAGAATCACATCTAAACACATCATCATGAATATTCAGAACCCCAAGGAAAAGAGAAGATCTTAAAAGTTTCCATGAGGAGAAAAAAAGATTACTTACAAAGATATAATAAATCAGGTTAACATCAAGTTTTTCACCAGCAACAATGAATGCTAAGAAAATATAACCATATCTTTAAAATTCTGAGAGCAAAATGACTTTGAACCTATAATTCTGTATTCAGACTATCAATCATGCATGAAGACAAAGACACTTTCAGACATGAGAAGACTTAGAAATTTTGTCTTACACAGATTCTTTCTGAAAAATTATTTGAAATTGGGCATTAAGGGATGGGAAGAAAAGAATTCTTGAAATAAGAGGACTAGCATCCAACACATAGCTGAATCCAAAATTTCAATAATTTGAAAATATTTCCATGATAGTTATTCTGTAGAAGGCCTAAAGCAATTGGTACAAATTATGGGACTCCAAGAAGAATGTCTTCAACATTGTAACAAAAGCAATGTAAATTTTCTTTAACAAACAATGATTGATTAAGAAGTTGGATGATTTTAGAAGCAAGAAAGCATAGGACTCCTTTTTGTTTCTTTAACATGAAAAGGAGAGCATTGGCAACTGCATGGAAAGAAAATAGGTGAAAAGTTTCCATGCATATGTGCCCAAACTAAAGATAACATGATTTTGCACAACTGATCTAAAAAAAGGGAGAGAGAATCTATTGGTCCTTGAAATTGGAACTTTCTAAAAATGGCATAGATTTGTATATTCATATTTCAACTCTTAGAAGCAATTAACAGACAAAGCATGTTTTGTTTTTTTGTTTGTTTGTTTTTACTGCTGTGACAGACTGGAAATGTGATCATCTTGAATTATCTAAAAATGTTGCAATAGGATCGAGAGGGTAAAAAAGAAAAGAATAGAAAATACTATTGAAAATTTTTGGATAGAAAAGTCAAAATAACCAAGAGAAAAATTTTAAATATAATTAATAAAACAATAGAGTACATACAGTAAGAAGAAAATGCAATACAAAGAAGCTGAATCCCACATTTGTCATATCAGAAAAGTTAATGATGATTTTATTTCCCAAAATTCATAATCCCAGTTTTCCACTGATAGTGCTCTTCATTAGAGATGCACTTCTACCTGTATGTCCTTTCCTATGATGCAAAGTCTTCCTCCTTCAAATTTATGTCCAAATGTTTATGCTGTCTCCTCTGGCTTTTCCAGTCCTACTTCTGTATGTTGTGCCTCTCACTGGCAGTTTCTGAGGCAGCCCCTGACCTGACATGTTAACCCTCACCATGAAAGGCAGTACTAACGTATAAGACAATATTATCACTCTGGTTTTTTAACTTATATGCAGAGTGCATCATGTGAAATGCTAGGCTTGATGAATCACAAGGTGGAATCAAGATTGCCGGGAAAAGTATTCACAACCTCAGATATACAGATGATGCCACTCAAATGGCAGAAAGTGCAGAGGAACTAAAGAGCCTCTTGATGATGGTGAAAGAAGAGTGAAAAAACTGGATAAAAACTCAACATTGAAAAAATGAAGGTCATGGCATCTGGTCCCGTCACTTCATGGCAAATAGAAGGGGGAAAGTGGAAGAAGTGACAAATTTTATTTCCTTGGGCTCCAAAATCACTGTGGATGGTTACTGGAGTGATGAAATTAAGTCACCTGCTCCTTAGAAGGAAAACTATGACAAACCTAGACAGTGTATTAAAAAGCAAAGACATCACTTTGCTGACAAAGGTCCATATAATCAAAGCTATGGTTTTTCCAGTAGTCATGTACAAATATGAGAGTTGGACCATAAAGAAGGCTAAGCACAGAAGAACTGATGCTTTCAAGTCATGATTCTGGAGAAGACTTTTGAGAGCTCCTTGGACTGCAAGGAGATAAACCCAGTCAATCCTAAAGGAAATCAACCCTGAATATTCACTGGAAGGACTAATGGAGAAGCTCCATTACTTTGGCCACCTGATGCAAAGAGCCAGCTCACTGGAAAAGACCCTGATGCTAGAAAAGATTGAAGGCAAAAGGACAAGGTGGCAGCAGAGGGTGAAATGGTTAGATAGCAACACCGACTCAATGGACATGAATCCGAGCAAACTCTAGGAGATAATGAAGGACAGCCTGACATGCTGCAGTACATGGGGTCGCAAGGAGTTGGACACAACTTAGGGACTAAACACAACAAAAATAAAAGATAACAAAGTAAGTCAGGAAACACCAAATGACAAGACCTGCCAGCCACCAGCTTGAGAGAGGGGGAGACCCATGGGGTGTCTTCCCAAGCATGCTGGTGAAGGAAAAAACAAAATGCTTTGCCCCTGAGTTCTTCTGCTGTGTTTAGAGAGGGTCTCACTGTACAATTTTAAGCCAGGGAGAAAGAAAAGCACCCAGCTGATTTTTACAATAAGTTCTAGATTTTCGTTCTTCAGCCTCCATTACTGGTCCATTATTTCAGTTTATTCATTCACAGCCAAGAATGGAACAACTATAGATAGCTTATTCTTTGGTTGAAATCCTATCAGAGAAGTTGGAAAGCCCAACTATTCCATACTTCCTGAAATATGCAAGTCACTTTCAAAGGGTAGTGAATATGGGAAGTTATGAAATATGGTCCTTACATTTGAAAGACCAGTAGAACTGTTTGAGGAAATACAATGCCAAAGCCTTTGACTGTAGGGATCCAATAAACTGTGGAAAATTCTGAGAGAGATGGGAATACCAGACCAACTGACCTGCCTCTTGAGAAATCTGTATGCAGGGCAGGAAGCAACAGTTAGAACTGGACATGGAACAACAGACTGGTTCCAAGTAGGAAAAGGAGTACGGCAAGGCTGTATATTTTCACCCTGCTTATTTAACTTATATGCAGAATACATCATGAGAAATGCTGGACTGGAAGAAACACAAGCTGGAATCAAGATTGCTGGGAGAAATATCAATAACCTCAGATGTGCAGATGACACCACCATTATGGCAGAAAGTGAAGAGGAACTAAAGAGCCTCTTGATGAAAGTGAAAGAGGAGAGTGAAAAAGTTGGCTTAAGGCTCAACATTCGGAAAACAAAGATCATGGCATCCAGTCCCATCACTTCATGGGAAATAGATGGGGAAACAGTGGAAACAGTGTCAGACTTTATTTTTCTGGGCTCCAAAATCACTGCAGATGGTGANTTATGGCAGAAAGTGAAGAGGAACTAAAGAGCCTCTTGATGAAAGTGAAAGAGGAGAGTGAAAAAGTTGGCTTAAGGCTCAACATTCGGAAAACTAAGATTATGGCATCCAGTCCCATCACTTCATGGGAAATAGATGGGGAAACAGTGGAAACAGTATGAGACTTTATTTTTCTGGGCTCCAAAATCACTGCAGATGGGGACTGCAGCCATGAAATCAAAAGACACTTACCTCTTGGAAGAAAAGTGACCAAAATATAGTATGCATTACAAAATATCAACTATTATATCAGAAACTGTACAAACTTAGGCATATAATTTATTTATACAAATATATATATGCATGCAAAATAAGTACCAAATAGATTCTTAACTTCTGGATATGTAATTTAAGCAAAAAACATATGATATTCACCTCTATTTATTTATGTCTCAATTAATTTTTTACTTTTAATTAAATTTTATGTAGTTTCTAACAGTGAGTTTATAGATAAAATCCTGAACTTATGAATAAAGCCTAAAATTAAATAATCTAAATGTTTAATTTTATTTAACAAGAGAGAAAATGAATACACCAAGATGAAAAAATGTATATGAAACTGATAGAGATGAAAGTGGATATTAATGGCAAAAAAAATGAAGCTATCAAGAAATGAAAAACAATGGGTAGTTCTTTTAAATCGATTACAAATAGATAAACAACAAAAAAATAGAGAAATGAAACGTATACACTAAAATATGAATTAGAGAAAAATTACATTTACAGATAAATCTGAATGAAACTGAGTGCAGAAAATACTAGTGAAATGATTACAACACTAATTGAACACTCAAAGTCAACAGGTGGTATATAAAGAAGTAAATATGTGCTAAGCAAAGTAGAAAAGGAAGTATGATACAAAAAAAAATTGATGTTTATGCTTACTCTTTTGAAATAGGACCAGAGTAGTCACAAACATCTTTCCTAGACAAAAGGAGAAAAAAATATCAAAATAGATGCCTTTATGCCTGGGCTAGAGAATTTATTTTATAATTTTATTTAGTTTGATTAGATAAAATTCTGTTCTCAAAAATAAAAATATCTTTGGCTGCCTTTATAGGTACAGAAGCATAGAGAGGTATAATAGTATATCAGAATCTGAGAAGTATCTATAAAAATCTAGGACAACCAAGTTCTTTGAAAAACCAATTATGTGGGTAGTTAATGAACCAATCACTCAGACAAATTTTCCCACTTTTATTTAATCAGGGAAAACAAAATGGTCTATATTGCAAGAATTGTAATATTGTTCTAATTTAAATGACAGTGCTATTAATTTTAAATAATAATTGTTTCATTTTCTTAATTAATTTTTATTGGAGTATAATGTGCAGACAGAATAAAAAGCAGATTGTAGGATGTCTCTCTTGTGCTATTCCAGAGCAACAGATCTTTGCTTAAGATAAGTTTCCAAAATGGAGAATTGCTTAAAATTCTCTACAAGTACTCCTACTTTATGGAATCCATGGAGTTCAAGAGGGATTTCATTCTTATTTGTGACTCAAGTCTCTGTTATGTACTTGGGCCACAAATAAGAGCACATACTAAGTATGTGCTTAGTTGTTCAGTCGTGTCTGACTCTTTGCGACCCCATGGACTGCAGCCCACCAGGCTCCTCTGTCCATGGGGTTTCTCCAGGCAAGAATACTGGAGTGGGTTGCTATGTCTCCCACCAGGGCATACTAAGTATAGACAACCCTACAAACATTTCCATTTAGGAGTCCAGCTGGTCCCCTCTGAAAGATGGCTACATACTCTTATTCTGAGTCATAGTCTGGAACATTCTAGATTTCTTTGTTCTTGCTGAGGTCAGAGAGCTCAGAAACCTGCAGTCAGAAAAAGTCACTATCTACAGTTTAGCAACAAAGGCAACTGACAAGTAATCATAAGTTGAGATTATTCTCACCATATTATTAGGTGTCATTTCCTTACTTGGTAAACTCAGGAAGGAACTTAACTGTCAAGAGTGACAGCAGGAAAAGACAAAATCTGATTGCCAGGCCACTGGATATGGCATTAGTCAAGTCCCAGAGGGTGCCAGTTGGTTTAGCAGCCAGATGCTGCCAGGTAACATAGTGATCAACTCTTCATGAGTACCAGAAGATGAAGCCTCAGGTCACAAGGAAAGAATTCTGTCACTTCCAGTGAAGATCAGTAAGGGATCCTAAACTGAAAAATATATACATTTTAAGAAGCCTAATCCTTACTTGAAAAATGTCTGTTTTCTTGCATAACAATTTTAAAAAGAGAAATTTATATTATCTAAATTTCTCTAAAAAAAGAAAAATATATTATAAATAAAATATATAAATTCTAACCAAAAGACAGATGACTCCCTATGATTTTCTAGAAAACCAGGGAATGAAAAATTAAATATATCAAACTTGATTAAAAGCATGCAAAAATCCAAGGAGACCACTCTAGCAGAGAGACAGAAAAAAAATTATCCTTTAGAGTATTTCAGGAACAGTTTCAGGCAATTTATTCCAAGATTTCTAGGAGCAGATAAAATGCACATCCTTCAAACTGACACTTGAAACAACTGAAATGTAAAACAATTGAAAATGCAAAAGAAAAAATTCCCATTCACAATAGGAAGGTACTTTATCAAATGCATAGTGATAAAATTAATAACAAATGGCAGAAATTATAAAACTTACCTGAAAAACATAAATAAAAATTGTCAAAACAGAAATCTACATCTACATTGGTATTGGATACACCCATTTGTTTCCAAAATTAATCTAAAATTCATTGAAATACTCAAAAATTTCAGACTTTTCATATAATTTGATATGATATTTGCAATTTTCTATAAGTTAAAGGCAGTAAAATATCTACATTAAAAATCTTAAAAAAACATTAGAAAAATGAAGTAGACCTTGTCTCATAAGGTATTAAAATATTTACACTGATTTTAGGAAAAATTGAACAATTTAGTTGTATTTAAAAGAAATGTTTTTTAAAAATGGCAATCCACTCATGTATTCTTGCCTGGAGAATCCCATGGACAGAGGAGCTTGGCAGGCCTCCGTCCATGGGGTTGCAGAGTCGTACATGACTGAAGCAACTAAGCATGCATGCAAAAGAAATGTTTACTTCTGTGAACTTTTTGTAAACATAATATTTCTAGAAAACTTTTATAAGAAATATTTTGGTGTATCTGATTTAATTTAAATATCCTTTAGATCAAGAATGAAAATAAATTATACTTATATTCTGTAAACTGATTCTCAGAGTTTAGAAAAAAAATAGCTGCTGCTGCTGCTAAGTTGCTTCAGTCGTGTCCGACTCTGTGCAACCCCATAGATGGCAGCCCACCAGGCTCCTCTGTCCTTGGGATTCTCCAGGCAAGAATACTGGAATGGGTTGCCATTCCTGCTCCAATGCATGAAAGTGGAAAGTGAAAGTGAAGTTGCTCAATTGTGTCCAACTCTTCGACCCCATGGACTGTACCCTACCTTAGCCTACCAGGCCCGTCCATCCATAGGATTTTTGAGGTAAGGGTACTGGAGTGGGTTGCCATTTCCTTTTTCAAGGAAGAGACAGAGTTAGTGTAATAAAGTAATTTTTAAATGTCAAAGCTCCGGTCAAACATAAAAGAGAATAAAACTGACTGGAAAATAAACAATAGAAATGTGATTGATAAAACATATGAAAGGATTTCTAACCTTCAGCTAACACATCTAAATTGTTTAAATTCAGGCGGCCGGGATGAGCAACCCCAGGTCCAAGGAGCAGTGGCTGTGGGGGCGCAGGAGGGCCTAGAGGAGAAGGGGAGGAGTGAGGAGATAATCCTCATCCAAGGTAAGGAGCAGCGGATGCACTTTGCTGGAGCAGCCGTGAAGATATACCCCACGCTCAAGGTAAGAGAAACCCAAATAAGATGGTAGGTGTTGCAAGAGGGCATCAGAGGGCAGACACACTGAAACCATACTCACAGAAAACTAGTCAATCTAATCACACTAGGACCACAGCCTTGTCTAACTCAATGAAACTAAGCCATGCCCGTGGGGCAACCCAAGATGGGCAGGTCATGGTGGAGAGGTCTGACAGAATGTGGTCCGCTGGAGAAGGGAATGGCAAATCACTTCAGTATTCTTGCCTTGAGAACCCCATTAACAGTACGAAAAGGCAAAAAGATAGGACACTGAAAGAGGAACTCCCCAGGTCAGTAGGTGCCCAATATGCTACT
>SJYA01002431.1:7576081-7614259 GCA_006410615.1 Neotragus moschatus | reverse complement strand
AGTCCCATCACTTCATGGGAAATAGATGGGGAAACAGTGGAAACAGTGTCAGACTTTATTTTTCTGGGCTCCAAAATCACTGCAGATGGTGACTTGCAGCCATGAAATCAAAAGATGCTTACTCCTTGGAAGAAAAGTTATGACCAACCTAGATAGCATATTCAAAAGCAGAGACACTGCTTTGCCAACTAAGGTCCGTCTAGTCAAGGCCATGGTTTTTCCAGTAGTCATGTATGGATGTGAGAGTTGGACTGTGAAGAAGGCTGAGTGCCGAAGAATTGATGCTTTTGAACTGTGGTGTTGGAGAAGACTCTTGAGAGTCCCTTGGACTGCAAGGAGATCCAACCAGTCCATTCTGAAGGAGATGAGCCCTGGGATTTCTTTGGAAGGAATAATGCTGAAGCTGAAACTCCAGTACTTTGGCCACCTCATGCGAAAAGTTGACTCACTGGAAAAGACTCTGATGCTGGGAGGGATTTGGGGCAGGAGAAGGGGACGACCGAGGATGAGATGGCTGGATGGCATCACTGACTCGATGGACGTGAGTCTGAGTGAACTCCGGGAGTTGGTGATGGACAGGGAGGCCTGGCGTACTGCGATTCATGGGGTTGCAAAGAGTTGGACACAACTGACCGTCTGAACTGAACTGAATGTTTACATAAAGAGACTAATTACAACAAGAGGCAGCTGCTCTCATGATAGTCCCTATTTTAAAGGTGAGAAAACAAAGAATAACTCACAATAAAGTGACAGAGAACCAGGATACAGCCTAGTGCTCAGTACCTGTGATCTCTCTGCCTTCATGATCTGCTAGTCATCCTACCCTTCCCAGGAGGGTCATTCACAATATTGGAAAGCTTCAGGTACCCAGCATAGCCAGCAGCCAGGTTTCAGTTCAGTTCAGTCACTCAGTCGTGTCCGACTCTTTGCAACCTCATGAATTGCAGCACGCCAGGCCTCCCTGTCCATCACCAACTCCTGGAGTTCACTCAGACTCATGTCCATCGAGTCAGTGATGCCATCCAGCCATCTCATCCTCTGTCGTCCCCTTCTCCTCCTGCCCTCAATCCCTCGCAGCATCAAAATCTTTTCCAATGAGTCAACTCTTCTCATGAGGTGGCCAAAGTACTGGAGTTTCAGCTTTAGCATCATTCCTTCCAAAGAAATCCCAGGGTTGATCTCCTTCAGAATGGACTGGTTGGATCTCCTTGCAGTCCTAAAACTAAAGCTGCCAAGCATTTACAACTTTCAGTTCTCATTCTTAAAATCTTATAAAAGGAATTATATGCTTCAACCTTATCAAATTCTTTTTACGTTTTCCCAAGTTCATGTTTAAGTACCATCTGATTCTGAATTATGAGGATTTTGTTTTTGATATAGATTTATCTCTGGCACAGGGTTTGGGAAGGGCCTGGAGAAGGCAATGGCACCCCACTCCAGTACTGTTGCCTGCAAAATCCCATGGGTGGAGGAGCCTGGTAGGCTGCAGTCCATGGGGGTGCTAAGAGTCAGACACAACTGAGCAACTTCACTTTCATTTTTCACTTTCATGCATTGGAGAAGGAAATGGCAACCCACTCCAGTGTTCTTGCCTGGAGAATCCCAGGGACAGGGAAGCCTAGTGGGCTGCTGTCTGTGGGGTCGAACAGTCGGACACGACTGAAGTGACTTAGCAGTAGCAGTGGGAAGGTATTATCAAGCTTTTCATGTGATCATGATACCCAGCCAAGTTTGGAATCAGTGAATAATGGACGGAAGTTAGCATTTACTTGAGGACTCAGGGTCTTTTTGTCTGTGCCTGTTATCTAAACTACAAGTTCACTATAGCCACAGCTAACACAAGTGATTGTCACCACTTTCTTGGGTTTCAATATCCTCACGTGTAAAAGTAAAAATAAGTCAGATTACAAGATCTCTAAAATCCTTTTTGGGACTTTTCAGATGACTCAGTGGTAAAGAATCCACCTGCAATGCAGGAGACACTGGTTCCATCCCTGAGTCAGGAAGATCCCTTGGAGAAGGGAATGGCAACCCACTCCAGTATTCTTGCCTGGGAAATCCCATGGGCTCCAGTCCATAGGGTCTCAAAAGAGTTAGACATGACTTAGCAACTAAACAACAAAATCCTTTTTACTTCTACAAGTCTAATTATTCAAAAAGGAACTTTCCCAAGATATTTACTAAAACATTGTTCCCTTAAAGAATGCTCCAGTTGTTATTTGCTTCTTTCTCAAAAAAGTGGAAAGACAGATTTCTNCTCCAGTCCATAGGGTCTCAAAAGAGTTAGACATGACTTAGCAACTAAACAACAAAATCCTTTTTACTTCTACAAGTCTAATTATTCAAAAAGGAACTTTCCCAAGATATTTACTAAAACATTGTTCCCTTAAAGAATGCTCCAGTTGTTATTTGCTTCTTTCTCAAAAAAGTGGAAAGACAGATTTCTAAATAACTTTCAGAGGGCTGTATTATGAGAGCCTTCCTACAAAACTGATTATTAAGTCAGTACCTGAAACAGCTTTCTCAAAAGTTTGCCTTATCCAGAAAAATAATAATATTCATCTTTCTTTTCATGAGCCGTGGACTCATCTCTTAACATTCACATCATTCATTGTCATTTCTTTGTAATCAGCACAATATACAGCTGCCATCTGCTCATTTCTTGCCCCTGCAGCTCATATGTATTACATGTTTATTGATAGCACAGGAGGAAGTAGTCAGGCATCAGTTTGTGCTACAGTACTTTGCACGGTGAAGCCTCAACATTTTTTTCTATCATGTGGTCATTGTTATTTTTTAAGGTCTCTTTTGATAAGATTCTAGGTGTGGTGGTGTTCAGTTGCTAGTTCAGTTCAGTTCAGTCACTCAGTCGTGTCTGACTCTTTGTGACCCCATNGAATGTGAGAGTTGGACTATAAAGAAAGCTGAGCGCCAAAGAATTGATGCTTTCGAACTGTGGTGTTGAAGAAGACTCTTGAGAGTCCCTTGGTCTGCAAGGAGATCCAACCAGTCCATCCTAAAGGAAATCAGTCCTGAATATTCATTAGAAGGACTGATGCTGAAGCAGAAACTCCAGTACTTTGGAGTTTCTCCAATACTACCTGATGCAAAGAACTGACTCATTGGAAAAGGCCCTAGTGCTGGGAAAGATTGAAGGAGGGAGGAGAAGGAGACGACAGAGGATGAGATGGTTGGATGGTATCACCAACATGAGGGACATGAGTTTGAACAAGTTCTGGGAGTTGGTGATGGACAGGGAAGCTTGGTGTGCTACAGTCCATGGGGTCTCAAAGAGTCGGACATGACTGAGCAACTGTACTGAACTGAACTGAGTTTAGTAATTCTGTTTAAAACTCTGAACATCAATCCAGAACTGAAGAGAGAAAACAAACAAGGCCCTAATGCTTCTGTACCAACCAAGTATGAAATAACACCAACAATATACTTCTTGACATCTCAGTGCATTACAGTATAATCATAAAACAGTGCGTGTTAGAAAAGGGTAGCCTTAAAACCCTGAATGGTGATCAACAAACTGATGCTTTCATGAAGCTGAAAGTAAAATTTGACCTATCTAGCATTTGAGGCTATAAAATCAGTCTTGTGAAAGCATTAGTTCTCTCCCCAGAAGATAGGCCTAAACTCTTATCATTTATTTAAGTCTTGGAAATCCCATTTCTTCTTCCAAATGTGTATGCTAAAAAGTGGCACGATAATGATGAACGAATCTAAGTAGACTTCTTTGAAGTTTTAACACCAACTACAAAGGGAAAATCAAAGACAGGNTTGAGGCTATAAAATCAGTCTTGTGAAAGCATTAGTTCTCTCCCCAGAAGATAGGCCTAAACTCTTATCATTTATTTAAGTCTTGGAAATCCCATTTCTTCTTCCAAATGTGTATGCTAAAAAGTGGCACGATAATGATGAACGAATCTAAGTAGACTTCTTTGAAGTTTTAACACCAACTACAAAGGGAAAATCAAAGATAGGTTGTTTTTAAAAGTAAGTAAGGAGCTTCAGGATGCTTCAACATTGATTACTTGGAGAGAAATTACCCACGTATGCTGAGCTCCTTGGTTTAGAAATCTGTGCAACAGCTTCTTATTGACTTTAAGTAAATTTCAGGGGGTCTTTCAACATCTAGAAACTCAGATCATATTTATCTTATTTTGAATGGAATTCTCATTTACCTTAACATATATATATATTTTATATATATATATTTAATTCAGTGTACAATGAGAAGGCTTTCTTTAAATATCTTATTAGCAAGTCATCATGATAAAGTCAAACACTGAACATATGTGAACATGATCTGTGTTTAAATGAGCATACAATAACTGGTTTCAGTATTACAATCAAAACTTCAAGAGTTGAAGTGACATATTTAGTTTATATATAGTCACATATCTCTAGATTATAAGGAACCCAACAAGTCACCTAGTACAGCCCTGTTTAATTTACAGAAGAATCAACTAGAAAGGCAACTGCTGATAACTAATAAGGACCTACAGTATAGCACAGGGCGCTCACTCAGCACTCAGTAACAGTATATATGGGAAAAGACTTAAAGAGAGACTAGATGTATGTATATGTATAACTGGTTCACTTTGCTGTACACCTGAAACTAACATAACATTGTAAATCAACTACAATGAAAATTTAAAAAAGAAAAGACAACTGCTGCCCATAGTAATACAATAGTCAAGGATGTGGTCCTTTCCTAGGGCCAATATCTCCTGTCTCCAAGGTCAGTATTTCCACCATGATCCACTGTAATTACAAGCCTTCACAATAATTAGGAATGAAACTAAACCATTATATAATTATAAATTACTATAAATCATGTGAGTTTAATACACCTAAAATAAGAAAGTGTTCAGCTGAGGACAGTATTTAGGAAGACAGAAGCTATGATACAAAATGTTTACTGAACTTCCTGTGGGATGACAGTTCTTCATTTAGTCTTTACAGAATCCCAAAGGAGATACACTTCACTATTCACAGTTTAAAGATTGAAACTCAAAAGCCTCAATAACAGAAGTCCATCTAAAAACTCTTTGATCTACTATTGAAGTAGACAGCTCTGTGCTGTTCCTGTAGGTTACCCTTTTCACCACTTCCAGGACCCAGAAGAGAGACAGGATATGTGTGGCCTAGAGCAAGATGGTCATTTCTCTTGCCCTCTTTTGTTCCAAGCAGAGATCTGTACCAAAATCTCTGATGGAGCTGTGTGGGCATATGTTTGTGAAGGAGAGAAAGTAAAGTAACCCCTCAGGAGTCAGTGACTCAGTGACAACAATGTTCAAGTAGCATTTCCACACTATTGTGGAAGAATTCAGATCTAACATTCACTTGGTGTCCTTTTCTGCATACTACTCCCCCATCAGTCATCATTTCTACAGGGTACTGCATTTATGTGTATAAACCCTGTTTCCAAAGCCTCATTAGCCATTGGATAGGTAGTTTCAAAATTCACAGGACAAGGAGTTACAAAGGTATACGGATGTCATCAAGTCTGTTTCCGCATTTAGTTGTGCAGAAACTGATTTTCAGACAGGTAATACAGCCAGTCTGAGACAAAGCTGGGACTTGAGGCAAAGTTCTCACTCAAGTCTGATACTCTTCTCCCTATGCAACACACTTGACTATACAATTGGCCAAAAGAACAAGTGTCTATCATGTCTTTGACCAAATATATTAATTATTTCAAGCCAATATCATGTTTTTAACAGCAAGTTGAAAGCAAAATTGGTGATCAAGAGCCTAGGGTAGTAGAAAAACAATACAAGCCTCATAGCTAGATAGATCCAAGTTTGATTTAACCTCTTTAATTTACTAATGGCTGCCTTGGGTAAGTTGTTCAGCTTTTCTGAAGTTGTAACTACAAGAATATTGTTTAGTCACTAAGTTATGTCCAACTCTTTGTAACTCCATGGACTGTAGCCCAACAGGGTGGCTCTCTCCATGGGATTTTCCAGGCAAGAATACGATTTCCTTCTCCAGGAGATCTTCCAGAGCCAAAGATTGAACCTGCATCTCTGGCATTGTTAGGCAGACTCTTTACATCTGAGCCATCAGGGAAGCCTACCTGAGAATATTAAGAATTAAATGCAGTAGGATATTTATAAAGCATCTGATCCATAGTAGATGCTCGATATATTGATTCCCAGTCATTCTAACTCACCCTAAAAGAGCTGTACCCCTCTTAACAAATTCCTTTATCCCTTTGGGTCTCAGTTTCCTCTGTTGTACAATGAGAAGAGGGGGGGAAAAGCAAATGAATTCCAAAATCCCTTACAACTCACCAAGTATTAATTCCCAAAGCTTCCTTTACCTTAATTTAAATTCAGCCAACACTAGGTACCTTATATTCATCCTTGGCAATGTTTCTGTGATCTCAAAGATTTGGGATCCAACTCCATAGTACTTTTAAGTTCCATACGGAAAAATTACTACACAAAACCAAAGGACTTAACTTTAAAGAAAACTCTACAAGGACATCACAAACCTATGTGATAAATAAATACAATTTAGGGTATATCTTAAGTTGTTACTCTTTTTTTTTCTTTTTTTTTTGCTGGGATAGATGAGAACTTAAATGTTGATACTATAAGCCTATAACGATAGACTCAGGACCCATTTAGGTAAAGCAACTGATGTCATTTTAGTGGTAAGAGAAAAGGAAGAACAATAAACTTCTCTTACCATGTGTGTCTTATGCTAGACCTTAAAATTTAAGAAATGTGTGTCATTCTGAAGCAGAAGGGAATAAAATTTATTCTGAGAGGCGTTTTACAGTGATAGGCATTAATCTAAGAAGATAGTTGACCATGTTCTCCACAGTGCTTTTGAATTTCATTTTTCAGATTTACATTCTCTATAAATAATGTATAATTTAAATGCTTGAGTCTTAAAAGCAAGACCTGGGGAAATATTAACTGAAATTAAATAAAAACCTTAACTGCAAAGTTTCTCCTCTTCTCTTCCATGAGGAAAGCGTTATCAGTAGATCTTTTTGTTGTTGTTGTTATAGAGAAGGCATTTTGCACATATTGGGTTGGCCAAAAAGTTCATTAACATTGTATAGAAAACCCCAAACAAACAGTTTGGCCAACCCAATAACACTCTATAGGTTCAAAATATATTTAAAATAATGATTAGAGCTCCCAGTCACGGTTTCCCCAAAATTCATTTGGTGTTTATCCTGTTACCATACCTGCACGATATTATTCACTTATAAAATTTTAGAATACACATCTTAGATGATAAAACATCAATAGCATCAAAAACTTTTGCCTTTTATTCGTGTGAAGAGACAGAAAAGGCCCATTGAAATTTTCTGAAATGTGTGAAATACTGCGATTTTTTTTAAATCAAGACCTGTGTTATATGGACTAAATTTTTGGTTCTAAAAGGTGACAGAGAATAAACTATGCTCCTCAATATAAGTTGTGTGCAGAAGTCCAGAGAGGTCCATATACTTTAGGCATGCTGCTGCTGCTGCTGCTAACTCACTTCAGTCATGTCCAACTCTGTGTGACCCCATAGACAGCAGCCCACCAGGCTCCCCTGTCCCTGGTTTTCTCCAGGCAAGAACACTGGAGTGGCTTGTACATTAGGTATACATATACATATTTAGCAAGCATAGTGTGAACCAGAGGCAAGAAGGCCTAGATCCTATTTCTGCTGTTGTTAAAACTTGATGTGTGATTTTTGGACAAGTTACTTCACCTTTCTTATCTGTTTCTTTATGAAACAGGAGGGACCATCTGATCTTTCCAAGATTTCTTCCAGTTTCTATAAGCTGTGTGAATCCTCGATAAGGTACCTGAGTGGCACAGGACATGCGGCAAAAGTACTCACAGGAGAGCACTTCCTCTGTTCTTCATGCATGCTGCTAGAAGGAGCCAGATTCTGTAGAGAGCCAGACACTAAATGCCTGGCTTTGTGCCTTGGCTGAAGAACACCATCAGTGACTATGAAGGCACTTAAAGAGACTCAGCCAGAGGAAACAAACTATCTTCTGAAGATAGTCCAAAAACTCGGTAGGGTCACGTGAACCCTCACGACCTCCGACCCCTTGTATCCTCAGCCTTTTATCTTGACTGGCAGAAAGGCCTGAGTTCATTTAAACAACGTATGCTTTCTGAGCCTTATGAGAAACAGTTCTGAGAATAAATGGACTCATCCCCAGTCCCACATCTGATCCTTGAAAAGACATGTATTTTTATGCATCAGCTACAATATACATAGCACTCCTAGGACACCTTCATGAGACAGAGTTTAGCATAGTGATTAAAAGTATGGAATGAGCTCAAATCCTGCCTCTGCTACTATTTAACTGCTGCATGATCTTGGGGAAGAAGCTTCAGGTTCTGATTTTGTAAAATTGGGAAACTAATAAAACCTAACTCTTAGGGTCGTTGTGAGCCTTAATCAAGATAATACATGCAAAGCAGAGCACAGAGCCTAGTATAAAGTATATATTAGTAAGATGGGTGGATAGATGGGTAATATAGATAGATCTTTCAATCCTGGGAGCTAGGACTCCCTGAAAAGGCTTATGCGAAGGCCAAAAGCAATTTTTTGGCAGTGAATGGCATCTACTGATCTTTCCTCTTCTGAGCAAGCAATATAGCAAATACTCAAACCTGGGATGAGCTCTGACTAATAGGATCCTGCAGACATTAGGAGGAAATAAGATTATCCTTAAAGTAGGAAAGAGTTATGCTGGTTTAAGACAAGATCTTTGAAAGAGAGAAACAAAAAACATTTAATGTGGTCATACAATGTCAGAGAAAAGGGGTTATTTTTCATTCATGTCATCTCAAGTGTTGCCAGCATTAACAGCTACAGAATTTTATAACTGGGTGTCTCCCTAGAGACTATCTATCGCTAGTTTACCTCCCTTACTTGATAAATAAGTAGCTGAGGGCCAAAGAAATTAAGCAGATTTCTTGAGGTCATTCAGCAGTAAATGACAGTGCCAAGACAAATAAGTGTTCTGACTCCTCCATTCACCCACCCAGTACTTCCCCTGGTATCTTTCACCAGGTTATCATTCTCTTATGTGCCAGCAGGGCATTAAAACACATACAGGTGCCTCACTTTTGCCCAGTTTCCCAAGAAGTATAGAAGCAAACTTTACCCCCAAAATCTTCTTCCCATTGGGACTGGGGAAGGGTCCCAGTTAATCTATGGCCCTCTCCCAGGCCCTCTTTGGAATCCTTTCTGTTCCTCACATTCACTCTTAAGGGCTACTTCTAAAAGTTCTTCACCCCAAAGATCAGGCACATCCCAGGGCACAAATTACCCCCTGCTAATTTGCACATTCTCATTTTCCCACAAATGCAGAACTACAGAATTATTAAGTCTCCTCTGAGTTCCCTGACTGAATTCAATGAGAACTGATCCCTCCCTTCCTAGGCTAATTCAATCAGGTTCATTTATAAAGGGTGAGCACCTGAAGAGCCAGAGAACCCTTGAAGTTGCTCAGTCGTGTCCGACTCTTTGCAATCCCATGGACTGTAGCCTGCCAGGCTTCTCCGTCCATGGGATTTTCCAGGCAAGAATACTGGAGTGGGCTGCCATTTCCTTCTCCAAGAGAACCCTTAGGTGTGCCTAAACAAGAGGAAGAGCGGACCAGGGAATCGGAGATGGATTGGGGGAAGGAGGGAGATGAGTAGAAGGAGCACACAGAGCAAATTGCAAAGTCTGGATCTGGGAGACAGCTATGCTGCTGAAACTGACTCACTGCTGAGGGTACAGAACTGCCGGCGGGACTGACTGTTTGCATCATGCGCTCTGCTAACTGACTAACAACAGACTGACGCCCCAAACTGCACACGTAGGAGGAAGCAGGCAGAGGCTATCCCGAAGTTGCAGAAAAAAACGAACTCTCTTCCTGCTCCCTTCTCTAGTCTCATTAGATGTTCACCAGCCTGTGCCTGGCTTGCATGCCCTGAGCTCGCCAGGTTTCTGTGCATCACCCCTAACGGGGAGCGCCCCTCCCTGCTCTCCCGGGGGTTAGAGAGAAACAGGACATCTCTCCTTGCAGGGAAATTGATTTGAGAAAAAAGCTTTCGTTGAGTGTCTGAAGCTGACAAACGCGGGGCGCTTCTTGTCCCTAAGCATTTGCGGCTGCTGGGGTGTCCCTCAGCCCAGGTCTGGGCTTTGAGGGTGGGAGGCGTAAGGGTCACAGCCAAGTATTCCTTCACATTCACAGCCACCCGGGAAACCGGAAGGAAGGTTTTGCCTTTTATCTTTTTACCCCTCCCTACCTGAATTCCGGGACCAGGTTAGGCTGCAACCCGTAGAAAGCAGCGGAGAGAGTGACCAACCACCCAGGCTTGTAACTGCCATTCTCGCACTCCAGATAAGGCGGAGACCACTTGACATGGCTCTTGTCCCCGCTCAGCCCGTCCCTGCGCCGCCAGCTATGGCCCAGGCCTCGTGGCCCCTGATTGGAGCCGCGACGGTGTAAGTGAGTCCTCCACTTGCGCCGGAGGCCGTGGAACCACTCGGTCTCCAGCGTGGCGTTGGCCAGGTGGTGTGCTGAGGAGGACAGATCCTGGAGCAGGATGCGACTCTCCTCGCGCGTGGCCTGGAGGAAGACCTGCGGGGCCGGGGCGGACAGCGACTCGGTGCTGAAGGTGATGGCCGCCCGGGAGATGCTGGGTTCACCCTCTAGGAGGCTCCGCACCAGCGCTTGGTACCACTCCAAGTCGTCCTGCAAGTTCTGCTCCCGGGACTTATTGCTCTGCAGCATCATGTTGAGGAAGTTGGTGGCGTGTGTCAGCGTGTCCAGCGCCCCGTGCAATGAGGGATGGGAACTGGCTAGGGCAGGCGACTTCCCCGGCAGGCCCGCCAACTCGTAGCGGCTGGAGCAGTTGGCTCGCTTCAGCTTGTGGGAGTCCCCAGTGTAGAGGTAAGAGGCCACGTCCATGGGCACCTCCTCGGCGAGTTTCTGCGCCAAGATGGTGCCGTCGGTGGAGCGGCTCCAGGGAGCAGAGGGGTCTGAGGCAGAGGCTCGAGCCGGCTGCTGGGTGTGCTGCTTCGCCCTCACGGTCTTCTCTCGAGGGGAATCCGGCCGACTTGGAGCTTCGCGGCTGGCGCCAATAGCTCCCAATCCGAAATGAACAAGCAGAAGGCAGAAGAGGAAGGGGTAAGCCATGACTCCCATCTGCCTCGCAGAGCGGAGAGGAGGTAACGGGAGGAGTCACTTTTTAAATTGTAGTCGTCAGGCTGTCAGCAGTAAGACTTTTGCTAGGGGTCTTCCCCCTTCTCCAGCAGGCATCCAGTCCAAAAGGACTTTAAAATAGGGATGTTCCGAAATATGCCCGGCTGATTAAGCTACCGTCACAGGAAATCAAATCACCTGTGGCAACGCCGGCTGCTCCCGCTCCACAATGGGTCGGCTCAGGATTACGCACCTCGCAGCCTTGAACCGAACAGGTTACATCCCCTTTTGCAGCCGGCAGCTATAGTTAGCCTGCTTACGTCTTTCCTTCCACCGCCGCTCTCATTGAGGTGTGTTCAAGAGCTGCTGCTGCTGCCGCCGCGGCCGCCGAAGACGCTGCTCCATCATCTCACCCGTGGCAGGTCGTTCCCGCCTCCTGGCTCTGGCTCCTCCTCGTTCTCTTCGCCCGGAGACGCGGAGCGCGCGCGCACAGACTGGCACCGCGAGCGCAGGGGCGAGTCCCAGAGAGCGAGGGTTTCTTTTAAGACGTTTGTCTCTCCAGACCCAAGAGGGTCAGGCAGCTCGTTAATTGGAGTCTTTAGGTTTGGCCACAAACCACACTCCTGCCTCTCCCTGCTCTCGGGAGGAAAGCCGGTTTAAAGAGACAGCTTGGCCGCAACCAGCCCTTGTAGGGCGGCTTCAATTCGTCTTGTTCTCTGTTTGGTCGGCTCCTCTGTCAATCAGCCGAGTACCATTTGTTCGGCTGGGGCGGGAGCTGTCCAGTGCTGAATCCGAGGCGGCACGGAGGAGGCAGCGGCGCGGGATGCAGCAGTCCTTTCACCCACTCGCGTTCCCTGATGACTCGAGAGCGTGAAGGGTTGGGGGTGGGTGGCCTGTAGTAAAGGGAGAAGCAGAGCTTGGGCGGCTCAGAGAGAAGGAAACCTGGACGTACTGAGGAGGAGGGTGTTGGCGTCTTGTATGCTTCGTTAAATCAGTCTTGTCTTTTGCCTGGAAAAGAGGGAAAAAGTAGTTTTCATTTGTGACATATATCGGAGGGAGGGATGTAGGATGAAGACGTGTCCTCCGAGCATCTGCTCAGTTTAGGCAAATGATCAAATCTTCCTTGTTGTCGGTTAAAGAAATTATTAAACTCTACTTGCCAAGGTCTTGCCTGTAAGGGAGTAATGGAGACATCTACTGGCTGAACTTTAAGGGAAAAAATGCCATCTAAGGAACGTTTGCTTGAAAGGGATGAAGGGGAACCTGTGGAAATGTAAACAGAGAATGTGCCAAAGGGCAAGGATAGGGGCAGGACGCAGACTGTGAGAGAATGAGGATGAGTCAGTCTGTGGGGAGTGGGAAGGAGAGCCATTCTGACTGGGAGTTCCTGAAATTAATGAAGGCAAGAACTAAGACATCTGATTCACCATAGATTGGGATGTCCCAGCTGAAAGAAGAAGAGCAGAACAACTATGCTAGTACCCCCCCCCCCCCAAAAAAAAAAAAAAGACTGGAAATTCCCTTAACACAGTTGAATGGTTTTATTTGAAGCTTTAACCGGGTCTTCTGACATTTTCATTCAAAAATACTATTTAGTACTGGATATGTAGTGTCTTGTGGCAAGATGGCTGGTGCTAATTGGTAAACTAATGAATGAACCATAAGATCATGATGAGGAAGCTAATTATTTTTAAATCTGCCTCCTTCTCTAAGAAGAGATGTGTGCCTGATGTGTCAGTGGTGATGGCTTTTGTAATAAGACATAGCAACCAGTTTTTGAAACTGCAGTGTTGGGTCTCCAAGAGAGCTTTTATAGCTTTGCAGAGAATGGTTATGAGATCTGTGTTTATTCACAAGTAGAGTTCATCTGACTTGTTTTGATTTTGCTTTGCAAAGCTCCTTTGCTAAATAAAGGTCATCCAGCTTAATCGTCTGATATAGGGCATATGGCAATAATAATGTGATTTTCTGTTTGTTTAATTTATTAGAATATACAATATGATTTTCTGTTTGAAGACTTCAGTGTCATTTCCTCATTAATTGATTTTTTATAAAACCTATATAATTTATTAACAATTCTTTAAAATTTGCTAGTATTACATTTGAAAAGGAAGGTATAATTTTATTAATAGGTCCCTCTATAAGTAATTCAGTGACTCAGTATAATTGAAAGACCTGGGTTCTGATCCCAGTATTATTTTAAGCAATATGTATGGTAACTAGCAAGATATTTAAATTTTCTGTGTCTTGGAACATAAATTGTATGTGAGCCTCATGCTTGGACATTGAGAGAGTACCAAAATTGCACCTGAGCCCCTTTCCAAGAGTGCTAGTCATTCTCTTAGTGCCTGTCTAACAAGATTGGAGCAAGCTATGAGAGGTGCCTGCAATTTTGTCATAACCTTTAGGGGGTCACTTTCCATCTACATTGCCAAACAACAGAGGTGAACTAGTTAGATTTAGATTAGCACCATCCAATAGAAATATAATGCTTGTCACAGATCAACATATATCATCTTAAATGTTCCAATAGCACATTTTAAAAGAAAAAGGTGAAATAAAATATAATAATATATTTTGTTTATTCCAACATATCCAAATTTTATTTCAATAAGTAAACAATATAAAAGTTATTAATGAGGTAGTCTACATTTTTGTACTAAATCCTCAGAATACAATGTGTATTTTACACTCTCAGCATATGGCCCTTCATACTAGCTACATTTCAAGTGCTCAATATCCACGTGTGGCCAGAGGCTACCACAGAATACAGGCTCTGGAAGATAGCACATTATAGTTTAGAATGATCTAGAAAACCTAGGTTCACTCACAATAAGGTGCTATGGTCCAAATGGTCTAGGAGGTCTGGTCCATTTACAAGTCTGAGTGAAAGTGGCTAACTGATTAGGTAGAAAACCCTATGTCTGTGTTATTATCCATCACTGAAGGAGATCAGCCAAAAGAAGTTTTTATAAGGACCAAGATATAGCACAAGCTCATAGCCCTCAAAGCAGACTATGGAATGCCACACCAACTCAAAGACATACTCGTTCAACAAATGTTGATTGAGTCTCTACTATGTATCAGACATTGTGCTTAGTACTGGGGCAAACATCTGCATGACAGACACATGGACCTCACAGTCAAGTTTGTTTAAAGAGAGATAATAAGCAAAATTTTAAATTACATATTGTGAAGAAATAAATACTGTAAATTTATAAAGAGTGAAGGACAAATTCATGTACACCTATGGCAGATTCATGTCAATGTAGGGCAAAACCAATCCAGTATTGTAAAGTAAAAAATAAAATTAAATTAAAAATTTTAAAAAAAAGAGTGAAGGATATGGGGTCAAGGATATTCTTACATAAAGAGATAAAGAAAAAAAAGACTTCTATGAGGAGGTAACAATTGAGCTGAGATATAACAAATGAGGAGTAATTAACTAGGTAGTAGATAGTAGTGAACCAGCTGAGGGTATGATGAAAAGAAACTTAGCAGGAAAGAGAAGTGGGAAAAGATGACTGCATTAAGATGAAGTTCATATATAATATAAAAAGTTCAAGCAATGGAGACAAAAAGAAAGTTGTTTGGTAAGTTAATCAAGTGATCCTGGCACAAATAGCACTTCTGTCCTACCACCAATTACATGAACATGATTTGTAGAGAAGATAAGTATCCATGCATGGCCTCATATTAAGAGCTAAGTTATCTAAGCGCATATTAATACTGTGTGGGAACTTGACTGTAAACAGAGAATGTGTGCATGACCTGTATGCCTGTGTGAAAAAGCCGAAACCATTTCATTACAGTTTGAAAAGTCAATCTAATTGCTTTAGAACAGTCCATTTTGAACTGATGAAAAAGCAATATACAATAGAGCTTTGAGTTATTAGTTGTCAGGATATTATCAACTTATCACTGTAATTAAAAGGAAGATGTGATATTAGCATATGTTTAAATGAAATAAAAGTAAAAAAAAAAAACCTGCTGAGACCATATTTTATATGAGCAGTATAAAAATTGTCTTAAAATTTTAAGTGCTGCTTTAAATCATTTAAATCAGCAAGAACTAGGACATTGTGATTTGGTGAGAGGACACTGGATTGGCAGTTGACTCTACTTTCCACTTTGCTGATATCTGGTCACGTGATTTTTGACAATTTTTCTCAACCTCTTTGAGCCCTTTTGCTTCATCTGTAACACAAGAGCAATGTATTAGATACAGCCACAACTGAAACAGTTTTAGCTGAGTCATGGATAATAGTCCAGGTATATTTTCCAGGAACTCATCATCCTTGATAGTTCTA
Organism: Neotragus moschatus; assembly: GCA_006410615.1. NCBI lineage: Eukaryota > Metazoa > Chordata > Mammalia > Artiodactyla > Bovidae > Neotragus > Neotragus moschatus. The sequence goes on along the minus strand of SJYA01002431.1, from coordinate 7,598,767 downwards.
GCTTTATAAGGTAAATGTTATTTTTAGATTCCATAATGCTAGGTCTCAGTAAACAAAATGACACAACCCAAATAAAATTCTTAATAAAGCAAATAAAGCCACAAAGCAACAGCATAATCTGGCAGTATAACACAAAATCAGAAACCCAGTTCTTATTCCCAGCCTTACTGAGATTCTGGATTTCCCTGAGCATATGCTACCCCTGTGCCTCTTGTGTCCATTTGCAAAATGCAGATCATAGTCTTTGTTATCCAAGAGCAGTGGTTTGAAATTTCTGGATGCAGAACTGTCACTAGAGAATTCTGATCATGGCTCTAAGTTTGGGGAGAAGTTAAAAATCTGCATTTTAATAAGCACCACAGGTGATCTTGATGCAAATGGTCCATGGAGCACATGCTGAGAAATACTGCCTTGAGCCATGGAAAATAACTCTAATATATTAGAAGAGATCTCCTGGTAAACACAAAGCCGTGGTATAAATTGTGAAACATAGCCTGTGGGTGGAAAAAATGAGAATAGCACCTATAAAGAGGATCATCATCATCGTCATGACCAACTAAATGTTTACACAGCACTTACCATGGCCAAGCATTACTCTAAGGTTTTAGCTCACATAGTCTTTATTACCACACTGTGAGTTTGGTACAGCTACCATTTTACAGATGGGAAACAAGCAAATGAATTGCCCTAAGAAATACAGCCATCTGGCTCCAGATGTCATACCCTTAATCACTACACCAGTGGTTCTCAAATGTTGATACCCACTAGGTTTACCTGGAGAGCTTTCATCAAAGCACAAATTAGTGCCCTAAGCCCCCAAACTGCTGACTCAGTTGGTCTAGAATAGGGCCTGAGAAAAAAATTCCCAGGTGATGCTGATACTGCTGGTGCAAGTGATCCCAGGTAGCCTTGGCCTACAGTGGCTTGAAGCAGTACTTCAGCTCCCAGCCAGAGACAGAGGTCAGATCATGGCAGTGAGAGCACCAAATCCTAGCACTCAACAAGTGGTCAATGACAAGGCCCTGCCTCTTCAGTTTTGCAGAAAAAGAATTCCACAAAGATGGAAAGCAGTGAAACTAATAAAGTATTAGGAGGAAAAAAGAGAACAGTACCTGGTGATAGACACAAAGGCAGACTCAGAGAGTCACACCTTCGTGGTAGTTTCAGTTGCCTTTATGAGATGTTTCTTCAGGTTTCCTTTGGCCAATCATTTCGATTTGCCTGGTTTAAAATCTATATTTGGTATATCCCAGGATCCTTCCATATATCTGCACACATGTCTTGGCCAAGATGAATTCTACCGAAGAGGCCTATGAGTATTTACTGTCACAACTGAGCAACTTTGCTTTCACTTTTCACTTTCATGCATTGGAGAAAGAAATGGCAACCCACTCCAGTATTCTTGCCTAGAGATTCCCAAGGATGGAGGATCCTGGTGGACTGCTGTCTATGGAGTCGCACAGAGTCGGAAACGACTGAAGCGACTTAGCAGGCAGCAGGCAGGCAGCATCACTCCCAGAAAAGGCAATGGCAACCCACTCCAGTACTCTTGCCTGGAAAATCCCGTGGCCAGAGGAGCCTGGCAGGCTGCAGTCGGTGGAGTGGCTAACAGTTGGTCGCGACTGAGCGAATTTACTTTCACTTTTCACTTTCATCCATTGGAGAAGGAAATGGCAACCCACTTCAGTGTTCTTGCCTGAGGAATCCCAGGGATGGCGGAGCCTGGTGGGCTGCCTTCTATGGGTCTGCACAGAGTCAGACACGACTGAAGCAACTTAGCAGCAGCAGCATCACTCCCCTTTTGATCTCCAAGGAGTCTTTCTGTGCATGCGTAGTTAGCAAAGTCTCCTGACTTCGAGAATGAGTAATACATGGTCTCTTTCCGTTTATCTGGGCAGGGCTTAGCCTTCTCTCTTTCAATTGTCCTGCTATTTTCGTCTTGGAGTATCGGTCCACAGAGAACAAACTCTGACTGTTTGTGCCGGGGGCTCATCTATCTCCTGCCTCACGAGGATCATACTTTGAGAACCACTGCTCTGAGCAGTGCTTTTCACCATTATAATCTTGCTTTTTGGTAGCTCTTTTGGTAACACTTTCCCATCCATTTTATATGGAAAAAGGAGAAAGTCAACTTTAAGGGATGAAAAGATGCCTGAAATCTACTCAGAAAAAGAAAAAAAAAAAACTCAGCAATTTTCTATTTCTAACTTAGAAAGCTTACTCAAGATGTTTATGTTTTTTACTTAGCAGTTTATTCTCATCTGCCTCCGGTTTACCCTTAAAACTCTTACTGCCTGTCAGCATCACTTCTAACACTCCTTCCCTTTCCAGAGTCATCTCTGTTTTTCACTGAGAAGTCATGACTTGGACTGTTCTTGCATTCCCAGTGAAGGGCATTTTTAATACCACTAAGTATAATACTATCTAGAGTCACTAGGGCTTTGATCCACATTGCTAGTTTCCCTTAATCCTCCTGCCCCTAGGCACACAAAATGGTTCTGCAAACTAAACACATCTGATGAACTTCCTGGCCACAAGGGAAGAGAACACCAGGAAATGGCATTTATGGAGGAAAATCCTAAGTGTGCTGAGGCCAAGTATTTCCCTCAAACAACTTCCCATGATGCTGACCCTATATGCAGCAGTGCAGGAAAGGATTAATATATTACCCTTCAACAAACAAAAATCATCCAAATTATTCAGAGTCCAACTCCACTCAACACAAGGATCAGCTCTCTTTCTTATTAAGGAATCAGAACAAAAACTTCAAGCCAATTTTACTGATAAATGGACTTTGTGGATAGCAAAAGATGGGAAATTGATTATTTTGTCTTTGCTTAACTTTGTCTGCTTCCCTTGCTGGAGGGAAGCCCCTCACACCATATATACCTGTATGTTGTTATAATTCATGATATAGCCTTCATCAGCATATTACTTTGCACATATTGGGGGTTTACTTTATGATCAGTTTAGGACTTGCCTCTTGTCTGAATGCAGGAGATTTTAAAAGCTGGGATCTTTAAGTGCCCAGAATCACGCACAAATAGGAGACACTAATTAATGACAATTTCTCATTGATAAAGAGCAGACATTGTAAATCCAAAGAAACGTATAAACAACAGTTTAGACTAGTATACTGCTAGTAAAATTTTTGCTGCAGCTTTTAAAAACTTGAGGGCAATCAATCCGGTAACATTGATATTGTTGAAATTTCAGACATCTTCATGCCAGGATTATATGGAAACGAAAACAAGGAAACATAGCATGGAAATATATGCCAACAAAATGTAGGAAAAAAATACAGTCACTGCACACATTTCAGAAATACCTTCAGGCTGAGAAAATGACAAATCTGAGTCCAGGTTTTGTCTCAGTTTTACAAAGCAGTTTTACAAAGCTGTGGTTTTATTTTAACAGTAATTTATATATGCCTAGTTAAAAAAAAAAAAAAGTTTTCTCCAGACCTCTGCTATCCCTAAAGGGGGAAAAAAAAAATGAAAGCAAAGAAATTTAAGAATTCCTATCTAATCTCTGGTCAGTTGGTCTCTCCTCCCCTTCCTCTTCTTTCTCCTCCCTTTACAGACATCAAGCACTCGATGAAAAAGTAACTGAAAGTCTGGATTGTCCCAGGATAAGGGAAGAAAGAACGTCCATACCTTATTGAGGTTTACTTAGAAGCATCTTCTTTTGATTATGTTCAGTGCTAGCATTAAGCAGGTCTAAGGCAGAAGCCTGAGACCTGTGCCATATATAAATCATTTCAACTTGTCCTTTGGAGGGACTTTTGGGAATCAAAAGTTTCAGGGAAATTTCTGCCTAGTCTTTACCAACAGCTCCCTATTCAGACATAGAAGAATTCTAGAGAAGTTTCGGCACAAGAATCTTTTAGTTCCTTTTGTTCACTGTACTAGTGAATGTTCTTCGGTGATGGGGCTGACTTCCAGTCTATATGGCCATCATTTATCATAGCATCCAGGGAGGAATAGGCTCTTGGTGAGCATAGAAAAAGTAGACTAGGGAACAGAGGCTAAAAAGAGAAAGTTTTCAAGGCTCTGTAGTATCCTGAGTGATGAAAAGTAGCTGTCTCAACTGTTCGTTTTTATATCTCAAATCAGATATTTTAGAATAAAAATTTTAAATGTAATTAAAAGTCAAGAAAGAAATAAGAAAGCTTTTCTGAATGCCAAGGTTGTTTTTCATTAAAGTGAATTAACCAAAAGCAGAAGCAAATATCTTTTCTTGAAGAATAATTAGTGATCTCCAGTAGAAATTGTACCTATGTATTAGAAAAGAGTTCTGTTTCATTCTGCCTAGGCAGACAAAGAGTGCTCATTCTCTTAGTCGTGTCCAACTGTTTGTGACCCCATGGACTGTAGTCCCCTCAGGCTCCTCTGTCCCTGGGATTCTCCAGGCAAGAATACTGGAGTAGGTTGCCATTCACTTCTCCAGGGGATCTTCCCAAACCCAGGTCTCTCCTGCCTTGCAGGCAGATTCTTTACCATCTGAGCTACCAGGGAAGCCCACCCTCTAGAAGGACCATAATACATAAGACAGACAATAACATATGTTGGTGAGGATGTAGAAATCTAGGAGCCTTTGTATACTTCTGGTGAGAGTGTAAAGTGCACAGTCACTTTGGAAAACAGATGAGCAGTTTCTCAGATGAGTCCAGTATAAACTGTCACGTGACCCAGCAATTCTACTCCTAGGCATTTGCCCAAGAAAAGTGAAAGCATCATGTTCACACAAAGACATGCACACTGTTCACAGCTGCATAACTCTTAATAGCCAAAGTCCAGAAAGCACTGAAAGATTCCCCCAGCTGAAGAATGGATAGACACAGTGTGGCACAGCCAGGTAGTAGAATCCTGTTCATTCAAAACAATAAACCAATTGCCAACACGCGTGATATGTCACAGATAAAACATTATGCTAAGTAGAAGAAGCTGGACATAGAGACCACATATTGTATTTAGATGAAATGTCCACAGAGGGCAAATGTATGGAGACAAAAGGAAGATTAGTGGTTGTCTGGGGCTGGAAACGGGAAGAAGAATCAGTTTTAAAAAGGCTTGAGGGATCTTACTGAAAGGGGATGAGAATGTTCTAAAGCTGATGATGGCAGCGGTACCACTCTGTAAGTTATTTAAAATCACTGAATTTTGCACTAGAAATGGGTGCTATGTGAAATGTACTTCAATAAACTTTGTTTAAATTTAAAAAAAGAACTACCAACTCTAGACATTCTCCACAATTGACTTGATTTTCTAGAGTTAGGCTTTGACTCTGTCTAGGGGCTTCTCTGGTGGCTCAGACAGTGAAGAATCTGCCTGCAATGCAGGAGGCCTGGGTTTGATCCCTGGGTCCAGAAGATCCCCTGGAGGACGGAATGGGAACCCATTCCAGTATTCTTGCCTGGAGAATTCCATGGACGGAGGAGCCTGGCTGGCTATAGTCCATGAGGTCAAAAAGAGTTGGACACAACTGAGCAACTAATGGTTTCACTTTTTCACAACTTTCAGAGCCATCCTAGATTCCAGTCTTCATGGTATGATTTACATATGCTGATTTAATGCCATCTGTGAACTTCTAGGTAGACAATTGAAGTTTGGGGTTGCATTCTCATACATATTGTTTATTACCTTATTTAACAAATAAAAACCTATGGGGGTCCACTATTTGCAAGACACTGTTCTAGATAAAAGTGATACAACAGTAAACAAGTCAAGTTTCTGCCATCATGGTGCTTACATTCAGTTGTAATAAGTACTGTGAGGAAAAATAAAGTGGGATAAGAAGATATATAGAAGGACTTCCGTGGTGGTCCAGTGGGTAATACTCCATGCTCCCAAGGCACAGGCCTGAGTTCCACACCTAGTCAGGGAACTAGATCCCACATGCCACAACCAAAGTTCTCATGCTGCAACAAAGATGGAAAAATCTTTCATGTGTCACATTTGGCACAGCCAAAGAAGTAAATAGTGAGAAAAAAAAGACATACAGAGATTGGAGGTCATGGAAAGCACCTCCAGTTAAGTGGCATTGAGTAGACCAGTGAATGGTGTGAAAGAGGGATGCATGGGAAGACACAGGAGACAACTTTCCCCACAGAAAATAATGATCATAAAACCCCTGAAAGAGTCTCAAACTTGGTCTGTCCCAGAAACAGCAAACATTTCTATGTGAACGGGGTCAAGCAATGATGGAGGGAGAGAGAAGGTAACCATCAAATCACATAGAGTTTTTTGCTCTGTGGCAATGAGTTTTGGTTTTACTACAAGGGCAATTGAAAGTCATGGGAGGCTTTGGACAGCAGTAACAAAATCATGTCAGCTGCTGTGTAGAACAGACCAGAGGAGAGCGAGGGTAGAAGCAGAGACTAGTTAGAAAACATTTGCATTAGTCAAAGTGAGAGATAAGGGTGGTTTGGACTCTAAGTGGATGGGGAAACCAGGATGATGATGGTTGAGATGGTTGAAAACTGTTGAATTCAAGACTGTCATTTTCCAAAGATTGGGAATGTGGCTGCCCATACATACCCACTGAATTGCAGATGCAAATAAGATTTTCCTAGAGTAAGAATCATTTTAATATATAAAATAATGTATGCCAACTCCATTTGGGAGAAGAATCCTGAGTTTATAATAAATTTTTTTTTATTCTTTAGAAAAATCACTGTTCCTATGTATCAGTTTAAAGTACTTATATCCCAATTGAAAAATGAGCAGAAGACACGAGCAAAAATTTCAAAACAGAAGAAATATACATGGCCAGTAAATACATAAATGTTCAACCTCATTAGTGAGTGTGGAAATGCAAATTAAAACACAAGACAAACAAACTAAATCTATATGCTTAGCAAAAATTAAAAAGTCTAATAATGCCAAGTTGTTGGCCCTGGATGGGGAGAGGACAGAGAAGATGTGGATTTACAAAATCTCTTGTGCTCTGCTGGTAGAAATGTAAATTAGTATGATCATTTCAGAAAATAATTTTGGATTATGTAGTAATGTCTAACATTCACTGACTATCTGATCTAGCACTTTCGTTCTTGATAGATGCACACACACACACAAAAAAACTCTGGCACATGTATACCCCATGATATGTGTAAGAATGTGAACCATATCAACTGTTTAAAAAGCACAAACCTGGAAAAATCTGAATGCCTATCCACAGGAGAACAGATGAATGAACTGTGTCTATTCTCACATGGAAGAAAATGAAAGCAAGGAAATTTTGAACACAGGATTCAGGGAGGTGGCTGACCTTCATGGGTTGGGGGAGGTGTGAGAATGGGATAGGGTATCCCCCACATTTTGCAATCCACCGGGCTGCCAAATTTGGCAAAGAAAGGGTATAACTGGTCCAGTCGGTGCCAACACAATACTTTTCCTGGGTAACAGGGTCAGCTTTTCCAACTGACTTAGCCCAACAGCCAGAAGTCTACCTGTGGAAAGTTCAGTGCTTAGACAACCCTCCTGGAGAGGTATTAGAGATCAGGAAGGGTTTATCAGTGCCTGTCTTCAACTAGATCTTTGTGGGAATAACGCTGTGCTGAGCCTCCTTCTTTGACGAAATCTACTTGAGGAGAGATTTTATTTCACTTCCTGGGTGTCCAGCCCTTTCTTCTCTTCCCTATCAGTCTCTCCCCTCTTGGAGTCTGTATCCAGAGCACTATTTCAAGGCCTCCAGTGAGTCTCCACAAAGACTGGCTGACCCACTTTTCAGATGGAGCCAACATTATCCTCTATCTGATCCATAAATTATGAACAGAAGGCTGAGGAAATGAGAAGCTGCACTCCTACTGGGAGGGGAGCGAAGCTTCCAGTATGGGGTGCACAGCACGATCACACAGAGGCACAGCATAATTCTCCAGAAAGCCAATTCTGATCAATGACAGAACAGCCTGGTTTCAGATGAAGCTCCCGGGTTTTTAAACACAAGCAGTAACATCGAAGTAAGATTAACCACCAATTTAATTGGACATATTTGATGATGCATATTATGATCATTATGGCGTCTAAAACACCAGATATAAATAGTAAGCCGTTCACATATTTTACCATCATAGCGATATCTGAGATTCCCTCAGGCAAAAGATGGGAAAGAGAAAAGATAAAGTGTATGAGCTTCTCTCCTGCCAGCAAGGCACAGGCTCCAGTCCTCCTCCTCTGAAAAGGTTTGAGGGTTGAGGATGTCCCACAGTACCTGAAAGGAGAAAACAGCAAGGTACCCCCAGAGAGGCCAATTTCAGTGTTCATTCAGAAGTCAAAGGTATCAGGTCAGATCTCTCTTTGATAACCGCAGGGAGAAGCCCTACCTGGGAAGGCGGGTGGAGAGGGTGGGGCATTTTTCAAACATCAAGAAGTTAGAAACAAGCTGCTGTTTAGTGAAAGTTGCTGGAAAGGGCAGCTAGATATATAAGCAAGCTAGAAGAATAGTCATATTTTTCAGTGCAACATAACAACCTTTAACTCCAGGTATTTTCATAAAGCTAAGCTTTTTAATATTTAACTCATTCCAAGCACATTAGGAATGGAGATGAGAAAGGTCAGGACACCTCTTAAATACAGGCAGAGGATTTTTAGACTTCATACTCAGTTCCTTGATCATCAATAAATTTGTCTCTAAAATTGACCTGGACATTATGGAAAGAGTAACTCTCAAAAAACAAAACCAAAACCCAGATATAGGTCTCTATGCTGCTAAATGAGTTTAGAATTGGTGAATTCCTAAAAACCGGGACAGAGCGTCCTGCAAATTATGATGAAGTGGTTTTTGCCTCCAGTTTACTGGCTTTGTGTTATAAAGGCTATCGAGGAAAGTGGGTTTGCCCCACCCTTCGCACCACTCCTTCCTAAAAGGGGGGCAGGTCTGGGACAAGGACCAGGAGAAAACTGAGCCAAAGTGCTAATGGGTAGATATTTGAGGAGTGAAGAGTGAATTGGATATTTAAAAAATCTCTTCTACATAACGTGCCACCCAAATTCCTCTTTTGGATTCTTTAGCTTTATTTAAACTTGTCATGTGAGCAGCTGAAGGGAAAATATGGGTCCAGAATCCCCTGAGTGAGAGAAGCACCTCCTCTCCCCACACATCCTTGCCAGAAGAAATCAATGAAAATAGCCTCCAGTCAAAGGTCAAGAGGAAATCAGAGGGGAGGTGGAAAGTAGCAGTGAGCAGGCAGATGAGCGTGGCCACGCAAGAACTTTCTCAGACCTCTACATTATTTCTCATAAGCTATCTTTTCCTAGTTATGTTTGACTTTTATGTTTTGATTTCCTTTTGTTTTGTTTTGTTTTTTCTTACCATGGAAGTGGCAAAGCATTAAAATCTAGGGAGTGAGCCAGGAGAAAAAGGGCCAAGAAAAACAGCCTGGCTGCCTTCAGACTGGGCTTCTAAGAGTCATGAGGACAGAAGGACTCTCCACAATAGCTCAGATTCAGCTGAACTCACCAGGATCAGAAGAGCCCCGCGCAAGTTGGAGTAAAGTTCTGTAGTGATAAACAATAGGTATGACCTGGGGGTGGTTCTCCCTCCACACAGAGCTCCTTGAGGAATCTCATTCCCTTGGGCTGAGTTTGCAGATCCTGGTCACGGTCACATTCTCTGTGACCAGCACTGACTAATACCTCCCACCACCATCATGCAGCTCTGCAGTGATGAGTGGAAACACTGCCTGTGACTAAGCAGGGTGAGCCAGAGCAGGCCCTGCGGCCCGAGCTGGGGGGACCTCTGCCTCGTACCCAGTACTCTGCAATTCAGAGGCAGCTCCGGGAAAACAGAGGCAGGCACCATGAGGACGTATTCAGATACAGGAATAGGGAGCAGTCACCATGAGTCACCCGGAATCCTTTACTCCACTCCTGACCTACTCAAAGCCTTCTTGATCTCTGACCATTGGGAAACAAGGGTTGAGAGGCTAATCACCCAGATTCTGAAACTCCAGACTTCTCTGTTCCTTGTTTTTGTGTCATCCCAAAATTCATGGTTTACAGACTCAGGTGTGCATGGAACATGGCTTTTTAATATTCTGGGCAACAAATTAATTGTCACTTGAATATTTCATCTCAGTAAGCAAAATCAGAAAAAAATTCAGCATCAAAAGCTCTGAAAAGATCTACCTCTCCCATACCAGACTGAGTCCCAAGATTTCATACAGTGACAGGAGGTGGGGGCCGGGTCCTCAGTCATCTGTTTAATCACCACTTAATACCAAAACGGCCTCTGTCCCTGGTTGTGTAGATCCAGACTTGACCATCCTCTGATGCATTGCAGACCACACGTGGACCTCAGAAATCTCTGTGCCAAGCACAGCTGAGCTCTGAAGTGCCTGTGATCTGGGGTTGCCAGATCCACAGGAAGAAACATATAAACAACAAAAAAGGAGGACATCCAGTTAAATTTGAATTTCAGGTAAACAACAAATTAATCCTTAGTGTAAGTGCATTCCATGCAATATTTGGAACATATTTATACAAAAAAAAAATTGCTGTCTATGTGAATTGCAAGTTTAACTGGAGGTCTTGTATTTTATCTGAGAATTCTACTGTGATCCCCTGGCCAGTATTCTTCTCTGAGATCTTCCCATCTCCCTGAAGCATCTTCTATAAACAGGGCCTGAGTTGCTAGGTCTCTGAGATGATGAACCTCTTCTAATACTAGACCAGGGGGAATATTTCTCTGAGGAATTATTGTTCTCAGAGGGATTAAATTTTTGGAAACAAAGCTGGGAACATCCTCCAGAAGGTTCTGCTTTCCACCTGCCACATACCTGCCCTGAGGCAGTGAGTTAGTATGTTACCTTGAAGCAGAAGGCTGGGGAGAAGGCAGGAATTAAGGTCTCACAATGTTTATCTCTTTTGTTCTTTCTCTTTTACTTCCTCTTCTCTCTTTCTTTTTACAATATCAAAGGAAAATGTTGGGAAAATGCATTTTTATTTAGGTCAAGGGATCAGGTAGTTCTTATATTCTGAAAGAGATTCATGAAAATACAGTAAGACCAAGAAGCCCAGGAAATCAGAGGACCTTAGAACACAGATACAAAAGAGCAGGTATGCTCACATCTCACAAAAATCCTTATTCTAAATTTACGTTTCAAGACCCTAGACTTTTTTCCCGAAAAGTGTGATCCCACTGTAACTCAAAACAGACGTTACTAAGAAAACGCATGGTTGTCTGATAATCACATATACTTGTTTTAAAAGTATTTAAAATATATTTATATATATTATACTATTCCAAGAAATCCAGAATACATTCTAAGGAATGAATGAGACAACTTCACAAAAATGTGTGTAAAAAGATGCTCATTACAACATTATTTATGAGAAAGAGGACTGATTTAAATGTCTTTCAAACAAATATTAAGTTGTGCTATAATTATCTGCTATGACTATTAAACCTGATACTCTAATCCTCATTAAATCAGAGTTCCTAAAGTAAGGAAGAGAAGTTAAAAGGTATAAGTTGTGGAAAAGAAGATATAAAACTGTCATTTTCCAATGACAACATAATTATGCATTATAAAATCCAAGATCATCTACAAATTATTTGAATTAAATAGATTTAACAAAATTGCCAGATACAAGGGAATATAAAAGAGTCTGTTGTACTTTTTATACCAAAACAAACAGTTTTAAAATGAAAAGAATGTTTTAATTTATAGCAGCATCAAAAAAAAAAAGAAGGGAAAATATTTTCAAGGACTCTAGGTGGTGGAGAAGACTCTTGAGAGTCCCTTGACTGTAAGGAAATCAAATCGTTCAAGCCTAAAGGAAATCGGTAAGAGTGATGCTGAAGCTCTAATACTTTGGCCACCCAATGTGAAGAACTGACTCATTTGAAAAGAGCCTGATGCTGGGAAAGATTGAAGGCAGGAAGAGAAGGGGACGACAGAGGATGAGATGGTTGGATGTCATCACTCACTCAATGGACATGAGTTTGAGTAAGCTCTGGGAGTTGGTGACGGACAGGAAAGCCTGGCATGCTGCAGTCCATGGGGTTGCAAAGAGTCAAACACAACTGAGTGACTGAACTGAATTACACAGAAAATTATAAAATACTTAATGAAATTAAAGACCAAAATAAGGAAAGAGGGAGACCACATTAGTGAATTACAAGAATCAGTATTTTTAAAATGCCAGTTCTTCTATTGAACCTAGTAGATTCAGTGTAAACCAAATAAAAAACCCAGCAGACATTTTGTATGTGTGATAATTGAACTATTTTGAGGGCTTCAGTATAAAAGCAAAGGACCAAGAATAGCCAAGACAACCCTGAGAAGCAAAATATCCCAGGTATCAAACTTAAGATAAAGCTGCAGTAATTAAAAGTGTTGTATATATTGCCTCAAGGATTGGCAAAGAGACCAATAGAACAGAATAGATTTCAAAACCAGATCCACACACTTGGTCACTTGATCTATGACAAAGGTGGCACTGCAGAACAGTGGGTATAGGGAGATCTTTGCAATAAGTGGTCCTGTATCATCTGGCTTACTCAGGTGCACCTTTAGGATAGAGGCCCTCATTCTCCCAGTTGCTGGGAAAGTTGGGTGGCTACTCACTATTCAGAGCTGCATTTTTCTGAAAAGTTCCCTTAGCCAAAGAAAGCTGCTTCACCCAATATTTCTCTCTCCCTTCTGTTAGGTCCATACCATTTCTGTCCTTTATCGAGCCTATTTTTGCATGAAATGTTCCCTTGGTATNGGATTGGAGCAGGAGAAGGGGATGAAAGGGGATGAGATGGCTGCATGGCATCACTGACTTGATGGATGGGAGTCTGAGTGAACTCCGGGAGTTGGTGATGGACAGGGAGGCCTGTCGTGCTGCGATTCATGGGGTCGCAAAGAGTCAGACACGACTGAGCAACTGAACTAAACTGAACTGAGGGTACGCACACCCAATGAGTGGTTGATATAAGGATGCAAAGTCCTGGTGCTTGCTTAGAGTGGTCTCTGAAGGATCACTGCAGTTCGAGAGCATTCCAGATGTCCCCAACCTCTGGGTCATGGACCAGTGCCTCCTGTCAGACCAGCAGTGGCAGTAGATAAAAAGTACACGGTAAATGTAATGCACTTGAATCCCAAAACCACCCCCACCACCCCCTGTCAAAGCAAAACTCATCTCCATGAGACCAGTCCCTAGTGCCAAAAGTTGGGAACCCCAGCTTAGGTCACTAATGCAACTGTATTCCCACAGCTTAAGTCTCCCTCCACCCAATTCTGCTTCTTCTGCTTCCTCTCAGGTTGTACTTGATAGGTTTACCCCAATAAAACTCCTGCATACAAATCTCAATGTCCCAGATTCTGTTTCCCAAGGAACTCAACTTGGAGAACATTGGAAAGAAATTATCCTTGACACAGACCTTACATACAATTAATTCCAGTTGATAGTATATATCTAAACATGAAAAGTAAAGCATAAAGTTTTTTTGAGTTTCTAACATAACAGAGCCTACATCACTTTGGAGTTAAGATATCTTAAATAGGACACAAAAGCACTAACCATGAAGAAAAAGACTGATAAACTAGACCACATTAAAATTAAGATCTCCTGTTTATTAAAGGATACCACTTAGAGTAAAAAAGACAAGCCATAGCACAGGAGAAGACATACACAATACCTATAAGCTACAAAGGGCTTATACACAAAATATATGAATAAAGACCAAAAAATCAATAAGAAGTTGGACAACCCAATAGAAAATAGGCAAGAGATTTGAATAGGTACTTCCCCTCTCCCCCACAAAATATCAAAATGGTCAGCAAACATACGGAAAGGAATTCAAACTTATTAGTACTCAGGAAAATGCAAAATAAAACCACTGTAAAATAGTCATCTCAAACTTATCAGAGTGAGAATGATACTACCAAACATTGATGAAAAGGTGGAGCACCTGGAATTCTCAGACACAGCCTAAGGAGAGTTACATTACATAGTCTAATAAAATTGAGCATGTGCAAGTATGTCACTTGGGAATGTCCCCAACAGAAATGAGTGGAAATGCACATCAAAACATTTATACATAAATGTTCATAGTGATATCATTCATAATAACAAAAAAATTTAGAATAGTCCAAACACTTGTTAATTTTTATAGACAATAAAGAGATAAATAAGGGAAGGAAAATAGGGTCAAAACAGATGAAAAGTAATCAGGAAGTGCCTGAAAAGCAACCAGTCAAATTATGCTGAAGCAGAGGATCTAGAAATTAGGATAGCTTTGAGTAAGAGAATGGTAGGGAAGATAAATTTAACATTTTAGATATGGTGTCTCAAACTGTTAAGGAATCATTTTTACTCGATGTATTCATGGAAATTTATAAATTCACTCCTTTCCTCTAAGTAGAATACTATACACATATAGCTGATACATGGCAATTAGTTGAACACAAATAAAGTAGGGTAGCCCTTTAGTGAGGAGCTCCCTTGTGAGATCTCTGCTTTTCTGACTTATCAATGCTCAGTAGCAGTATACCATACCATTGGCACCCCTACCACCACTTAGTCTTCTTTGTCAGCTTGGCGAGGCCATGGAGTCCAGATATTTGGTCAAATATTGTTCTGGAGGTTCCTGTGAGGGTGTTTTTTGAATAAGATTAGTATTTAATTGATGGGCCTTGAGCAAAGCAGGTTGCTCTCCACAATGTGGGTGGGCCTCATCTAATCAGTTAAAGGTCTGGGTAGAACCACGACAGACACCCCCACCACCACCCCATGTCTCCCTCCCTCAGCAAGAAGGAATTCTGCCAGGATACTGCCTTTAGACTAGAAGGGCAACTCTTCCCCGAGTCTCCAGCCTGCCAACCTACTCCGTCAGATTGGGGCCTCATAAAGCCCCTTACAGTCATGTGAACCAGTTCCTTAAAACCTCCACCTCCGTCTCTCTCACCCGCCCTGCACCTCCCCCAATCCCCACCCGCAACACTCCTTTCTACTTTCTGAAATAGTCTGACCAATACAAGGTCTAATATCTGGGAGAAGTTGGTTCCCCCACCTGGATGAGCCTAGCATGAATGTCACTGGCTTCACTGCACCCCTGGTCCTAAGTGAAGCCTGCCATGTAAGTTTCTCTATTCTTTCTGAAACTCACAATCTTAAACATCTGGTTCTCTGAGCAGGGCTGTCTCATCTTGAGTGTCCCCTGATACTCCAGGCTCGTCAGGATCCCTTTCGTTCTTTGAGTTTTTATTTAACAGATTGAAACTCTCTATAAACTCAACCCTCGTCTTTAATGTCAAAAGCATCACAGATTTCAATTTTTTTCTTTAATAGAACCACATTCCCCAAGGTCAGGCTTACTCAGCTCTGCTACTGAACAAGACTGATATTCTAAGGTTACAGTTTTTTCCCTCTGGCTAGCTCCAACAAATCCTTTCCTGCCCTAAGGTTGACTCACGACCTGATTATTCTGCAGCTTAGAATCACCCCAGGGCTTATAAAAAGCATAGCCCTCTAGGCCCCACTCCCAGAGTTTTTGACTCAGTAGGTCTGGAGTGGGACCTGGGAATGTGCATTTCTAACAGGTTCTCAAATAAGGTTGTGCCTCCAGGGACCACACTTTGAGAACCACTGCTCTGGCTCTGGTCCCTTGACAGCTACCTCCTCTTCCTGTTCCTCTACTGACTCCCTTTAGTCCCTACATATCTTATAGATTATCTCTGCTGGTCTAGGATGAAACTCGGAGGGCACGTCGGGTGGGTGGGGAATAGGAGTGCTCACTCAAGCTTCCACAGTGGGGACTGGCCAAAAATTGGGGATACAGTTCAACATCACAGCCATTTTTTTTTAATGGCTGGGGTGTTATAAAGCACTGATGGGGAGGAATTAGAGAGGGAAATAAGTTTCTGTTCTCAAGAAACTTAATATCTTATAAAGGGAATATCCGACGTAGTACTAACAATACTACAAGGGAAAATGTGTGTGTGTGCGCACACTTAGTCGCTCAGTTGTATCCGACTCTCTGGCGACCCCATGGACTGGAGCCCACCAGGCTCCTCTGTCCATGGAATACGCTAGGCAAGCATACTGGAGTGGGTAACCATTCCCTTCTCTAGGAGATCTTCCTGATACCTGGGTTTGATACCTGGGTCTCCTGCATTGCAGGCAGATTCTTTACTGCCTGAACCACCAGGGAGGCCCATACTATATAATAATAAATGTTAAAGGGCTCTGGGACTACCCGACACTGTTGGTGTCCTAAGCACGTTCACTTAAGCCAACCCCAGAGATCACGCCAGGACTTGTTCTCAGAGTCATGAAAGTGTAGGGTCAGCAAGTCCGCCATCCTTGCTAAGGAGTGAGCATCTCCTTAAATTTTGCACCCTAGGGTTCTCCTGGGGTGACTTCCTCCTAGCCTTGGCCGTACCAGACATCACAAGTGTTCCAGTGTTCTTGATGGATTCAGCCTTTCTCCCCATACAGGTGCACAGCTGGAGATGGAGCCAAGGCTCTTGAAATTACAAGGCAGAGCATTTAGAGCAAGAAGAGCAGAGGGCCTCAGGCTGATATTTGAGGAGTGCCAGCATTCAATGGATGAGATTCAGAAAGGTAAGCAGAATGAAAATCAGTACAGCTTGAGATCTGCTTTGATGCCTAAATAGAGTGTGTTAGACATGGGACTTGCCTTTGGAAAGTTTCCAGGCTGAGAGTGAAAACAAGATCCATGCTTGAAGAGAGAAATATTCTGGCACCCAGCACCAAATCAGTGTTCAGGAGAGCGTAATGAAGAGGGATAAGCTAAGGTTTGCCTTACCTTGAGCAATATGACCCTCCGTTTTTCCACTTATAAATGGTGACAGTGATATTAGTTGCATAGTGTTTTATGAAAATTGTGTAAAATAGTCTAAACTCCTAAGCACAGTTGCTGGCTCATGGTAACCACTCAGTAAAGTGTTGCTATTGTAATGTCTGTTGTGATTTTGTTGCTGATAATGAGTGAAGTTTTGAAGAGAAAAAAGGAGTTGTGGGTTGTGTGGAGATGATGGATGATAGACATTGAGCAGCTGGAAGTGTCAAAATATAGAGCAGGATTCACCTTCATCCTGGGGCAGGGCACAGGTACAAGGAGCAAGGTCAGTGATTGTTAAAGTATGGAAGTGAGTCAGAANTGATTTTGTTGCTGATAATGAGTGAAGTTTTGAAGAGAAAAAAGGAGTTGTGGGTTGTGTGGAGATGATGGATGATAGACATTGAGCAGCTGGAAGTGTCAAAATATAGAGCAGGATTCACCTTCATCCTGGGGCAGGGCACAGGTACAAGGAGCAAGGTCAGTGATTGTTAAAGTATGGAAGTGAGTCAGAAGATCAGTTTGTTCAGAGTGTGTACAGCTTCAGGGGGAGGGATTAAGAGTGGACAGTAAAAAAAAAAAAAAGTTTTTCGTAACCAGGTATGATGGAAGAAAAGATACTAACTAGACTTATTGTGACAATCGTTTCATAATGTACACACATATTAAGTCATTATGTTGTGTACTTGAAACCAATATAATGTTATATGTCAATTATATCTAAATTTTTTTTTTAAAGAGTAAATAGTGGCCACACTGTGAATCTTGGGATAGAAAGTTTGGGTTTTGCTCAGTGTTATCCAGAATTTCTGAAGATTTGTGACCAAAAAATAACATAAATGGAAACAATCTTTTAGGAAGATTAATTTACAAATTGAGAGCAGTAGTAGGAAAAATGATGCTGGGTAGCCCAGTACCTCAGATGTGAGATGATGCAAGGTTAGTAGTGGAAATTGAAAGGAAGGAGAACATTAAGGAAATATTCAAAAGAGAAGAATCAATTCAAAAAAGAGGAAAAGGGTATAGGTTAAGATATAAAGTCGTGGATGGAAGTAGGCATCTCCTTTCTTCATATTTGGATCTCAAGGTCAAGTTTCTTAGAGAATGTCTCTACTAGTCTGCTTGGGCCTCCATAAAAGAAAACCAGATAATTCCATGGCAGCCCAGTGGTTAAGACTCTCTGCTCCCACTGCAGGGGGCATGGGTTCAATCCCTGCTCAGGGAAGTCAGCTCCTGCAAGCCAAACTGCATGGGCAAACGAACAGGAAGAAAACCAGACTGGTTGGCTTAAGCAACAGACATTTATTTTCCCACAGTTCTGAAATCCAAAAGTTCATAATCAAGGTGGCAACCCAGGTGGCTTATGATGAGGCCTTTGCCCCTGGCTGAAGGGCAGCTGCCTTCTCACAGAGTCCTCACATGGTCCTTCAACTGTGCACGTGCTAAGAGAGAGATCTTTTCCTCTTCTTACAAGGTCCCCAGGCCTATTGGATTAGGGTCACACTATGATCTCCTTTAACCGTAATTATCGCCCTACAGGTTTCCCATGGGAGCAGGGGGTTTATAGCTTCACCAGGTGAACCGGGGGCACAAGATGGGGAGGGGACTCACTTCAGTCCATAACAACGGTGTTATGCGCTACTGTGAGACAAAGGAACTATGACATTTGAGCTAGTGGAGAGGAAAATAATGTTGGCTTTAGACATGATGGTTGGTAAATCTATAGTGCCATCCAGTATAACAATCTGCAGTGATAAAAATGTTCTCTATCAGCACTGTCCATTATGCTACCCACTAGTCACATGTGACAGCTGAGCATTTAAAGTGGCTAGTGAGATCAGGGAATTGGATTTTATGTATATATTCTAAGTTTAACTATACTGGACAGTACAAGTTATAGGAATGCTATGCAGAAGCAGAGTAAAGAGGTTTTATCAGCAATTAGTTAAGGCTTCTCCTAGCCTTAAAGTCTTGTCCTGTAAGCATTCACTTCAAACTGCCTCTTGTCAGCCATGGAAAATCAGAAGCTCTGAAAAGATATAAGACTATTTCAGGTTAATGCAGCTAGTTAGTTACAGATCCTCAATCAGGGCTTAAATATTTATATGGCAACAGTCACGCAATTAGAAAGGTTAGCAGACGGCTGCAGATACACAACCGTTTGTCAAAGACTGAGATCAATGCTTTGGTGTCATCCCGTGGATGTGACGTGAAAGCAGATATAAGCTAGAAAGGAAAGCGTATGGGACTCCATGCCAAGCCTTGATAATACTCATACCTAAATAGAAGGAAAAGAAAAATGACAAAAGGAAATGGATTTTTATCTGCCAAATGTATACCAACAATAGCCCCAGATCACCACCACCTAACATGCTCCAAGTTTATCTCAGAGAGGTGATCACAGTTTTAGAGAGAGAGCTCTTGCCCCCGCATCTCCGCTACATGTTAGCCGGCTGTCCACAGCAAGCCTCTCAACCTCTGGTGTGCCTTCTTTCCCTGCTTTGCATGGGATTAACGGGGGCTTCCCTGGTGGCGCACCGGTAAAGAATCCACCTGCAAGACAGTAGCCACAGGAGATGCGGGTTTGATCCCTGGGTCTGAAAGATCCCCTGGAGGAGGGCATGGCAACCCACTCCAGTATTCTTTCATGGAGAATTCTATGGACAGAGCAGCCTGGCAGATACAGTCCACAGGATCACAAAGAGTCAGACCTGACTGAAGCAACTTAGCACACATGCACGTAGGGGAGTAATGCTAAGACTTCTTCTGAAGGCTATTGAGAAGATTAAGCAAGATGGCACGTAACGTACCTGCAAAGCCCTGGCACATAGTACATTTTCTTTTGCTGTTGATGGGTTGTTTTGTTGTTGTTGTTGTTGTTTGCTTTATCTATTTTTTAATTATCTTTTTTATGCTAATTTGTTGAAGTCATTTATGTAATTTGGGGTGCAACTTTTGTTGGTTATTTGTGTTGCAAATACCTTTGCCCACTCCATTCATAGCTTGCTTTTTCACTCTCTCCTTTTTTTTATTTTGGTCTTTGGGTATGTGGCACAGATATGGGATCTTAGTTCCCTGACCAGGGATCAAACCTGCACTATAGGCAGTGAAAGCACAGAGTCCTACCCACTGGACATGCAGGGAGTTCCCCATGTTCTTTATACGTTAGATAAAAAAATGAAATTTGTTTTGTCCCCAACCTTGTTCCTCTTCCTGCATCCCTGATCTGGGCTAATATGGCCTCGCCCTTCATCTAATCGGTCTTTCTGGAAACCTGAGTCAGCTTTGACGCCTTCTTCTTTGCCAGTCCACACATCCAGTAACTCACCAAGTGCTACTGATTCTTGGCTCCATAGGCTCTCAGAGAAGCCTCCTCTCTGTGTGCCCACCTTGCCTGTTCCCACTCACACTTGCACACCCTGTCAAAAGCGTCTCTTCTCTGATGTGTTTACTGTACCCATCCACTCTCTGCACCAGGGTGGGATGTGCAAACCCTCTGTCATTTTGCTCCCTTCCCCTAATAGCTCCTTTTTGCAGACAGGGTTGAGATTCCTCAACTCAGCACTCAAGGCCCTTCACAGCTTGCCCCCAACCTACCTCTGTTTTCATACTTCACCTTTTACTTTGAACCAAGAATACATTAAATAAGAATCAGTGCATTTTAAAAATTCAAATGAATATTTGCCTTGTGACTCTGTGTTGACCTGGGAGGAGGAAGCAGGTTTGGGCTTGTCATGTTTTTGTTTTTTTTTTAATTTGACTTCTGGGAAAAATGCAAAAATCCCTACTAAACCTTGCGAAGAGATTCCTTACCAGTACTTTCTGTAATTAGAGGGATTGTGTGTGCTCGTTTGCCCAGGATAATCTTGTTTACAACTGTTGATTCTGTATCATCTTTAGGAGCAACCTCCCCTCATTTCACCCACAGAAGCGTTCTTTGTTTAGTCCCTAAGCCATGTTTGACTCTTTGCAATCCCATGGACTGTAGCCTGCCAGGGTCCTCTGTCCATGGGATTTCCCAGGAAAGAATACTGGTGTGGGTTGCCATTTCCTCCTCCAGGGATCTTCCTGACCCGGGCAGCAAACCGACATCTCTTGTGTCTCCTGAACTGGCAGGAGGATTTTTTTACCACTGAGCCACCTGGGAAGCCCCCAGTGTGTCCTAGTTTGGATAATAGGTTATGTGGTTACCTAGAACCAACCTTGGCAAAAGAAGCCAGTCTGAAGAAATGAAGGGCAACCATGAAATGATTGTCCCCCCACACGCATCTTCTTGGGCCTTTGGCTTTGGAGTCTCTCTTCACTTCTGTCAGCACCTCCTATTTCCTTCTGGAACCACCTCGGGGCTGCTCAGTCCTTTGCTGAAGCATCTCTTCCCAGGTACTGCTTCATACCTCCCAAACCTCTTTATTAAAGATCACCGTATGGCCCCATTCTCTGAACCTACTCGATGAGAAAACTGATAACTAAAAGGTGGCTAACTGTGCCACTTTCCCAGAGAGCATTTCTGAAGTCTGCAAGGACCTTAAGAACCCTGACCAAAGGAGTGACTAACGGAGGAATTTTAGAACTGTGCTGGTGTCAGCACTGCCACTAAAGCGACGCATCAGAGGCCACGATGGCAGGAGGGACCGCAGGGACCAGGGGTGACCTGAGCCATCGCTCACACCCCTGACCGACAGGATGAGGAGAAAGACATGGGCAGGGGATGCATGGGGGGTGCATGGGGAGCACATAGCAACGAATGATCCCGTAAACGAAGAGAAATGTGACAATTAAGGAAGGAAACGACTCAGGGAAGTCACTACTGGGGACTCCCTGAGCATGTATTTGGAAATTGAACATGAGAAAAAAAATTGTCAGAAGTAGAGGATACACAAGCCATTACAAAGAACCAGCAGCGTTCCAGCCAAACCAAGTCAGCCAGCCACGCAGGACGCATAGAATGGCCCTGTTTTCTGGCGCGTCTCCCTCCCCACCCCCCCAGCCCCACCCCACCTCACCTCCCCGCAAGCTTTGCTTTGCTTAGCACTGAGGGTTGCTCAAGCGTGAGCTTCCTGAACAATGCAGCTCAGGAAAAATAGATGAGAAGAAACTTTCTCAAGTGGAAAACTAAAGAGCTGACTTTAGGCAAGAGAGTATTTGAAAGGTCTCAGAAAGGGAAATGGAAAGAGAGAATAAATCTTGTGTGAGGAACACTTTACAAAGTTAAGGCAAAAGAAAGGCATCTTGGAGTCTAGGCTGAGACTAGGTAACCTAAATCTAGGTAACCCTAAATGGGGCAATGAGACTGTATCTAGGAAGGAATTACGTAAAATGGGAGCCCTCCCATCAAAAGGGCAGGAGAAATGGACACTGGAGGCAAACAGGGTTGTATTTTCAGCCGTTTGTTTCTTTGCTCACTGCTTTCTTTCCTCCTTCCCCATGTCCTTCCTAATCTCCTCCCCCACTTCCTTCACTTCCCTTACTGTCTTCAGCTTAGATTTGGACCTTTGACTGGGGTGCCTGACTCTGCCAACCCACATGAGACTCACCATACTCAAGGCAGTGACCTTTAGCAAGGTCAAACTGTCTCGGGACAAGGGAGAGAGATGATGGAGGAAATTGTTACAAGTAGAAGCTCAGTACCAAATATGGCCATATTTCTCTTTTAATATAAAAGTTTTGATTATTATATCTTTTCAGGGTCATATAAAAATTGGTCAAAACCTGATTCCTCATCTGTATAGAAGGCCCTGGGAGGTTGGGCTTTGTCAGCCTGGAAAGACTATTCTCAAAATATTGAAATCCTAATTCACACATGACTGATAATTCTGTGGAATAAAAACTCAATCTCATTTGTAACCAAGAGAGAAAAAAACCAACAAAAATACATGCCTTTAAAAAAAAATT